>JASXTE010000015.1:27192500-27760000 GCA_030280995.1 Hemileia vastatrix
AGATATGTGGCGAAAATTTCCAAAAAAAAGCATCTGAAATTCTTAAAAAAATCGCCCATCATGTTCCAGAAATTCACCAATAACTTTCAAAAAATAGCATCTAAAAGTCCCCAAAAAAGTTCCCAAAAATTTCCAAAAACAAAGTGTCCAAAAGTCTCCAAGAAAAAAACATCCAAAAGTGTCAGCCTGGATAATCCAAGGACTAAGTAGAACAAGCATATAAAATATGCTAGACACATGTATTAGACATGGGAAAAACAATAGAGTGTATACAATATGTATAGATAAGTGAAATAAGTCATATACTACAGTACATGGCATTAGAATACCTTAAATACATGCATATACCCACCTTTTATAGGTCTTATGTACTTAATATAAAGTTGGAGTATATTTGGATAGTCTTAATTAATTTAAAAATTAGTTTAAATAACTTTTTAAGTGGTCTTAAAGTTGTCTTTTCATTATTATAGTGAAATTATTGATAAATGTGCTTTAAATCACTTAAAAGCTGGATATATGCACTATATATTTAATTATATTTAAACTGAAACTTGAAAGATAAATTCTCCCTATTCGTGAAATCAATTTTGATACTTAAATGCCTTAAAATAAGACCTCTAAAAATTGATGATTTTTTGTGCTAGAAACACAGGGGACAAAACAACAACATGACTGCAAGTTGTTTTTCAGGTACTATGTAAAGTACATGCAAAGTAGCCTCTGAGTAGCCTTTTAACTAATATTGATTATGCATTAGCTTCAAATGACAAAATTTCCCACTGCATTCACATCTTGGAACGTTATGTCCCACTACAAATTTATAACTACTGACATATCAAGCTTAAAAATTTCTTTCCATTAGAAAAATGCATCTTAGAAGTATTCTTAACTCTTTTTTTCAAAATTAATTATGATATGATCTCCTTCATTAATCTATAAACAACTTTTGTATATATAAGTTTTATAAATTTTATTTTTAAAATCAAGACTATCATAAAAATATGTATAAAAAATCAAAAGATGTTAATTAATATTTAGATACCGTCTTCCCAATTCACTTTCTCTGCATCATTCTCAAAAATAATTTTCACATATTTTAACCATTCTCCAAAAAAAAAATAATACTGAAAATAAACCTGCAAAAGCAATATTGCATGTTATAGTCAAAAAAAATAAGTTAATTTCAATAAATGAGGTCAACTCTTGACACATATTAATTTACCCTGCAAAGGTTCAAAATAAACTCTCATCATTTAATGAATTTTCAAACCATCCTGAAGGTTACTGTCAGCCAGGCTATACCAGGAGCCCAGCAAATTGTATGTTAATTTATTGGACCTGAGAGAGGGCGTAAGAATTGTATTTTATGTATATAAATTAATATTTTATTGCATAATAAAATTATATAAGTATCTTATAAATAATAAGTGTTATATTGATTTTATTGTTATATAAATTTTTATACATTTAAATTAAGCTAAAATATATTTTATATTCTACAAATAATGGTGCATTTTTATGTATTTAATAATTATAAATTAATAATTAATTAATTACAAAAACATATATTATAATTATATATGTAAAATTGACTTATAATGTAATTAAGTTAATTAATTAATTTTATATATATTAAATAAAACTTCATATATTATTAAGCAATAATATTGGGCGCTTCTTTTGAACCATATTTGTGTCAGGAAAAATTATTAAATAAATTATAATACTTATTTATTAACATAGTATTAAAATCCCCATTTTAAATTACAAATAACACTAAATTAATTATCTTTTTTATTTAAACTAATTATTGAATTAATTACATAGTTAAAAAAATTACTTAAAATTGCTTTAAACTTAATTGAATCTATTCCATGAATTTTGGCGTGAAAATAATTTTATTTGTTTTACTTAAAACCTTTACATGTCACTATAATATCTGTTTTTGATTATTTTTCACTAATTGTTCTCATGTTTCAGACTTACTTGATTAATGATTATTTTAATTAAGTGTTTTGCGATGTTATGGTGGGAAAAGGATTAATTACTCACGGGTTTTAGTAAATGGTGTCAAATTTTTCTCTTGATAGTCATGTTTCATTTTCTATTCTGTTATCTCTTGTTATAGCTATTCCTAATTTGTATTTATTGATTGGTGGCGCTTCAGGGGTCCCTTGGTCTATAAAAGGGCCTTGGATAATCCCTTTTAAAGCATCACTTACTATACAACCAAAATCTGAACAAATTGTCAATATAATACGTTTTATTATTATTTTTATTAGTATTAAATTTCTTATTTAAATTCTATATAACTATTTAAAGGTTGCTTTAAGTCTGATAGTAATTATAGTGTTTTCTGCGCAGAAACCCTTACTTTAAATAATAATGTCAGTTAATAAAACCTCATTTTTGTGTCATCCCTCAAGTAAATTGTCCTTGCCTCTCTTTAAATAAATCAAATTATTTTATTACTTTATTGCTCTTACCTCCTATAAACCCTTCTTTCCTATTCCCCTTTTCCTCCTCTTCTTCTTTTCCTTTTTCTTCCTTCTTCTAGACGACCAACCGACAAGTGGGAGCCTTTCCAAACGACGACAACGATTGATACTTGTGACGAACAACATAGCGCACGGTGTAGACAATCCTATAGTACTAGCTATAGGCCTTGACCAAGGGAGTTGGAGAAAAACCAGAGAGAAAATCCCCTGTCCCTTTAGAAAAATAGAGTGAGATTTACTTGCTAAAGTAAGTTGGTTCCTGTTTTGCTAAAGCTCCTGTTTAACACACTTGACTGCTTGATGAGCCAAGAAAGTAGTCCCCAGATAGACTACCAGACCAAAGAACTGAAATGTAGAACAAAGTCCACACCAGAGACATCAAAGATACTTGATGTAGGCTGCAAATCCACACCAGAGACAGCAATAATACTTGCTATAGCTTGCAAGACTATAACAGAGAAAACAGTTGCTAAAGTTAAGTTAAATGAAGAACTCACTTGCAACAAACACAGCCAATTGTGGCCAGAAAACAGTGAAAACTGAGTGAGGAACAATGAGATCACCTCCGGATGGTTGTATGATGATTAAGGTTGCCCCAAACTGTCTTATTCACTATGTACACACAGACCACTAACTAAGAGACCATGCGCACCCACCAATCTGGCGCCTGTACCCACCAAATTGCATACAAAACCCTCCTGGAGCGCTCCCCAACCTCCTAAAACAGAGGCGGGCGGGCCGCCCGACGTCGGAGATGCCGCCTGAAGCAGCCCGGCCTCCCTGAAGCCAGAAAACCAACAAAAACCACTAATCTACTTAGAAAAATTAGCTACAACTACTAAAACCTTTAAAACACGGAATTTCACTATAACAAGATTGTGACATGAAAGATAGAGAAATATTAGCTCTATCCAATGGTACTAAGCACTTAACCCTAAGACTTAAAGTTAGCCCGTAAAACACAAAAAACAAAATTAAACAGCAATCTTTTATAAATGAAAAATGAGGAAATGACCCCTTAAAACTGAGAATATGAAAAATGTCTTCAAGACATAAAATATAGAGAAAAACCAGGGCTATCCAATGATAGTACCCACATACATGCAGACCCAATATCCACGGAATAAAACTAGAAAAATACCCTATTCCTTAACAGATGTCAATTAAGACATGCACAAACAGCGCCAAATCACACAACAAAGGACCCTGACAATGTTGGAAGACCACATCCTCCCTCCAATTGAGAATTTCCACATTCTTTCTTCATACAACCACCATGTTTAACCTTCTTCCCAAATCTGCCTCTGAAATGGGCCCCTGCCAATACTGCATCGACAATAATTTAATCTGCGCCATGACACCACCTGTCCATCCATACTGAACGTCCTGCGATGTCTTCCAATCCAGAAAGAAGACCTGCCACAGACCTGGTCCACTTTCTTCCACAACAGATTCACCTCCACCTCAACCTGGTCCTTCTTCTGCCAGCACCAAAAGATCTAGGCCATCCATCCTGATACCCAGATTAATCAAAAAGCTCCACCCTTCCCAGAAGAGTGCCACAACCCATAAAACAACTAGTTCCCCCATCCCTGGTCCATCTGATGGTAAAGAACATTCATTTCTTCCTTCAACTTTAAAACTGATAACTTCTCAGTTCCTCCCTCTTCTGATAGTGATGATAACAATGTAGGATCCATTGCACCACCAACACCAACGCATTTGCCCACTATCAGGGCCAAGTTCCAACAACACACATCTCAACAGAAACAACTTCTGCTTCACTACTTCCAATCCACTCCTGCTAGAGATCCAAAGGACATTGAGAACAGAAGACACCTTATTCACCAGTTCAAGGCTAATTCTGAGCACTTCATTTCATCTCTTGATTCCCTCTGTAATTCCACTAGTACTTGAGTTTGATTCAGAAAGAAAAATTGACCACACCCTCTATAGGATGTAACCACAAAACAACCCTCAGTTTTAAGTCTGGGGGGACCATCCTCATTTTATAGTCTTGGGGAACTCAAAAACCCTCAGTTTAAAGTCTTGGGGGACTCAAAAACCTAAATCATTAACCCAGAACCAGAGATTGACCACATTAAGACACAGAGAAAAAACTAACATTCTGGGGTAATTTTAAATAGAGCAGCCAGCCCATCAATTACCCCCAAACTTGCCTTTGCTAAATTCGGAGGCTCCCCCTGTGGATACCCTCCACCAATCTTTCAAAACCAACTCCAACAACAAAAACTTTTTCCTCAGTTTATAGTCTTGTGGGACTTACAACCCTCAGTTTAAAGTCTTGGGGGACTAACACAGTGTTCAGTTTAAAGTCTTGACGGACTATCTTGACAAAATCTTGAAACCAGCCAGTTTAAAGTCTTAAAGGACTAACAGAAACCAGATTTCAGTTTAAAGTCTTGATGGACTGACTTGATACCATAGATTTTTCAGTTTAGAGTCTTGATGGACTGACTTGATACCACAGCTTTTTCAGTTTAGAGTCTTGATGGACTGATGGAATTTTGCATAAAATAGACGCAGCCAATTCCATGCAGAGCACCTCTACAGCCAACCTGCTGAACTTCCACCTTCACTTCATCATCTACCCATCACTGACAAAAATCTCCTCCTATCCCTTTTCATCATCTTTTCTCACCACAGATCATGGCTGGATCTCCTGATGTTAACCCTTCTACTCTCCCTTGCTTCACTGCTCCCAAGGACTATGCCTGAAAACAGTGCATCCACATGTGCAGACCTTGCACATTCACTCTTCCAAATCCTGAATCCAAATTCTACAACAGGACTTGTGATTCTTGCTATTAAAAAGAAAAGATGTGACAGAGATGCCAACTACCCTATTCCTCTGCCTTCTCCTTCTCACAAATACATCTCCAGATCCCCTACCAGATCCCCAGAGATTGGTCCTTCCTCTTCCTCTTTATCTTCTGCTCCTTCCAGAAGATCCAGAAGCTCAGCTTCCCGCACTCTTCCCAAAAGACCAGCTTTAGCTTCCCAAGAAACTGCTTTTATCTCTGCCAAATTAGCTCCAAAAGCTTCAAGATCAACTCCCAGGCTTCTAGACTATGTCCAGGCGGCCCGCCCGCCTCACCAAACAGTGAAAATCAGGGCCAAAACCTCCAAAAACGGCCAGTAAACAGCCAAATTCATCCAGACAACAACAACAACTCAACCCAACTACCTCCTACTGCTCCCAGAGCAATGCAATCCACCCTTCAAAAGTCCAAAAGTACCAAAATTTCCCAGATTTCTAAGAGACCTGCCAGAGAACCCCAAGAAGAAACCAGAACACCACACACTGCTCCACAACAACAACTTCATACCCAACTTAAACAAAGAAACTACACCTCTCCTCTGTCAGCCAAATACTCTTCTTACAGTTCCATCTCTTCAAAATCTCCATCAAGAAGAGATCAATCTGCTTCCAAATCCCCCTCTCCTGCTCCATACTTTAACAACCCTGGTACTCCATCACCAGCACCCCCTCCAGCTGAATCCAACAGAAATAACAACCACAACAACAACAACAATCTCACTGCTCCAAATAGGCCCCAGGAACTTAAGCCTCCTAGTTCACCTTCTCAAAATCTTTCAGAGGAAGACCATGAGAATCCATATCTTTCCCTAGTTGATACACCCACTATGACCATTACAAAATTGTCAGAGATCCAAATCCCAGCTGCTTACAGATTTGATGAGCTTCCAATCTGTAAGTACCAAATTAATTATTCCATTTCTTCAACAAAAATAATTACTGATCCAATTCTTCTTGTCTAGTGGGCACCCCTCCTCCAGAATCTATTATTGGAGTTGGCCAACCTCTTGAAACTTCTTTGACCCTGGATTATGGAGACATGAAGAAACACCTAAGCACCATGTGTTCCAACATGCTAAAAGCCTTTGTCCTCCATGAACCTTTGAATGACTTTGAAAAATCCCTGAGAAAGCGCCTACTGGACAACCACTGGAAAATGTCTAGGATCATTAAGCAGACCCTCCAGCACTCCATTAATGCCTCTTCTTCTTCTTCCTCCTCTGAACTTCCCTCTAATCCAATTCCTGATCATTACAATCCCTATCATCTCTCCAGCAGGATGCACTTCAAAGAACACAGTGCTACCCACAATCCCAACAAAAAACAAAACGTCATCACAATCCGGACCCGCCTCCAGAAGCTTCATCATCCAGACAATGAGCTCCTGCAAAAAGATTAGAAACATAATAATAATATAAAACAATTAATAAAAATAATTTCAGAATTTTTTTTTTAAACGTACTAATATATTAAATTAAAAATTTATAAATAAAATGAAATAAAATAAATGAAATAAAATATAATATAAAAAATAATACAAATGGTATCCCCCAGCCAATTGATGAGCTGATCCCCTGATACCTTACCCACATCCAAGTGCACCTTGATGTGGATACACAGTTAATTCTTTTAAATGATTAACAGACAACAAAATTCAAAAAATTTAGAAATTCAAAAGATAATAAAAAAATGAAACAAAGAAACACATGAAATAAATAATAAATAAATAATAATAAAAAAAAAGAAAATAGCATTGCCCAGCCAATTGATGAGCCTTTCCCCACCAATGCTTGCCCACATCCAGATGACCCTGATGTGGTAACACCCTATATTTTTGATTTTATAATTTTAAAAAACCCCCATAAAAAAATTAAAAGAAAAAAAGAGAAAAAAGAAAATAATCTAAAACTGCTATCTAGCAAAAACATAACTGCAAAATCAAAGAAAGTCCAGCTCCATAGATGGTCCAATAAGGGAAAGTCCGATCCATAGAAATGATCACTGGGTGGGCTCCCTCCAATAAGTAAAAATGATGGGAGACCACCAGTGATCCACCACCAATCTGAAAGAACCAAAGATAAAGAAGCCAGTCCCAAACCAGTTTAAAGTCATAGTGGACTTTAAACCTGAATAATAAACAACAGAACTAGAATTCAACTAGGAAAAACAAAAGACTTGAGACAGAAATTCTGGGGTAACTGTTCTACAGAGCAGCCAGCTCATCAGTTACCCCCACACTTGCCAAAATAGAAATCTAGAAGCCCCCCTGGGTACCTTCTTACAAAAGCACAACATCCAACTAAAAAAAACCTAAACCAATAAACAGTGAAGAGTCCAGCACATGAAAATCAAAGGAAATTCAAGTTTAAAGTCATAGAGGACTAAAACCTGTGAAAAAAAACCAATACTAGGGTTCAACCAAATTAAGAGAAAGGGTTGGAAACAGACAATCTGGGGTAACTGTTGATAGAGCAGCCAGCCCATCAGTTACCCCTACACTTTCCAAGATCAAATTTAAAAGCCCCACCCATGGGTATCTATTAACAAAAAGGTTCCAACACAAAAGTTGCTCTGCAACAACATAAAATTCCAAAACAAAAAAAACGTTCCATAGTTTATCCTCATTGCGGAGTCAATCTTCTTCATGCCTAGTGCCTCTGGGATAAAATCTCTTCACTTGGTCTGCAGCCACCCTCTTTTTCAAGACTGCACCATCCAACTCTTCCAAAACATAAGAACCTCCAGACACCTGAGATCTGACTCTGTAAGGTCCATTCCATCTGTCAGCAAACATTTTCCCCCACTGACTCTCCAAACTTCTATTATACACCAAAACCAAACAACCAGGTTTCAAGGGATTCCTGAGTCTATGAGCCAACTTCTTGTCCCAGTATCTGACTGATTGATTCCTAATCTTCATCATTCTAGAGTATGCCTTCTCCTGACATTCCTCTCTACATTCCAACTGTTGCATCCTGGCACAGAGCAAATCTTCTGTTGAGTGCACGTCATCCCAATCAATTCCAAGATAAGAGACAGCTTCCAAGTCCACTGGTAGAACGTCTTTCTGACTGAACATTAACTCATAAGGAGAATAGCCAGTTGTCCTCTTCACAGTGACTCTATCAGCAAATAACACCAAGGGTAAATAATGCCTCCACTTTTCAGCACTATATCCGCACATCTTCACCAAAGCATTCTTGATAACTTGATGGCCTTTTTCAACCATGCCTTCAGCTTCAGGATAATAAGGTGTAGCCACTCTAACTTTAGAACCAACACTAGCCATAGCTTCTTTAAATTTGGCACCAAACTCTGTCCCACCATCAACAGTCACCAACTTCATCAACCCATACCTATAAATCCACTCCTTCTTCAAAAACTCTGCCACATTCTTGGCAGTCAAATTAACCATAGGCACTGCCTCAACACAACCAGACAAATCATCCCTAGCAACAATCAAGTATTTATACCTGCCCTCTTTAATATGGACAGCATCCAGACTGACCCTTCCAAAAACAGTTGATTCACCAGTAGCACGGCCTACCTCTTTAGGTTTCAAGTGACTTCTTCTTTGACATTCTTCACAAGATTGAACCCAACCCTGCACAGCCAACTTCATACCTGGCCACCAAAATCTGTCTGCTACTCTTCTATAAGTCTCCCCAAAGCCTCTATGACCAAGGTCTTCATGCAAAGACTTCAAAACCAATTCTTGACCCTTCTTCTGAGTCACCACCACTTGAGAATTTGGATGTCTCCTCCTCATCAACCGTCTTCCTGACACATAAATTCCAGGACTCTTCTTCTTGATTGCTAACCAAGTATCATCATCACAACTATCTGGCCTCTCCAAGGTCAACAGATATTCCACCAAAATAAAATAAAACCCAGACTGACCCCAGGTCTCATCTTCAAAATCCAACAAAACAACATCAAAGGGTACAATTCTGTCACCAAAATCACCAGTGTGAACATGAGCCAATTGAGCAGCCCAACCAGGACACCAATCCTTAAATTTTCACACGTCCTTCTCTTTCCACTGAACCTTGTGAGAATCCAGTTCACTAACATAACACCCTTTTCCAAATTTGAGCTGTCCCAAACAACAACTCCATCTTCATCATAAAAACATCCTGATCACCAGAGTCAAGATCAGATCCAGCCAGTTTAGCCTCTTGGGGGAGGTCAGAAAAATCTTCAGCACCCTTTGTGCTGGCCCTAACCACTGGAACATCCTCATCAAATTCTTCAGCCTCAGAATCTTCATCTGTAGGTGGCCTCCTTGATAATCCATCAGGCATAGTAAAAGTTTTACCTGGTTTGTGTACCAGGTCAAAAGAAAAATGTTGAATAAATGCCACCCACCTAGTCATTGGAGCATTTGGAAGACTAGGTGTATTGATCATCTGAACCAAAGATTTTGCATCCACCTGCAGCTCAAAATGCTTCCCCCACAAAACCGTCTGTAGCTTCTTTAAAATTTTAGCTACGCCACACAATTCCAACTTAGGTTGAGAATACCTAGATTCCACCTCATTAAACACCACAGACTCATATCTTACTGGCCTGACCCTCCCAGTCTTATCCTCCTGAGACAAAACAGCACCAGCAGCAATATAACTTGAGTCCACTGCCAGATAAATTTTTCCAGCACCAACACCATAATCCAACTTGTGAAGAACAATATCTTCACCAACAACCTTTTTCAACTTCTGAAAAGCCTCTTCACACTCTTCAGTCCATCATTAATCTGCATCTTTTCTGGTCAACCTCCTTAAAGGTGAAGCCAACAAAGAAAAATCCTTAATAAAAATCCTGACATATACACATACACCCAAAAATCCCCTGACTTCAGTAGTATTTTTAGGCCTTGGCCATGACTGGATTTTATTAATCATCTTCTTTGCCATAATCCTTCCCTCTTTACATACCACATGACCCAGAATTTCCAAAGCAGGAACACAAAAACAGAAGTTTGACCCTGAAATGGTCAAACCAGCCTCTTCAATCCTGAACAACACTCTCTCTAGAGTTATTTCATATTCCCACACAAACCTCCTTATGCCAGGGTTCTCCGCTAACACCTCATTACCATAATCAGTGGATGGTCCTTTAATTCCACCATCATCAATAAAAATACCAGCATGAGTAGGAACCTCATCCTGAAAAATCCAAGCCATCTGTGCTTGATAAACTGCCACTGAATTAGTTGCTCCTTGAGGCAACCTAGTGAGCTGAAATCTTCCCAAAGGAGTCTCAAAAGTTGTGAGAGGCCTTGAATCCGTATGTAGTTCCCTCTCATCATAACGACCCATAATATCACCCAAAACATAACACACCCTTCCAGCAAAAGCTTCAACAAAATCCTCTGCACTTGGTGGCATACCAGCGTCCTTGATAGTGACTCTATTCAAGGCTCTAAGATCATGAACCACCCTCAACTTTCCATTCTGCTTTTTTACGCAGAAAACAGGACTTGAGTAGCTGGAAGTTGATTGTTTGTATAACCAAGTCCTGACACTTTCCCTAACAATCTCTATAAAATCCTCTCTAATAGCGGCTGAAATTGGAATAGGTTTGATTTTCCAAGGTTCATGACAAACCACAGGAATCAAGTAAGGTTTCCCATGAGAGTGCTTCAATACACCCCTTTCCTCCTCAACAAAAGCCACAGCTTTTTCCCTTAGCACAATAATGTGCAACAACAACTTCTTTTCTTCTTCAGACAGCCACCCATCAGGACCAAAATTAACAACTTTCAATCTTTCCACAGTCACCCTAGCCGTCTCTATAAATTCTGGAGGATTCTTCACAAAGCTGTACAGTACGGATCTCTCAACAAAGGAGGTCTCTTCAAGGGCGGATTCAAACCCACAGGCATAGGCTCATTGACAGGGCTAATCTTCTGCGCTACATTCTTATACATTGCCGCTCCACCTTTAACTTGAGGGATCTTCAGGAATTCTTCATCACCAGACCTGCAACAAAAACTAAGGGTTTCCCCATTGCTCACATGTGTGGCCAAGGTAATGTTTTTGAAAGGTGTAGAAGAAACCCTAGCTGTGCACAATTGGGAGGACTTACTTTTAGATCCCAATATCACCACTCCAAAACTTTTCCGCAACTCCACATCTTCATCCTCACTTCCAACTTCCAAATCTTCAAATCTTGATTCATCTTCTGAATCACAACTTCTAAAATTGTGCAGTTTATCCTCATGCTGGAGGCCCAAAAATCGATCTTGATGATCTTCTCGCTTCATAATTTTCTGCAGTTTAACCTCATGCTGGAGGCCCAAAAGTTGATCTTGACGATCTTCACAAAAATATTTTGCATCTTCTTTCTTCATTATCTTCAGATTTTTTTTTGATTTTCATGAATTATCTTGAAATTTTTATCTTCTTTTCTTGAGTTTTCTTCTGTCCTAAAAAAATAACCAGGGGTTTCACCAATGCTCCCAGGTGTGGCCAAGGTAATGTTTTTGAAAGGTGTAGAAGAAACCCTAGCGGTGCACAATTGGGAGGACTTACTTTTAGACCCCAATATCACCACTCCAAAACTTTTCCGCAACTCCACATCTTCATCCTCACTTCCAACTTCCAAATCTTCAAATCTTGATTCATCTTCTGAATCACACCTTCTAAAATTGTGCAGTTTATCCTCATGCTGGAGGCCCAAAAATCGATCTTGATGATCTTCTCTCTTCATGATTTTCTGCAGTTTAACCTCATGCTGGAGGCCCAAAAGTTGATCTTGACAATCTTCACAAAAATATTTTGCATCTTCTTTCTTCATTATCTTCAGATTTTTTTTTTGATTTTCATGAATTATTTTGAAATTTTTATCTTCTTTTCTTGAGTTTTCTTCTGTCCTAAAAAAATAACCAGGGGTTTCCCCAATGCTCCCAGGTGTGGCCAAGGTAATGTTTTTGAAAGGTGTAGAAGAAACCCTAGCGGTGCAAAATTGGGAGGACTTACTTTTAGACCCCAATCTCACCGCCCCAAAACTTTTCCGCATATCTTTCAATAAAGATATATAACCAATCTTCTTCCTTGAACTTGAATTAAAAATAATTAAGAATCTTGAGAGAGAACAGAGACTTGATAAAAAACTTGATGAATACTTGCAAAGAAGAGAAACATTAAAAAGAGAAAGTTGAAAATCCACTTGGTATATCTTCAAGGGAGCTGACCTACTACAAAATGGGATTTCCTCATCTTGGGGAGAGGTTTCAGCACTAGGGTGATCAGCCCTTATTACTCTAAAAAAGACAGACTCTCAATAGAGCCTGAGACGGACTCCAAAAAACCAGAGGCAGAACCCACTTCCTTCCTTCTCCTGCAGCAGTCCATACACTGGCAAATTGAAGATAAACCAGGCCTGGTCTCCCAGCCATCCTCTCCAGGGGATGATAACCTCATGTGAAGCCTCCTTTCGTCTTCACCAGTCAACTCCAAACTGATTCCCGAATCAAATTGATAACCAATTCTTGCCTGAAAATCCATCAAGAATGGCCCCCCCAAAACTGCTTTTACATTACCTTTAGCAATGTAAAAATGAACCTTTACTGAGGCTCCTCCAACATCTAACTTCACAAACTCTGAAGTTCCAACCAATTCAGTGACATGGCCACCGATCCCTCTCAAATTACCACCAATACCAGTTTTGATGGGGAGGCCCATATGAGTTGCCTCAAACAAAGAAATCAGGTTTATCTGAGAACCTGAATCCACCAATGCCCTTGCCTCCCTTCCATTCAGAGTGACATTGACATATTGCAGAGGAGCAGAAAAATGAGTTTCCAACCCCTTGCCAAACTTTTCAGCAGAATCACAAATGTATTCTACTTCACCAGAAGAAACTCTTCTCCTGGTCAACAACTTTTTCTGCCTATCAGCCAACCCTGAACTGATAGCATACAACTCCCCATAAGATAGGGAAACCTGACCCTGATTCATCCTTTCCAGGACAGAGTCCATAACATTAACTTGACCAGACACTACTGGCCTCTCAAAGTGAGCTCTTTGCTTCACCACCTTGGTCCTAGAAGCTTCTTGAGGACCAGCACCACCAACAGATTTACCATTAACAGGAACCAAACCAGATCCCTCACCAGAACTCCTGACTCCAACAGGCTTTGGCAATGAAGCCAAAGGGACATCCTCCTCAGAGTCAGAATCCAACTCCATTGGCATTGGATCACCATTCATATCCAATGCGCCAAAACTAGGGGGGGCCATATCAGCCATACCCTTCTGAATCTTGTACAGCTCCTCTTTGCTGTACCTCTTCCTAGCTGCACTCAGCTTAAGATCCATCTTTGAAGCATTTGGCTTTGGTTGGGCCTGAGAACTGCTGTTAGGCCTTCCCACCTTTCCTGCTTCCACATCATAAACACCAGCCAAGCATTCACCACTTGACTGTCCACCACAAGAATACAACTCCAAAGCACCAAAGGAAGTAGAAAAAGAGACCTTATTGACCTCCTTCCCCTTTCCCTTGACGTCCTCATCTACCTTAACAGAAGACTTCCCCTGATCAGGAATATCCTCAAACCTTGGCCTCCTTTGATTGAGACCACCCCTTCTCCTGACCAAATCCACAGAAGCCTGCCCCTCACTGGGCTTCACAAAGAACTGTCAGGGAACTTAAAAACCCTGCCATCAAACTCCACTTTTCCTTCAGACACATCTCTGTTCAGTGCCCAACAATCATTGGACCTGTGCCCCCTCCTACTGCAATAAGAGCAAACCCAAGGATCACTCCTACCAGCCCTCCTTTCAAAATCTCTAGGCTGAGAAGGTGCCTTATTAACCTTCTTGGCCTCCTGAACAAAAATGTTCAGCTGCTTTGTAAGATCAGCCAACTGATCCACCATTGGGTCCCTCTCCTGTTTGGGAACCTGCACCAAATTTTTTTCCTCCTTCTTCTCCCTAACTTCCTCTTCAGCCAAAGCCTCACTGAGTTTGCTGACATACTTGGCACACCCCTCCTGATAGGTGTCCACAGCCAATAACTTCAAATGGGCCTCAACAGCCTCCTTCACCTTATCCAAGGCAGGCAACTTCTTATCCCCGTTAGAAAGAGTCTTCATCAATTCCTTTCTTGACAACTCCTTCAACACATCCATCCTGACATCTCTAGCCAGGGCAGACCAAAAAAGATCTTTGGCAGCATTTTCATGTGCCAGCTCCTCCACTTCCACCAAATATTCCACCACAGGATCAAACTGTAGCAGAAACTTCCTGTAACTATGTAAGTTACCACACCACCATAAGATTGCCATTCACTGACAACCTTGTTCAGATCCACCATAGTGAACCTGACACCCCATCTATCCACCATTTCCCTAAACAACAATTTCCAATCCCTCTTCTTGTAGCCAGACATGGCCACAATCTCCTTCTCCACTGACCTATCACCAATGAAGAAGATAATCTGCTTCACCATGTCCAGGTAGGAAGCACCATCCACTCCAGCAGCAGTTTCATACTTCTCTAGAAAACACTTGACATCCTCCCCATTAAACTTGGTACCATCCCAAGTTTTAATCCTCACACACTCCCTAACCATCACAGAAGGAGGACCATCCCCCCCACTGACAGTCACCACAGGAATAGAGGAACCAGAAGCCATTCCTCCAGACCAAAACACCAAAAAGAGACAACCAAAGAAAACAGAGATTCCAAAGAACTAGAAAGCTCTTCCCCACATTGGGCCCCAGAAATGTAGACAATCCTATAGTACTAGCTATAGGCCTTGACCAAGGGAGTTGGAGAAAAACCAGAGAGAAAATCCCCTGTCCCTTTAAAAAATTGAGTGAGATTTACTTGCTAAAGTAATTTGGTTCCTGTTTTGCTAAAGCTCCTGTTTACCACACTTGACTGCTTGATGAGCCAAGAAAGTAGTCCCCAGATAGACTACCAGACCAAAGAACTGAAATGTAGAACAAAGTCCACACCAGAGACAGCAAAGATACTTGATGTAGGCTGCAAATCCACAGCAGAGACAGCAATAATACTTGCTATAGCTTGCAAGACTATAACAGAGAAAACAGTTGCTAAAGTTAAGTTAAATGAAGAACTCACTTGCAACAAACACAGCCAATTGTGGCCAGAAAACAGTGAAAACTGCGTGAGGAACAATGAGATCACCTCCGGATGGTTTTATGATGATTAAGGTTGCCCCAAACTGTCTTATTCACTATGTACACACAGACCACTAACTAAGAGACCATGCGCACCCACCAATCTGGCGCCTGTACCTGCCAAATTGCATAAAAAACCCTCCTGGAGCGCTCCCCAACCTCCTAAAACAGAGGCGGGCGGGCCACCGGACGTCGGAGATGCCGCCTGAAGCAGCCCAGCCTCCCTGAAGCCAGAAAACCAACAAAAACCACTAATCTACTTACAAAAATTAGCTACAACTACTAAAACCTTTAAAACACAGAATTTAACTATAACAACATTGTGACATGAAAGATAGAGAAATATTAGCTCTATCCAATGGTACTAAGCACTTAACCCTAAGACTTAAAGTTAGCCCGTAAAACATGAAAAACAAAATTAAACAGCAATCTTTTATAAATGAAAAATGAGGAAATGACCCCTTAAAACTCAGAATATGAAAAATGTCTTCAAGACATAAAATATAGAGAAAAACCAGGGCTATCCAATGATAGTACCCACATACACGCAGACCCAATATCCACGGAATAAAACCAGAAAAATACCCTATTCCTTAACAGATGTCAATTAAGACATGCACAAACAGTGCCAAATCACACAACAAAGGCCCCTGCCAATGTTGGAAGACCACAACGGACCACCCAGCAAAAAAGAAACTTTTTCTGCAACCGTGTTTCGAACTTGGGTTCGATCTATTAGGTTTATATTAAATTAATTCATCTATTATTTTGAAGTGATTTTCTGATCACTATAGCAAGTCAACCTTTGCACCTCTCACTCATATTACTATATATTTACTACAATAACAGTGTTTGTGGCTTAATTGCTGATTCACTGAGTGTAAGTGTTCATTATTTTTTAATTTTTTTTCCTAGTTGACCATAATAGAGTAAACCTCTTAGTCCTAGAAGACAATTAATAATTAATAAATTAATAAATTAATTTTGTTATTATTTTTTGTATATTGGTTGACCATAATAGTACTCAGTACTTAGTCCCAATTTTACCATCATATAAATTTTTGGTATTAATTATTTTGGTTGACTTATAAAAACCTTTATTGGTTGGTCCCATTTTTTTACTGATTATTTCTTAATAAATAATTGTAATTACATTTGGTTGTATTACTTTTTTGTTAATTAATTGATTTTCGATAAAAATTAAATTTTTTTTTTTTAAAATTCAATAAATTTTATTTTGAAATAACAATTTAAATCGTTAAAAATTTTTTTTTTTGATTTTAACAGTTTAAATGTCCAATAGTTTGGCTAGAAGCATGGATAACTTACATGTGGATTATATTGAAGTGGATAATGACACTGAATCTGTAGGTTCTTCTGAATTAACTTACAGAAATGATTCAGCTGACAAAAAACTTTCAGGACGTGGAAATGGCAGGAGAAGTGGTAAACCCCCCTCACCAAACACCTCTGGCAGAAATAAAACCTCTAATAAATCAGGACAATCAACTCAACAGTATAAAAATAAAAAAGATACCTCTAACCCAACAAGTAAACAATCTGTCCAGTCACATCAAGGAACTGAAGGCAGAAAGTATGAAGTACAAGGAAAGGGTAGACACACTCTGGCAGCAAATGCAGGAATTGTTAAATCCCAAACAGGCTCAAACTCCTCATTTCCCAGCCTCTCAGCCTCAGCCTCAAGCTCAGCCCAATCAGGTACCCCGCTCCTTCACGCAAAATCAAAGCACTCTGCAAGTGGAACAGTGGAAATGGGACTACTTTATGAGCCATTACCAGCAGAATGCTCAGAAACCAGATAAAAACCCCGGCCCATTTATGACACAAACCTACCATCCATCTCCTCAGCCCCATCCTTATCAGGGAGGCAGAAGAAAGAAGGCACAGGGGAAGTTTCCTCCCTTACCATGGTAAGTAATTTGTTTGATAAACATGTTGGCATGTATAATAAAAAAGCTTCTTCAGGTAATCTTGTGGATTCTGGTGAAAGAACAGTTAAACCTTTAAAAAGACAACTTCCTTTAATGAGTAGCCCCAATGATGTAATTAGAAATTTATCATTTGATGAACCTTTACATTTGACTTCTACTTCTTTAATTAATCCTTCTCTTGCAATTAAGAATGATTCTGTTTCCCCTGAAGTCTATAAATTTGTTGAGAAAACTTCTGAAGAAATATTGAAAGATACCCTTGATTTTAATGTTGTGAAAGACAAACATTTGACAGATGTGTTAATCTATGAGAGTGATAGATTAAATAATTTGCACTTGCATTGTAAAGTAAGTTCTTCTGTACAGGATACAGCTTATTTTAAAATCAAAGAGACCTTGAATATTGTTCTTAGCCAACAAAAACAAATAAGGAGTGACCATAGAGCTACCTCAGATAAAAATATCAATCTACATAAAACCTTGAGTGAATTGAAACCCCTTATTGAGGAAAATTATTCATTAAAAAGTGAAATAAAATCTCTACAAAATGAGTTTAAAAAGCTAAAAAATGATTTCCATGCACTAAGTGCCAAACACACAGTTTCTGAGGACAGAAATGTTTTATCTTTTGCAAAAGTAAATGAACAGATGTCTGAAATTCCAAGGATAAGAAACTATGTGTCTGACTTGCAGGAAAACCTTTCAACCTTAACCATCAATAATTATGGTATAAATGAGAATGCTGCCCATAAGCTGCATAAAAATAAGGAAAAAGAACCTGAGCAGAGTTCCTTCTTTCTTCCTCATATTTCAGCCATTAAAAAAGCTAAAAATGAGTCTGTAAAATCTTTTGCTACGAGGAAAAAATCTTGTGATGGTCATGTACCAGCTGTTTCTGTAAATAATGAAATTTCTGAACACCTGGCTAAACTTCAGGAATTATTAATGGTGAATAATTCAAACCAAAAAATGGACCATCCCGGTAGTCAGAAAAATTGGCCTAAATTGGACCAATATCCTACCTTTGATGGTGATTCTTCTTCTGATTGGCAACACTTTATCCAAAGAGTTGATAATTTAAAGAGATCTTATAAACTACCTGATGAGGAAATTTTTTCTAAGCTAATTTCTTTATTTTCCAATGTATCCTTGATGTGGTATGAATCTGTCCTTTTTAGATAACAATCATAATACATGGAATGATTGGAAATCCTTGATTGAGAATCAGTTTGGTGGTTCAAAATTCAGGTTAGCTCAGCAAAGATTGTATGAGAATACTAGATATGTATCCTCCACTGTTGAAAAACCCATTATTCTTCTTATGAAAGTAACAAAAATCCTGAGAGCAATTGATCCAAAGATGGGTTATGATATTTGGAGAGATAAAATCTTGTATAAATTACCAAATTCTCTTAGAGATTTAATTGTAGCTAGAACTGAGCATGTAAAGGAAAATTCTTCTTTTATTAATATCTGTAATGAGGTACTACTCAACCATTGATATGAACCAAAGAATTACCTTGGTAAATCTTATCATGATCAAAATAAACCTTCTACAAATCCCCCAGAAAAATCTGGTAAACCCTCTGCCCCAGTTGCACCTAAAAAATATGCAACAAATACTTGTTATAAATGTAACAAACCATGGCAAAAGGGTCATGTTTGTGACAAGAAAATTCATCTTGTTGAACAAAATGAAGACACTGATGAAGCTGAAATTTATGTCAATAATTCTTCTAGTGACTGTGAAAGTAATATCTCCTATGACAATGACTCTGTTAAAGATGGTTTGATGTTAGAACACAATGTTCATTATTTAGATAATATATCTGAAGAATGTGTATTAGATTTATCTTCAGTGGAAAATGCTGAAATAATTAAAGATATTACTAACAATCCTATAGCCATATCCCCTTTGAAAGAACCTGTTATTATTAATGGTAAAAATGTTGATGTAGTTCTTGACTCTGGTGCTGGAGGAAGTGTAGTGTCTGAAAAAGCTTTAGCCTCAGTAGATAAGGATTATTTGAGTAAATTATTACCTATAACTTCTGAAAAATGGAGAGGGTATAGTTCTACCATAATTCCTATTGGCAAATACAAAACCTCTGTATTCTTCAAATATAATGGTGGTTTTGTCAGAGCTATTTGTGAATTTGTTGTCATGAAAAATGATAATTTAAGCAATTGGTTTATTATGGGTAATTATATTTTAACCATGTTTGGTGTGAAATTGGACCCAGCAAATAATTGCTTCACCTTGGGATTGAATGGCAAAAGGAAATTCAAAACTTCCTCCTCTAGAAAACCTTCTGGGCATCTGTTAAAGTCTTTTAACTCACTGATGCAGTGTAAAGGCAGACCAACAATTGAAATAAATGATTTATTAACAGAAATGAATACTGCTTCTTTTGGTGATCAGCTAACTAGTGAACAAAAGGATTCTATAATTGCCTCAATTACCTCTTTCCCAATGGCTTTTGCTCATGGTTCTCATGTCTTAGAAAGTGTTCAGGAAGAAATGAAAATTACCTTATCCAGTAACTTGAGCGATATTCCTCCTAGTCTTATGAAAAAGCCATATCCTGCTTCTCCAACAAAAAGAAAGGATATTGAAGATAATATTGTCACATTATTATAAATGAATATCATTGAGAAAGTGGATGTAACCCCCAAATATTGTGTCATATCCCTGGTTTTAATTTCTTATGAAAAAGATAAGGCTAGATTATGTGGAGATTACAGAGAATTAAACACTTATACTGCTGATGATATTTATCCTTTACCCAGAATTAATTCAATACATGCTACCTTGCAAGGTGCAAAATTTATTAGTTGTCTGGATGAAAATAAAGGGTATCATCAAGTTCCTGTTGAGAAAAATTCTCAAATTTTTTTGCTTATTGCTACTCATATGGGAATATATAAGTATGTTAGAATGCCATTTGGACCTAATAATTCCCCTCCAGTTTTTCAAAAAGTCATGGATAACACTTTCCATCAGGAAATAATTGTGAGATGGCTCATGGTGTATATTGATGATATCATAGTTTTTTCTAAAACTTTTGATGAACATATGGTTCATATAACTAGGGTTTTCCAAAAAATAGATGAAATCAATATGACTTTGTCCTTGAAAAAGTGTAAATTTGGTTTTCAATCTTTGAAAGTCCTTGGCCATGTTGTGTCAGGCCTAAAAATTTGTGTAGACCAAAACAAAGTTGCTGCAATTCAAAATGTGAAAGCACCAACTTCTGTAAGAGAAATCCAAATTTTTTTGGGTATGTGTGGCTATTATAGACAATATATTAAAAATTATCAGGTCATAGCCTTGCCTCTTACCAAACTAACTAGGAAAGATGTTACATTCAACTGGAATATTAACTGTCAAAAAGCATTTGATACATTAAAATGTTGCTTAATGACAGCTCCTATCTTAGCTCTTCCAGATTTTAACAAACCATTTGTCCTGTATACAGATGCTAGCTTTGTTGGTCTGGGTGCTGCCTTTCACCAGAAACAAATTATTAATGATAAATCCTCAGAGGTTGTAATTTTTTATATTTCAAGAACCTTGAGAAATAGTGAATTGAAATATGGTGCCACTCAATTAGAGTGCTTAGCAGTTGTTTGGGCTCTTGAGAAACTTCATTACTATATAGATGACCAAAAATTTGAATTGGTAACTGACTGTAGTGCTGTGAAGTCCCTCTTAAACCTGAAGACACCTAAAAGACATATGTTCAGGTGGCAACTTGCTGTTCAAGAATACAGAGGATGGATGACAATTATCCATAGGGCTGGAAATGTTCACTCTAATGTTGATATGCTGTCCAGATTTCCTCTGCCAAATAATGACTCAAATACTGCTTATGTACCTGAAGATGATACTGTTCATATCCATGGTATATTTATAGTTGATATGGAAGAGGAGTTATTACAATTAATACTGGATTCATATGATAAGTATTCTGATTTAAATAAATTAGTCACTATCTTAAATGATCCCAAGAATGCTTCAATCCAAGCATTAATTAAAGCTCTTTATGAAAAGTATCAAATTTATTTGATTAAGGGAAAGTTTTCTATTGAAGATGGTTATATATATTATAGAAGAAAGCTTACTAATGTAATTGTAATTCCTCCTTCTATGAAATAAACTATCCTCAAGCTTTGTCATGATGACATATTATCTTGTCATTTTTATCTTTTAAAAACATTGATTAGAATCAAAAACACTGCATGGTGGGCTAATATGTCTGAAGACACAAAATTATATGTTGAATCTTGTGATTCCTGCCAAAAATCTAAAAGGTTGACAGGTAAAAGAGCAGGGTCATTACAACATATTGAAGCACCTGATTAACCTTGGCAAATAATTAACATGGATTTCGTCATGGGTCTTCCTGTTGCAGGTAAAGACAGCTATAACTCTTGTTGGGTAATAGTAGAGAGATTCACTAAAATGTGCAAATTTATTCCCACCCACAAAGATGTGTCCACCAAAGAATTAGCTTTCTTATGGTGGTCTTACATGTTTAATATTATTGGTTTTCCAAAAGCCATTATCTCTGATAGAGATCCAAAATTTACTTCTGAGTTTTGGACCTCTTTGATGGATATTTGTGGCTGTGAGTTGAAATTGTCTACAGCTCACCATCCTCAGACTGATGGTCTAGCTGAGAGAATGATTTAAACTCTGGAAGATATGATTAGAAGGTATTGTGCCTTTGGTTTAGAAAATAAAGACAATTACAGATTTACTCATGACTGGGTCACTCTATTGCCTGGTCTTGAATCTGCATATAATAGCACTGTTCATTCTGCCACTGAGAAAAAGCCTTTTGAGCTTTGGTTAGGTTATGTCCCACATACTCCTGCTCAGATTCTCAATAATAAATAACCTAAGTTGGAACTACACCCTGTTGTAAAGTCTTTTATGCAAATGCAACAGCTATGCAGGAAACATGCTCAAAGATGTATTGAAAAAGCATTTGAATATGAAAAGAAAAGATGGGATAGATCCCATAAAGAATACACATTTAACAAGGGTGATGAAGTGTTGATATCTACTGTCCATTTCAATTTATAAGGTAAAAGCAAATTAAAAGATCCTTTTGTAGGACCATTTGTTGTTAAAGAATGATTGGAGATAATGCAGTAGAAGTTGTATTGTATTCTCCATATGATAGGAAACATTCTGTTTTTCCCATTTCTTTAATTAAGCCTTATACTTCCAACAGTGACTTATTTCCCAGAAGAAGGGGAAGACCTAAGAAAAACCCTCAGGAAGTCACAGAAACTGCAGAAATTGATAAAATTCTCAATGATAGAATTATCACTTCTGAAAGAGGTACTGAATATTTATTGAGATATAAGAACAAATCATCTGAACATGATGCATGGATACCTGACAAGGAGATTTCAAATCTTCCTACTCTGTTAAAAAAGTACAAAAAGAAAAAATCTTAGCATTATTATTATTATTTTTTTTAGAGTGAGGGAGTGTCAGCCAGGCTATACCAGGAGCCCAGAAAATTATATGTTAATTTATTGGACCTGAAAGATGGCGTAAGAATTTTATTTTATGTATATAAATTAATATTTTATTGCATAATAAAATTATATAACTATCTTACTAATAATAAGTTTTATATTGATTTTATTTTTATATAAATTTCTATACATTTAAATTAAGCTTAAATATATTTTATATTCTACAAATAATGGTGCATTTTTTTGTATTTAATAATTATAAATTAATAATTAATTAATTACAAAAACATATATTATAATTATATATGTAAAATTGACTTATAATGTAATTAAGTTAATTAATTAATTTTATATATATTAAATAAAACTTCATATATTATTAAGCAATAATATTGGGCGCTTCTTTTGACCCTTATTTGTGTCAGGAAAAATTATTAAATAAATTATAATACTTATTTATTAAATAGTATTAAAATCCCCATTTTAAATTACAAATAACACTAAATTAATTATCTGTTTTATTTAAACTAATTATTGAATTAATTACATAGCTAAAAAAATTACTTAAAATTGCTTTAAACTGAATTGAATCTATTCCATGAATTTTGGCGTTGTGGTCTTCCAACATTGGTAAGGCCCTTTGTTGTGTGATTTGGCACTGTTTGTGCATGTCTTAATTGACATCTGTTAAGGAATTGGGTGTTTTTCTGGTTTTATTCCGTGGATATTGGGTCTGCGGGTATGTGGGTACCATCATTGGATAGCTCCAGTTTTTCTCTATATTTTATGTCTTGAAGACATTTTTCATATTCTGAGTTTTAAGGGGTCATTTCCTCATTTTTCATTTTTAAAAGATAGCTGTTTAATTTTGTTTTTCGTGTTTTACAGGCTAACCTTAAGTCTTAGGGTTAAGTGCTTAGTACCATTGGATAGAGATAATTTTTCTCTATATTTCATGTCACAATGTTGTTATAGTGAAATTCCGTGTTTTAAAGGTTTTAGTAGTAAGTAGATTAGTTGTTTTTATTGGTTTTCTGGCTTCAGGGAGGCCGGTGTGGTATGTGCCTGGCAGGAAGCATGATTTTAGACCAATCATCACGCGTAGTCCAGGAAGAACAAAGGGGAGCTAGCGCAGCAGGAAATGTTAAAATATAATATGTATTTGCGTGTTTCAAGGAACAAAGGAAATGGAAGCGCGGAAAAGATTGAAGGTCTGTGCGCTCGGATTTTGTAGCGAAATGTGCCGCACAATGGGGAATTTTGTGTTATTGATTTAGGACCATAAAGCGCTAAACAATATGGATTTGGGATTTCCAAAAAGTATGCGTTACGCTTTAAGAAGAAAGTCATGGATTAAGGATAACTCAAGTGCATGGTATGCTGTACCGCGGCCAGTTGGGAAACTTACTGAGACAAGTAATAAAGAAGGCTAACTAGTAAAGCGAGCTGTCAGAACTACAAACCTAGTATTAAAGCAAAGCGAGTGGGGACTCAATCGTAAAACTACCCAAGAGTTAAGGCAACTAGATGCAGCGTGAGGATAAGTCAAACCTGGAACTAGCACTAAAACAAAACAAGGTATAGTTAAAAGCGCATATGTGGAGAATCAGTGAAACAAGTTAATACTAGTGTTAGTAATTATAGGGTCTGATTTAGGCGCTGTAGTTGTTGCAAGCAGTGTAAGTAGCATAAAAATAAATTAGTTATTGTTTTACTAATGTGGCGCTAGAGTCAGCGCTGGAGATCCATTAGGGAACTGTGTCTTGAGCGCTGGAAGAATATAAAAGGAGGACTATTAGATAGGGACAAAAAGAGAGAACTGGTCAATCTATCTATTTAGTTAATAAAATAAGAAAAATCGCATTAGTTGTCATTTTAAAAAAAAAGCAGATCATAAAGAAAACCAATATAGAGATATACGTGTAGCTATAGTCATAGTACCCAGTATAAGATATTAGATCATTTGTGATTGATTGTTTGAGAGAATATTAAAAGGTATTTTCTGAGTCTTTAGAGTTTGTGCGTCTGTGTGTGTATTTCCTATATTATAGTGAAAGAGCGCAACATAGAAAGAATATATAGATTCAGTGGGATTAACTATTATTAGAGATATTTTATTACTATAATAAGGCAAATTCAAAGAGAGTGCTTCAAGAGGGAGTAGCTGTGGATAATAGCGCTTGTTAAGAATAGAAATATCCGGATAGTAGTGCTTGTTTTCTTATCTTTAACTCATCTCAAGTTATAAACTTTCTAGTCAAATATTAGTTTTACACATTATTACACTGTCTTTTAAAAAAATAAGAGTGGCAGGCACTTATTTTTATAAATCAAAAAGGAGAACCAACCCATCTCGCATTGTGTCTACTGCTTAGTACTATAGAACTGTCTACAATTGGTGTCCCAACAGTGGCATAATTTTAACTAGTGTTTTTGATTAGATTGTTTTTTTTTAGGGTTTCGTCAAGAGGACGTAATCAAGCCGGCGCTTCAGCGGAAGAGTCGTAGGATCTACAACAAGTGGATCAATAGCTGTTATCAGAGGATAGCGTAGGGCTGTATTGTGAAAACAGTCAGGTTTAATTAACCAAGAGTGTGTTTTTTCCTTTGTGATCTTTGCTTGGATTTGATATTTCGGGAATGGATCCTACTGCGACTACATCTAGGGGATGTCAAGAGAGGGTTAAATCGCCCAATTCTTCGACATCGTTTCCAAAAACAGTAACCTTAATTATTAGGTGTAAAGACAAAAGCTTGCGCTTTGCGGGAATTAATGCCAAAAAGATTTTACGCAGATTTGAACAAGCAGCGGAAGTCCATGGAGCAACCGAATATGATATGGTACGACAAGTACTATTCTTTGTATCTGATGAGTGCAAAGACAATTTAGAGGATTTAAAAGGGCATGAGGAGCGAAATTGGTCAGCGCTAAAAGAACAAATGCTCAAGAGATGGCTAAAGGTTACCAAGGAAACTAGGTATACAATGAAGGACCTGGATATTTTGGTAAATAGGGTCAAGTCTAGAGGAGGTGTTTGAGACCCCAAGGAATTTAAAAGTTTTAGGGAAGACTTCGATTGGATAGTAGAATATTTAGTTAGTAACGAAGATTTTAGTAATGTTAATGCGTCGTTACCTTGGTTTTGTGAAGCGTTATTGCCAGAAGTTGAAGACTGGGCAAAAAGGCGCTTGGATAACGAAGGAAAGTTGGTTAAAAAGAGGGACGGAAATTATAAGTACCCTGGATTAGAGGAAGTAGAAATGGCAGTGGAAGCTGAAATGAAGTTGCGTCGAGTTGAGCGACGTGCAGCAAGGGTGGCTCTGGATAATGAGGATATGGGGGAAGATGCACCAGGCGTACAACCGCCTTCTCAGATCTTGTCTCCTAAAGATAAAATTCTCTCTAAAGATCCAGATTCAGTCATGGCAAGAATCGATGAGTTGGAGAAGAAGATAGCTGAAGCAGCAAAAGCAAAAGAATTGTTTAGGCCCAAGAGTTCTCCTCAAACTTTGTGTTTTTCCGCTATGGTGTGCTATTATTGTAATAAAGAAGGGCATACAAGGATGAGGTGTAATGCGCTTCAAAAGGATAAAGTAGAAAAGGTAGTTTACGAGGATGGGACTACGCTTATGTTGGAAGATGGTACCAGGTTGATTAAAGACAAAGATTGAGGAATGCAAGCCATGGTCATTGATCATATTAATAAAAAGTCTATGGAAAGCAGGTCAAGCAAGGGCAAAGAGCTGGAAAATAAGGAGAAAAGCAAGGATGCGAAGTCGGTTAATTTTGCAGTTACTTGCGCGGTGTTAGATTTTAAAGTAAAAGAAGGAGCGGTTGCAGCACAACTGGAGATGTTTGGGGCAAAGCATAAGAAAATGGCCCCACCTACAATTAATAGGCCAAGAAGGGCTGGCGCTAGGTATGCGAATCCAGAGGATATGGAGGAAGTAGGGTATACTACTAGAGAAAATACACCTGCACCTATCGAGGATGTTGAAATGGATGGTATGGACTCTGGAGGTTATGGCGTGGATCACCAGGAAATAGAACAGAAGGCAATGTTGGAGGAACCAGTGGTAGTACAGCAAAGAGCGGTACCTGCTGAAGGAATGCCAGGAGAAAAGCATAATACTCCAAAGAACCCACCCGGAAGAGTGAAAACTGGTGCCAAGGCAACTCAGCCTAAATGGAGAATGCAGCGCCCGGTTCATTCTGATTTTCCCAAAGCTGCCAAGGATTTAGTTGCGGAATGTTTGAAGACTACAGTTTCTGTTCCATTGGGGATGCTGACTGCAGTAGCGCCAGACGTAGCAAATGGAATCGTGGATAAGTGCAGAAAGCAAAGGATTGCTAATTGCGCTGAGTTTGATATGGCGGAACACTCATTTCAGCCAGTTGTTGGATTACCTAGGGCGCCACATTACGCAGGAACCTTAGGGTATTTAACTATTACAATAAATGGTAAGCAAATTAAAGCATTAGTAGATACGGGTTCACAAATCAACGTGGTATCAGTGGATGACGCAGTGGAATTAGTTCTTCCTGTAAAAGACGGCGAAGGGACTGTTGCAGGAATTGGGGGAGGTAGGCTACCTGTTATAGGTGTAGCAGAGTATGTATGCACTAGAGTTGCGGGAGCAACAAGAGATATACATTTTTATGTTCCAATGGGTGTAGTTAAACCAGTTTTAGGCACACCATTTTTAATGGATTATTCGGGGACTATAGATTATTGTTTAAATAAGACTATAGGAATCAGGATCATGGGTGATGACAGTGTTCCAGTAACAGCAGTCTTAGTAGCGCCCAAGGATAGTGGCTGGAAAACTAAGTACTCTGGAGCTGCGCGGTTAGAGAAAGAAAGAGAGTTTTATGAGGAAGTCTCAGATGAGGAGATAGGGCGACCGCCAGGAAGGCGTCAACATTTTCATTAGGGACTGGCATTTTAGGTGTTACTATCTCCCAGGATGAGAAGAACCCGGATAGTGACCAGTCAGTCCAACAAGGAGGGATACGTAAAGCGGTACTTCATAGGTGTCTTGGGGATACTACTGTAGAATGTATTATACCTAAGTTTTTTAATTTCTTTAATTATGGATATTTTTATACTTATATTAAAAATAAAAGACAAAAACAGGATTTAGGTGTAACCCGTAGTTATTTTAGAAAGGGTTTTATTTTAATTAATGAAGGAAGCAGTAAGGACTGTTTTGCATCTAAGTATAAACCAGTAGCTGTTAAGGTTAAACCAGTGAATATAGTGATGCCTGATTTGAATCCTCCTTTACAGAGGCCGGCGCTATCTAGAAATCCTTATGATACACCTTTAACAAAGTTTCCGCCTGATTTTGCGTTCACCAGTAAGATCACAATGGAAAGGCTTCAGATGGTAGATTTTGGACCAGAGGGCTGGTTATCGCAGGAAAAAAAAAGTTATTATTACATGTTATGGTTCTTAGGGAAAAGGCTATTGCGTTTTCAGAAGAGGAAAGAGGTTTGTTAAAACACTCTTATGGTAAACCTTATATTGTTCCAGTTATACCTCATGCGCCGTGGAAAAAGAAGGCCTTTCCAATACCGGTGGCTATAAGAGAAGAGTATATGGAATTAATTAGGGGAAGGTTAAAGTCCAGCTTGTATGAACAGTCTATGTCTAGTTATTCAAGTCCAGTGTTTTGTGTGGTTAAACATAATGGTGAATTAAGGGTTGTTCATGATATTAGGGAGATGAACAAGGTTACGGTAAAGGATGCAGGGATGCCACCAACGCCAGAAGAATTTGTGGAATCTTTTGCGGGGTGTGCATGTTACGGATTAGGTGATATTATGGGAGGATACAATGAGTGCGAGTTGGAAAAATTGTCCAGACCCATGACAACGTTTGAAACAACACTGGGGCGCTTTAGGTTGACAAGGTTACCGCAAGGCCTAACAAATTCTGTGGCGGTATATCAAGCACAGATGATGTGGATATTGCAGGATGAAATCCCAGAACATGTGGGAATTTTCATTGATTATGGGGGTATAAAAGGACCAGCCAGTGATTATGAAGGGGAAGTGTTAAAAGAAAATCCGTATATTAGAAAGTTTATTTGGGAATATGCGATTACCCTGGAAAGAGTGCTATTTAGGATAGAGGAGGCAGGATTAACGATTTCTGGGTCTAAATTTGCCTGTTGTGTTCCAGCGCTAGATATAGTGGGACATGTGGTATGTAAGGAAGGGAGAATCATCGCTGAAAAACAGAGGAATAAGGTACTTACATGGCCAAGACCAAGAAATACTAAGGAAGTTAGAGGGTTTTTAGGCATTTGTACATATGTAAGAATGTTTATTCAAGATTTTGCTTTGATGTCTTCGCCTTTACGGCGCTTAACAAGAAAGGATGTTGTATGGGATTGGACGGAGGAATGTGAGGAGTCATTTGAGTTATTAAAGAGGATTGTAGGAAAAGATATTCTTTTGAAGAAATTGGAGTATGGACCAGGCGCTGGAAAAATTACTCTAGCGGTGGATTCTAGTGTGCCCCCGGTGGGCGCAGTTTTGATGCAGGAGGACAAAGAAAGTAATGCTAGACCTGTCCTTTACGAGTCCAAGACTTTTACCAAAGTGGAGTCTAGGTACTCCCAGTCCAAGCTGGAGTTATGTGGAGTAGCAAAGATCCTTAAAAAGCTACAATTGATGCTTTGGGGGCAGCATTTCGAGCTGCAGGTTGATGCGCTATCATTGGTGCTAATGATTAGTAGCCCGAGTTTACCAGATGTGCCCATGACGAGGTGGGTAGCGCAGATTAATTTGTTTTCTTTTGACTTAGTCCATAAGACAGGGAAATCTTTCACTATGCCAGATGCGCTGTCGAGAAGACCGTTGTGTGAAGAAGACTCGGAAGTGGAAGAATTTGAAGAAGATAAGAGATGGGTAAACGGGATAGATTATTGTTATACAAGATTTGAAAAGAACGTCCACAACGACGATAAACTATCAAGCAAGAATTTCTGCAAAGACCATAAACTAGTAGGTAGTATTATCCGTGATGACAATAAACTAGTAACAAGGAATGTCCGAAAAGACATAAAATTAAAAGCTGACAATGTAAAGGATGTTTGTAGCAAGGTTGAACTGCAACTGGATTTAGGGAACACTGAAGCTAATTTAGCAACAAGGAGTGCGCAAGGCGAGGAAGTGGAGGAGTCAGATGATGGAGATACTTCAAAGGGAAGTCAGGATAGTAGTACTCAACTCGAAGAGGGGGAGTATTTAGAAGACAACGCATCTACAGATGAGGGAGTAGAGTTTTTAAAGTTATATTTGGAAGGTAATAGTTGACCAGATTTTTATGATAAAAAGGTTTGGCGCAATATTAAAAGGCACGCTAAAGGCTATTTTATTAAAAATGGGAAGTTATGGAAGAATCAAGCATTGTCTCCTCAGTTAGTTATTCAAACTAGGGAAGGGAGGAGAAGATACTCAGGGAGTTACACAAGAATTTAGGAAATAAAGGTCAAGATGAGACTCATTGCAGAGTTAGGGAAAGATTCTGGTGGCCCAACATGAAAAATGAAGTAAGAGATTGGGTTAAATCTTGTCCTGAATGCCAGCGCAGAAGTTACAGAAAGCCAAAAGAAAAAGGGAGAGCGACGGGCGAGGATACTGTTTTTGGTAGGGTCAGTTTAGATGCAGTCCATATAAAAGAAGGACACTTTAAATACCTGGTAGTAGCCAGGGATGATCTATCAGGATGGGTTGAAGCAGCGCCGTTGATAAACCTCAAGGCAAGTAATGTGGCCGAGTTTTTGAAGAAAGAATGGATTTATAGGTATGGGGTAATGAAGATGGTAACCGTAGATGGTGGCGCTGAATTTGCGGGAGAATTCCAAGAAGTAGTAAAAGGTATTGGCGCAAAGTTACGAGTTGCAACACCATATTATCCTGAAGCAGAGGGAATGGTAGAAAGAGGGCATCAAGTTATAAAAGATGCACTAGTTAAGTTATGTGGAAATAATGGGGCGAAGTGGAAGAACTACTTGCCATTAGTTTTTTTTGCGGACAGGATTTCAGTTAAAAGGACAACAGGGCTTCGCCGTTCAAGCTTATTTTTGGTCAAAGGGCGGTATTACCTATTGATCTGGAGGCTGGATCTTTCCTAGGATGTGATTGGGATCAAGTGCGCTCAACCAAAGATTTAAGATTTAATTCTAGAAAGGGTAGCGCAACTTGAAAGAAAAGACAAGTTTGTGGAGAAAGTGTATGAAAGAATGATACAGATCCGGGACAAGTCAGTTAAATATTGGGATGAGTGCTTAGCGCATAGGTTAAGAAAGCCATTGAACCCAGGAGATTTGGTTTTGGTTTATAATAGAAGTTTAGAAAGCCAATGGGGGAAGATGTTTTCTGACAGATGGAATGGTCCTTATAGGATAAGAAAGCAGATAACTGGAGGGTCTTACTTACTGGAGGAATTAGATGGTACTGAGTGGAAGCGGCGTGTGGCCGCAGACCAGATCAAAAGATTCTACCCACGGGGTGTTCCAGTGATACAAGATAGCCTCCGTAATGAGGAAAAACTACCAGAATAATACCTCCGGGAAGAGGATTGAACTAACAAGTTATGTTAAGTTTTGTTTTTCTAAGAGGACTCACAGGAGGCTTTTGACACAGTTGTGACAGATAGAGGGCACTAACTGGAAGTTAGGCGGACTATGGCAGAACAGGCAACTGGCACAAGCGCTTAGATGAGGGTGCAGAAGAAAATGAAATCTTATATTTTCATTGTTCAAGGGGACATGACAAAATAGGTAGTTGGATTAAAGGAGACACCACAGAAAATTTGGGGGGGTATTGCTAGCAATACCCCTCATTTAAAAATGTTGGGAAGTGGTTGGAAAGCTGTTGGAAGGCTGTTGGGAGTTCATTGTGAAACCAGATTTAAATTAATTGGACAAAGATTTGGTAATCAGTTAGACCTAGGTTCAACCAAACTCAATCACAGGTTTCTTGGAGCTTGGTGATTACTTTGATTTTGAGCTGAGCACAGATTGAGCAAAGCTTGAACATATCACTTAACATATCATAATATTCACTTTCCCATCTTGTGGAAAGCAAAATTTGATATTCGTTCTAAGAATATCTACATATATTTTCTTGCCAAGTTGGTAACAGAAGGTTAAACTGTAGTATCTCAATTATTACACTAGACTACATAGATATTTGATGAAACATACAATTCAAATCAATTTTAATATTATTGAGATCACCATAAGTGTCTGTCCAAAGACTTACAAAAAGTATGTTAGTATCAAGACATCGTTCTAGGTAGTAGTTTCAATTTGGATTTTGAACTGACATCTAAAGCATTTTACTATTTGACAGAAACATAAATAAGTGTAATAAGAGTGAAATTATTCTATTTTGTGATTATAATGTAACAATAAAGCACATTTTTATTGAGAAAATTTTTCTTCCTCCACAAACCAAAATTTACTCTATAGGCTCAAGATTTATTTTTAAGCCATATTATTCATTTCAGTTATCATTGATTTACTTCAAATATTTATTAAAAAGATAATAATAATACATGTGAAAGAATTATGAGCTTAGCATAGCATATGCTAAAAAGTTATTTTGTCGTTTTATTCAAAACTGATTATTCAATTTTTGCTTCAATTCATCTTTTAACAACCACTATCTTCAGATACTATTCTTACTTAATATGTCAAGTCTCAGATGTGTTGAACAGTTCTCAATAACAATCGATCAAATTTATATGAATGTAATTTCAAGATTTCAAAACTCACCGACCCCCACAATTTTACAGCGAGGCCATTCGAATGTTCATATTTTTGGACTATTTGAAGAAAGAAAACCAACCCTTGTCGGTAATCTTTCTCAAGTGCAGAGTCAGAACATTGGACGACTATTGGGTGACATTGGCTCTGGATCTCACCATTTAAACCAAAGAAGTGCCTTGAATCCTATGAAGCCTTTCTATTTTCATGCTTACTTGGTTCCAGTTTTTGGTAATCAGTATCAACTTTTGGGATGCCTCTTTTCTTCAAGTACACTAATCAGTCTTGCTAAAGAAGCATTTTCTTCTGCTCAAATCGATTTATGTCCAATCCTGAACTACGACTCCACTATCTTTTTTAATATCCCGCATGTAATTTTTGAAGGCTCTTTCCAAATATCTCAGAGTACTCAAGATTGGAAAGCTGATCAACTTATCCAAGGAATCAAAACAGTTCTCAAAACACATCAACTTCAAGCAATAAATTTTATGATTGACAATGAACAAATGTTAAAGGAAAAGTTGGATATCATGTGGAGGCACCAGGACAACCATTGGCTTAGAACTGGATTCGATGACTATAAAGATCAGTTTCCTAACAATCAATTAACGCCTGAAGGAAACGGGTCAATACTTGCTGATGATATGGGTTTGGGAAAGACACTTTCAACTCTTTCTCTTATAAGTGCAACTCAAGGTGAAGCAAGACAATTCCAGGTATCAGAAAATCAAGAAGGTATTAATCGGAGTTCAGCCACACTGATTATATGCCCCCTGGCAACACTATCGAATTGGATCAATGAAATAAGTGTGCACTTTGAAGATAATGCGCTTCCTTTCAAGGTTCTTTATGGGAAGGATTGTCAAAATACTAATGTAAATGAGCTACAGGACACTGCTATTGTTTTAACGACCTATGAAATAGCTAGCCAAACGATGTCAAAAAATCAAAGCCAAAAAAAGATACTGGTGACTCAAATGCTCTTTTGGTATAGAGTTGTTTTAGATGAAGCTCAGTTAGTGCCCATTTCTATATCTAAAACTTAAAACTTAATTTTTATAATCAATTTTTATAAATATTCTTTTAGTTACATCAAAAATCCTTACTCGCAGAGGGCTCAAACAATATTTGACTTGGAATCCCAACACCGACTATGCTTGACTGGAACTCCACTTCAGAACAGGCCCACTGACCTTCAAAGTCTCATATTTTTTCTTAGAATCGAAAAGTGGCAAGAAGACTGGTTATGGAAAAATTTCCTTTTTCCAGGTTTGCAAAAAGGAAAGGCTAATTCTATTAAATCAATCAATCACTTAATGAAAGTCATAAGCCTACATAGAACAAAGGATGCAATTTTTTCTCTTCCAAGAAAGATTCAAAGGGGGATATTGGTTCAATTAGCAGATCCATGGAGGTCTAAACTTGATGTGCTTCAAGAAGGATTCACTGAGCGATATGGGCCCTCCAGAAGCACTGACTTCCCTTGGGACTCATCTGAGTTTCTAAGAGAGCTGATGATTTTAAGAAAATTCTGCAACCATCCAATCTACGAAAATCTGGATGAAACTCCAACTTTTGATTTCACCTGGCAGCATTCCGCAAAGATTTGTCATCTTATAGGCCACTTAAAAAACTTTTTGTCTGGTGAAAGGGGTATAAATTTTCCAAAAGCTGTTATATTCTCCAACTTTGCAGACTTTTTGCAGATGTAAGTGATTCTATAATGAATTGTTTTACAAAATTGTGCTGGCTTATTAAAAACAATTTTCTAATATTTCAAAATAGAATAAAAATGGCTTTAGATGACCACAATATTAGGTATACCCAGCTTACAGGTGAACTCAGCAGGACAAAGCGAGACAAAAATATGCATGAATTCCATTTTAATAAAAATTGCCAAGTTTTGGTTGGAACGATTCAGGCTGCAGGAGTGGGTATAGATCTCAGGTGTGCTCAAAATGTATATATAATGGCGAGCTCAATGTCTTTTATTTCATATTAAGAACAAAAATATTAAATTTTTTATATGTTCAATGTTGAAATAGGAGCCAAATTGGAATCCAGAAGTTGAGCAACAGGCTGTTGATTGGCTGTATAGAATGGGGCAGCAAAATGAAGTAAATGTTTTGAATTATTTTGTACAAGGAAGTATAGAATTCAGCATGTATAAGATTCAAAGGAAAAAAATGGAGCTAACAATGTAAGCCAAATTTCATTTCTATAAATTTTAATGATAATAGTAATCATTAAAATTATGTTTTTGTTTTCAAGGCTAAGTGTCCCAAACAGTGGAAATGAGGAGTATGAGTGTGCAAACCTATTATTAAGGGAGTTTGTCAATCACTCACATTAGAGGAAGAAAGAATTTCAAGGAGAGCAGGTAAATTTATGGGATTTTGAGGATTTAAAAGTCTTAGTTGTTGAGGATTTAGAGATGCAAGATATAAGGGAGAATAACAGTCATTCGGCAAACCCCGGGGGACATGAGAAGGATTAAGGTTAGGGGATAATGTTGAAACCAAACTGATTCTTTTGTACAAGGCCAAGTCCTTTAGCACACTTCCAGAGTAGGTTGAATTATCTCAAATATCAAAGTGTTGTTGGTCAAGATATTGTGCAACGTTAGAAAAATCTTCAGACCTCCATTGCATTAAGATACGTCTTAACGATCCATCATTATCAATTTTGGTGTCTGAACAACACTTGATGTTTGTGAAAAGGTTGTGATAAGTTTCACAATGTGGAAGTTGTTTAAGAAGTTTAGTTCGGTTAACTGAATTCTAAGAATCTTTGTTATTTGAAATAAAGGTCATTAATAAAAACGGTTGAAAAAAAAGGGATTTTCATACTTTTTTTTTATTCTATATTTATGCTTTCTCACTTTGATTATTTCTTGAGAGCTATGAGAATCCTTCCCAAGTCTTAATCTATCAGCATGACCTAAAAACCAATGGTGAAGAACTCCTATTTGATTCGAGAAGCTAATTTGAGTTAAGTCAATTGGATATGCAATCAAATTATTGGTTTTTAAGGCATTGTCCCAGTGTTTAATGAGAATATTTGCCAAGACCTGGTTCCATTTGTCAAACCAATCTAGGTTCCAAGCGAAAGTTGATCCTGGGAAACCACACATGCGAAGGTGCTCAATAAAAGATTCACGGAAAATTGGTGGAAACTTTTCCGAAACCGCTGAATTTGATTCTGGATGAGGTAGTTCAAAGGCAATGTTGCAAGAATTCATGTTGAATGATGAAAATCTGTCTAATTGCTCTTCAGTAGGGTTTTGTTTCCATCCATTTGATTCTGGTGACATATCAAAAAGTGAATGACAAAAATTGTGTATAGATCTTCAAAAGTGAGAATTGAATGGAGGCAAAGTCTCATTAAAAATTCTATTAAGTGTTCTTGTGTTTGTGGGCAGGTTTCCATGAGGAAAGTAAGAGCTACTAGGGTTCATAAATAATTAGATTAAGAAAGTGTTCAATTAAATTAAACAAAGAGGAAGGATAAATTGTTGAGCTCCAAAACTTTATGATCAAAGTTGATTTAAGGAGAAATATCACAAAAATTAAGAATAAGAAATATTTCAACTTTATGGAATTATAATATGCATAAATTATATTTTTATATGCAACTTGAACTCAAAAGGAATGGTATAAAATAAAGAGAATGATTATGTGATAAAAGCAGACTCATTTAAGAAACGGATTTTTTTTTCTTTTCAAAAAATTCTTCCACAAAAATAATTTGTTAAATGTGAGGCTATGTTCATTTTTTGATTACCAAAAAATTATTTTTGGTCCAATATGATAGTAATACATATTCTATTGAGTAATTTTTGTTCAACCTGAATAAATAGACTAGAGTGTCACTTCATCACATTTATGTATGAAAAGTTATACAAGGTTTCAGCTTTTATGTAATTCTTTAAGGTTTACACTTTTGTAGCATCTATTATTTGAGTATTTTTTATTTTTTCTTTATAGAAAATTCTACCTAGTACAGACCAATTTTCAAAGTGAAAGAAATATGTTTGTGATTGTTTTTTACAAAATATTAACCTTATTTTTGGGTTTAACTTTGATTTTTGGGGTAATTTTTTAAATAATTATGTTAAAAATATGGATTACTTTTATTATAGTCCATAACTAAGAATTTTTATCAAAATAAAATAATTATAGGGTAGTTAGATATAACTCAGAAGGCATTTGATAGAAAAATAATTAAGATGCTTGTGCGTACAACAGAATTTTTTCTATGATAGAAAATATTCTGATAAACATGCATGCATTGTTGTACAAATGCAGAGAGTATACAGAATACAAATAAAGTAGACTGCATAACTTTAAATTAATATATAATTTATCTGATTAAAAATTAAACATTTAAACTTAAATAATTTCAACACATATTCCATCATATTCTTTTGATAAAAAAATGTAGCGTATATTAGCTAGTGCCTTTCAAAAAAAAGGAATACCTTCAATCGGTAACTTCGAATAGCTAACTTATTCCTACAATTATCACAATTACAATGCCTCCATTTTTTCATGTATGTCAATTTCAAGATCTTGGATGTGTCAATAGAAAGTATCAAACTTCTTCTGGGTCCTTTGAAGTTGGTATGGCTTTCAAAAGCTCTAATTCTTATGCAAAACATCAAGAGGAAAGAAATAGGAAGGCCCAGATGGTTATTTCTTCCAACAATCCACTTAACATTGGAAGTTCCAGCTCCACAGAAACAGTAAGCTGTATATCTATAGTTCAATGTGAGAATAAAAGTCTTTATGATGTTTCAATGATTTATTACATAGGGGCAGTTGCTATTGGGGGCAGAAGTATCTTCAACAGTCTCTAGAAACTCAAATCTTGGGGAACAGTATAGCCAAATAATTATGTGGCAGGCAGCAAAGCTTTCTCTTATTCATCATTTGAGCAAAGAAGGTTGTACTCAATTTTTGGATGAAGAAATTAAGAAGCTCAAACCTCTAGGTGATAGTGGAATACTGGATTCTGATAACATTGTCCGCCTGGTCCCACGCTTGATAGATACAGTTTTTAGTCGATTAAAGCTCAATCAATCATTTTTCACTAAAACATGCTGTCCTAAATGCTTTGCTCTTTATGAGTATAACTCTGAATCTCAACCATCTATACTATGTTGCAATCAACCGTTTCTTTCATCATCAAAGCGCTATTTAAAAATGTTTGGAGCAGGACAAATTGCAGTTAAATGTGATGAAAGGCTGTATTTGATGGAGGAACATCAAGAACATGTAAAATACTTATCTCTTAAAACATTTCATCACCATTCTTTTATCGACTGGCTTAAGGAAAAGATCAAACTGTTCAAATTTGAGCTTCTGATTGAGAAGAAAACCCCTGTGGCAGAACGTGTAGAGTGTGATTTGATGAAGGATGTTTGTGATGGTTCAATTTGGAAAAACTTTCCCATAACCACTCCAGCTCTGGATAGAAATGATGATGAATATACGATAACTTCAGGCAACTTAATTTTAACTTTATATGTCGACTGTTTTAGGCCTGGTGGAAATAGGATTGGAGGTCATCAGAAGTCTGTAGGCAATATTATGATGGTGTGTATGAACCTACCTCAAGAAGATAGATACAAAATGGAAAATCTTTTTTTGTATGCTATTATACCTGGACCAACAGAACCCACAAGTGAACAGCTTAATCACCTTCTAAAACCACTGGTTAATGATCTACAAACTCTATGGGATGGTATATTGATTGAAAAGACACATCTTTATCCAAGAGGCCGGAAATTAAGAGTTGCATTGTTCTCTTTGATAGGTGACATTCCTGCAATACAAAAATTGGCTGGCTTTTCGATTCACTCTGCAAAAATGTTCTGCTCTTTCTGTAATATCTCTAAAGATGAAATTAGTGAAAAGAATTTGGGAAATTTTTCATTATGGAATCATGAGGATCATATGTGCTGGGCAACAAAGTGGAAAAATTCTAAGTCACATTGGGAGCGTGTATCAATTGTTCAAAATCATGGGGCACGATGGAGTGAGCTGAATAACCTTGAATATTGGTGTCCAACTGAATATTGCTCAATTGATGTTATGCATTCACATATGCTTGGCAACCTAAAAGATCACAGTCTAAGCTATTTTCAAATCCAAAATGCAGCAAAAGATCTAGAAAGAAAGCTGGAAAAGGATAAAAATTGGCATGTAAGAGAAGAAGATGATGATTTCTTTTCTGATACTTCACTGCACAAACATTTGAAAAAACGTAGAAGTAGCTTAAGCACCACGAATAATGATGATGATGATACAGGACACATGAGACAGCACAAGCGGCAAAGACGTACGAGTTCAAGACAGTCATCAAGTCATCATGGACTAGATAATGAAGGATTAGGAACAAATCAATCAAGAAGCCAGAGTAGGTCATCCAGCTCCAAATTTATTCCTCCATATAGCGATTTGGCCTCAATACAGTCTCACAGCAGTGACAGTAGGAATTCATTGTATAACTTAAGGCAAAGAAGCATTAGCATATCACAGAGTGAAGGATCTCACTCATCAAATGAGACAGCTAGAGATGAAGAAAATAAAAGGAAAGGTAAGGAGAAAGAAAATGAAGGTAGTAGTAATCCACAAATCACAGCAGCAGAGCTACAGGTTGTATGGAAGATGATTGATCAAGTAAGAAGACCTTCCTGGCTAACACGAGTTCCAAAATCAGTAGGATCTAAAAAGGCAGGATCCCTCAAGGCAGCAGAATGGCACATGCTGTATACTCTCTACTTCCCTTTGTCACTTATACCCCTTTGGTTTGAAAAATTTAAAGAATCTGAATCTTTAGCTTCCTCAGCTGATAAACCAAGAGAATATTATCTTCTCAAGTCACTTGTAACATTATGCTCGATCACCAATTTTTTGACATTAAAAAATATACAGACTAATGAGCTTAAAGATCTAGATCAATTTCTGTTAGAGTATTGTGAGTGCCTTGAAGAGGGTTGGAAGATATTAATGAAAAGCCAAATCTGCATATCACTCAACATTATCCTGAAATGATAAAGCGTCTTGGTCCACCATCAGGTACAGCTACTTGGTCTGGAGAGCGGGTGAATCATATTTTATCTGAAATTCCAAACAATCACCATCCACGCATGTAATGTTTGTAAGCAATGATTTAAAAACTCAGCTATGCTAATTTATTAATATTTACCACAGGAGAGATACCGCTGACAATGCTCAAACATTGGTATTGGAAGTCTAGGGTATTAGATCTTGGTGAAGCTGAAGATAATGATCAATGTGAGACTAAAAAAATCCATATTGATCTTGATAAACAAAACAAATGGATCCATCTAAGTATGGCATTATTTACTAAATGGGTAAGGGCACGAATGGGAAAAGAAACTTCAAGACGGGCTTTGACACCATCGGAGAAAAGTGGGGATTGGGTAGTTGAGAATGTAGCAAGCATATTGATACATGGAAAGAGGTTTACTAGTTACCATCGACACATTGCTAATTCAACAATTGAATTCTACTATGGAAAAGATAGCCAGTTTGGGCAAATTGATGATCTTTTCAGATCAAAGGAAGAGAATGATCAAATATATTTAATGGTAAGTCCTTTCAAAGAGCTCCGTCCAGAAGAAACATAAAAGGATCCCTATGAGCTTTTCCCACAAGTGCATTTTCGGTTAGTAAGAGTAGCCAAAGCAACTCAAATTGTGATTAAGAAAGATGCAATAATTGGACATGCAGCTACTGTCGAGCACAAAAAAGGAATGTTTGGAATCAAAGACGAGGTTGTCACTGCCATTGGACTGCAGACAGTAGTGAGTGAAAAAATTAATCAAATTTATTTTCTGTTGACTAACATCTTTGTGTTAATTTGGGATTGGGGAAATTTGTAGGATTGGTGATATTTGTAAATGGTGAAAGAAATAATTCAATGCTCGATTAAAAAATGCAATGCATCCAACTTACCTTATCATAAATCAGTGAACAATTACTTTGTTTGCTTTTATTGCGAGAGAACCCATGCTTTCAATGAGTCATTTTTATCTTAAATGTAAGAATGAAAGAAATAAAATCATGATAATGAGAAATATGATAAAATTTTTACTTAATGAATGATCTTCTTGCTCATTCATCTACTATAAATAGTTTGACCTTCCAACTTTAGCTGATAGCTATATATTATTCACTTTATTTTTTGACAAGAGAACATACAAGTTTACAAGACTATATACATAGTATCTTTTTTTACTTTAGATTTGATAGGTATAAATTTTAACAACTGATTATTTTTATTTTATTTTATTTTATTACAGTTCATTATGGATGATAATTTTGAAGGGATGTCTGTTGACCCAACCGATTCTGATTGTTTTCCGCCTCAACATACTAATACTGGAAATAATCCTCCACCACCCTCTGCTGATCCACCTCCAGATGAATCTCAATCTGTACCACCTAATCCCAATCCAGGCGAAGAGTCTCATTCAGAACCAAGAAATTTTAATCCCAATCATCCTTCTGCTTCTGAAAGTGCTGATCAGCAAGCTGATCAGCTAGGAAGAGATTGGGCTAGTGAAGTATTGAGGGAATTTTTCGGAGACCAATCATCATCTGCTCAGCCTAACCAAGGAGCAAGCACAAGTGGAGCAGGTAAGTCAAATTTGTAGTGTATTCTTTTATTGAAAAATAACCAATTTAATTAACTTATTTGAATTGTTAGTGAATCCCTCAATCATTATGGGTATCAGTGATTACCACAGACTCAATTCAGCAGAGTCTCATGAGCGAGAACGGGGGTTAAGGGCTGTAAGAGGCTTAGTTAGAAGGAATGATGTTCCCAGGAGCTCGGACAGTCTAAATAGAAATATTTACCACTTTCTGAAGTATTGTCTTGGGGGACCAACACAAATAACAAAATATCCTGCCAGCCCAACACCTTTGGAGATTGAAAATTGGAAATCTTGGAACCAATTCAAACTGTCCTAACCCAAGTCCAATCTTCTAACCGTGCCAATTCTGCAGCTGATTGACAATTTCTGATAACCAATTCTATAGCCTTCTTGCGATCCAAAATTCGACTACCCGAATTTTTTCCAGCACCTGAGCCTCGAGGACTAAAAGGAGGAGCACCGATCCCACTTTCTGTCAAAAGAAACTTAGAGCGTGAATTGCAAGAAAAAGGTTTTCGGAAATTCGCGTTTGATTGGACTTGCCGTGATTTTTCAGAATCAACTTGGAATCAAGTCATGGGAAGCATAGTATGCGACCACTGTACCAGATGGCTCACCACCTTGAATACAATCGATCAGTCAAAGCTTCAGTTCACTCAATGTGTTATTGAGAAATGGGTAGTTAATAAGGGGAAGGAGATGATAAGGTTGTTTGGGCAAGAAGAGGAAAGGGTAGCAAGAGAAAAGATCGAAAAGAGGGCAAGGGCACAAGTAAAACATTATTGGACCAAGGTAAGTCTTTTATTTTACTTTGCTTTTTGTTATTATGAAGCTGATTTAGTTGGAATTCAGATTGCTAGTGCACGCTACAAGTTAGCAAGAGATCTCTGCAGTGATGTGCCAGGTTTTGTTGTGCTTTTTCATGATACTAGGTGCATCTCTGATATCAAGGAAGGCCCAGCACCAGTCCCAACTGCACCTATCCGAGCTATTCCTGGATGGCAAAATCCTGAACTCAATGATTTGTTTAAAAAAATGGATAAGATGATTCAGGACATAGCCCATACACCAGCTCAAAGAAAATCAGCATTAAAAACATATTCACGGTCATCAGAAAGGACAGTTGCACAAAATGGTATATTCAATGTTCCCAAATACCTCCCCAAGAATTGCTATTCAGCAACATTTTTGCAAGGATTATCTGTGAATGAACGTGAGTCACTTGGGGTTGGATCTGATATTGAACTGGTAAAGATTCGGGAATCAATTAATAGAGCATCAACATCATCATAACTTAGGTATAACGGTGATCTTCTGTGTAATATAGCTATCTTATATTGAATTTTATGTATTCTGTTTTTTTTTCAAAGCAGCTTGGTAAATGTTATAAAGTGATATTGAGAGAGAGTAACATTTTATTTAAGAAAAACAAATAATGTATGAGATATAAAAATGTATTTTCAACAAATTGATGGTCCATACCTCTTTATGTCACATTTATGTATCCATATTAATTTCAATCGAATTTAATGTTGACCCATACATAGTGAATACACGCTATTCCACTCATACTTGCCAGGCATTGCTACCATTAAATATGCCAGTATCAAAAATTAATTTCGATCAAAATTAATGAGCATGATAATCATGAATTTCTGGAGTCAACTGCTTATTTTTATGCATGGTGCCTTGCCAACATTAATTTCAATCGAAATTACTTTTGATACTGGCATATTGCATGGTGTCTATTCCTGGAAAGTGTAAGTGGCATAGTGTGTATTCATTACGTATTGGTCAGCATTAATTTCAATAGAATTTAATATTGACATTTTCATATTGAACCCAAACCAGCAAACAAACCAAAAAATTCTTCATAAAACTGCTCATTAATTTCGATCGAAATTAGTGAGCACCATATACATATTGAATGGTAGTTATATCTGGTGTGTGTAAGTTGTAAAGCTTGTGTTCAATGTTTATTGGTCAACATTAATTTTGATTGAAATTAATATTAATGTGTAAATGATATTTACATGCTCAATATGCATTGTAATGTGTTTACTTAAGAATAGAGTGCCCTACTTTTCATCTTACATAAAAATGCTTGGTGGCATGTCAAATTCAATTTTTATTAAAATTAATGTTGACATGTTACCATGCATAACAGTAAGCAACTGACTGAATAAATTGATGATAATCATGAACCTTAATTTCGATCGAAATTAATGTTGCCAAGTGCAGATTGAAAAAAAGCTATGCCACTTACACTAGCCAGGCATATTTACTATTTATTATGTATTGGTCAACATTAATTTTTATAGAAATTAATATGGATATGTAAATTTTATATTTACCCTCAACATGTATAGTAAATTTCAATACTTAAAAATACTTGCCGTCCTTTACATGTCATGCAAAAAAGCATTATATCATTTCAACATTAATTTTGATCTAAATTAATGTTGGCATGCCATTATGCATTGAAACAACTAACTGACTGAAAAAGTTCATGATCAAAATGCTCATTAATTTTGATCAAAATTAATGTTGACCAATACATATTGAATATAAGTAATCTCCGCTTACTCAGACCAGATATAACTACCATTCAATATGTATATGGTCAGCCTTAATTTCTATCGAAATTAATGGGAAGTTTTATGAAGAATCTTCTGAGTTGTTTTCTGGCTTGGGTTCAATATGCAAATGTCAACATTAAATTCGATCGAAATTAATGTTGACCAATACATAATGAATACACACTATGCCACTTACACTTTCCAGGCATATATACATGAAATATGCCAGTATCAAAAGTAATTTCGATCGAAATTAATGTTGGCAAGGCACCATGCATAAAAATAAGCAGTTGACTCCAGAAATTCATGATTATCATGCTCATTAATTTCGATCGAAATTAATTTTTGATACTGGCATATTTAATGGTAGCTATGCCTGGAAAGTGTAAGTGGCATAGCATGTATTCATTATGTATTAGTCAACATTAATTTCGATCGAAATAAATATGGACATGGACTATGCATAAAATTCCTATAAGTATAGGTAAGCTAAGCAGTTAGATAAACTGGTTTGATCAAGTACACCATATAAAAATTGATGTTTTAATGCCTTGGTTAATTTCGATCAAAATTAATTTTAAGCCATGCATGTTGAATTTTATCTATGTCTGTGTAGTCCATGTGAAATGGCTTGTATTCAATATGCAGGGGTCTATATTAATTTGGATTGAAATTATGAGGTTCATTGCCTCATAAATTTGATGGTTTCTGTCAGTGTTTCATGCATGGTGCCATATGATACTTGTTGATTCCTATCAAAATTAATTTCAACACCAATATATTGAATACAAACCATGGCACTTACAGTACTTGGTCATAGCTAAAATTCAATATGCTAGTCTCAAAATTAATTTCAATAGAAATTAATCAGGATCCATGAAGTTTATCAATAGTGTATGAGTTAAGTTTCAAGTCATATGTTTCATCATTTTCTTGCACCCATTTCTAGGTTATCTCAACAATTTTTTTCAAGTTTTATTATATTAATCAAAACTGTGGTAAGTTAAGAAAAATTAGCTAATCCAAATCTCAAATTGAATATTAATATTTTAATAATTATGAATGTTGCTTAAGGTATTTCATTGGGTGATTCATAATAATATTTTATCAACTTAGTAGTCCTATAACTTTTGAAAAGTAACAATATTGGTATAGTTAGGGACAACAATGCAATATCTTGTGCAGACTAAGATATATTGCAAAATAAAACTATTCAATTTTTTTTTTCCCTTAGTTGTATCCAAGTTTATCAAAGGTTTGGTAACGGTGCCCACACCCTAGCCTGACACTCCTCCTGTCACTTAAAAAACAAATTCTTATCTTAAATTCTAATGTTACCAATTTTATATTTATAATTCATTTCTTGTTTGATGAGGCATATCAGTATATATGTGAATCTCGCATTGTCATCTGAAAGTAAATTTAACAAATATTCATAAAGGATTATCCTTTTTTTTCATATAATATACTAATTAAGTGTATCTCCATTGTTTAGGAGTAAATTCTAATTTAAAAAATTTTGTATTTACCCGTGGCAATTTGCATATGGGATATACATTTGTTATTATTTGTTTTTCACACTAAAAGTCCCCAAAGAAATACTAGTATTTTCTGTTAGCTACATCAAATTTCGCTTCAATATAAACAGATTGTGATTTAGCATGTTACTCAGTTTACCCCACTATGAATAATACATGTTAAAAAAAGCTCAAATAATATAAAATCCCCCTCTTTATGTTTTCTGTTTCTTTCATCCTCACTTTAATTTTAATCTTATTCAATTTTTTATCCTATTAAATTATCAACTTCAATTTTCTAGAATAGAGTTTCTTATAATTATTCATCATATTACATCATAATTTTTTGATATCAAATACTTTTTTTAATATTCATTAATCAATATGTCTAGTATACAAAATCCTACACCTCCACTTTGTATGTATATCATGTTCCTCTCTCTTAATTTATATATTTCACTTATGTTCTATATCTTTTTTTTTCAATAATTTGATTTTCCAGCACCCGAATGTGTTTCATCCCACTCTCTGATTGATACTTGCTTTGAAGCTTTTGAGCTTGCACCATGTCTGCCACATGGCATGGCACCTAACCCTCCTGTACTTAGCAATGAGAGGCAGGAAATAACGAGAGTTCAGTATCGCAACTTACTTGAATTGGCTAGAGATAAAACAGAAGAGCTTGTCAAGATCATTAACAATAATCCTTCTCCTTCATATTTATCTAACCCTTGTAATGACTTACTCTAATAGGTGAAAAGCCTTGAAAAATGTATGTTCTTCACCTTTTTTGCCTCCTTTTAAATTAGTAGATAAGATTATTAATATTTTTTTTCTTCATATATATTTGTAGCTTATGAGGAGGGTATGATTCATCCTGATGAAATCATTGTCATTAGGGATGATGATGAGACAGATGAACCATCAGATTTAACTCATGCTTCAACTTCTAAGGGAAATCTTGAAACACCTGTTATCCGCTCCAAGAAAAAGAGATTATCCCAAGGCTCCTCTTTTGTTGACGTATTAAACCGGCTTCTGCTAATGAATTTTCTGATGTATCAAATAATAAATCTCAAAAAAAAATCAAAGGTTTTGATAATGAGTATATTCTTGTTTCCTTTTTTTTTATTGTTATTCTTTTATCTTTAAAATTCTATCATATATCTCTTTTATTGCTTACATATTGTACTTTTTATCTTTCTTTTGATATTTTGTACCAGAAACTCACCTGCTGTAGATTGTTCCATCCATAAACGCCCTCTCCCTGATGAAGATGATGAAAAGAGCGATGAAAATAGCGATGATCAACTGTCAGAATATGAAGCTATGCTTGTTCATCAAAAAAAGCAAAGTTTAAAATCTTCTTCAAAGCATGTTGATATGTTTGATAAAGATGATGATTCAAACAGCTCATCATCGAATTCGTTCATTTCTAAGAAGCAATACCCATCACCTCCTAAATTACCTACTTTGACCACTTTGAAAGCTTCTCTACCAATGAAATCAACTCCAATCAAGATATCAAAAAAACCTCTAACTTATTCACCCTCAGTTATAAAAGAATCTGATTTTCAGGAGGCATTCTGTAAAATTCATAATTTTTATAAAGTTAGAATCAGCATGGCAAAGGTCCTCAGGTCGTGGTTGGAAATTGTTACTCTCCTCGAATTACGCTCTTCTACTTCTTCCCAAGAACCCATGTCAAATATTCCAATGTTTACTTTTCATTGGGAAAAATCTTGTGGAGAAGATTGGCTTTCAAAACTTACTGAGTTATGTAAGTTACCATAATTTTTAGTCTTGACTTTTGTTCTTTTACTTATTTTTTTTTCCTTTTGTAGCAAATATTTTTTTAGAGATTGATAGCTCACAGCTATGGATACTCGATAATATTGATTTCAAAAAAATGGAAGATTTATGTGATCCTGATGGTTTAAATACTGAAATTCTTTCCTCAACAAAGAAAACGGATCACCCTGAATCCAATCTTATCCGAATGCTCATGAGATTAATGATCCTAAGTGACCACTGCCATTCTTTGTGGGTATCTCTTATATCATCTTCACTTTACCTGACCGCACATGAATTCAGCCAGCTTCCATCACATCAAAACATTAACTCAGATTGTCCAATTGAACGTGGTCTTCAGCTTCTAGCTCACCTTTCAAATCTGAAGAGTCCGATTTATGATGGCTTAGAAGTTGGTCCCACTGCACTTCAAACCCGTGATATATCAATGTCAACTCTTCTTCAAATCAGCAATATTATCATTGATATAATTATGTCAATTATCATTCTTAAATCAAAATATTGTGCTGCAACAATATCAAGTGGCAAGACTAGTGAAGCTCAACAATCAAGTGAGAAAAACAAAAATACTGAACTAACTATAATGAGAGAGAAACAAAAGGCTGCACTAAACAAAATAAATTCTGAATACTCCCACCACCGATATCAATCTTTCACATTCTATATAATTGATGGTGTCCGTGGTTTATTTCTGAGCTCTCAAGATCATAGATTGGCTTCAGCAGCTGATTGCTTGGAGGTAATATCAGAAGTTAAGTTTCTTAATTTACATGAAAAAAAAATCATTTGATGGAAGAAATAATTTGGAAAAATTTAAATAACTATATTTTAACATTAATAAAACCTTTTATAGGCAAGTGTGATCCATTTCCTTTAAAATTAGATACCCCAAGTCCTCCGGGAATTGCTAGGGCTATTTCTGCAGATTTTCTTAATCACTGGAGCTCCATTCAGCCAGCATCACCTTTTTTTGCTAAACATAGCCTTTCAATAAATTAATATTCCAACATGTAAATAGATAAAAATCTGTCTATATGATATATCATGTATAATTCAAGTTATTTTCCTTCAAATACGTCAAAAATGTGACCATCTTTGAAATTTATTAAGTAACCTTTGACATGATTTTCTAAATTAATTATTAAAAAAAATTATTGTAAGTCCAGCAATAACAAAGATTTTAAAATCTACTTATATGATTTCAAATACTTGTATTAAATTCTTTAATATTTTATTGTTTATATAAAAATATGATAACTGCTCTAGTTTTGTTACTTTACCTTTAATATTATATAATCTATTAATTATTACAAATATTTTCGTTGATTGTAACATTTTTAATCAGAAGTAGAACAATTTAAATAATTAAATGAGTACATTCTTAAAAAAATACAATTTAATCTATTATTGATTCAAAATTCTTTCTTCAACTCTTTATTATTAACTTTTTTATTAATAAGCCTGTTTGACCTAAAATACTATACAGTTAATTTGGTAGCATTAAAAGCACATTTTTATGGCTAATATATTTCAAATTCTTTATTATAGTTTTTTTATTTTAGAACCTTTGCTACCAATTTAATAAAAATGACATTTAAAGATTTCACAAATTATATATTTCCTCAAAAGTAAATCAAATTTTCTTATAATATTATGAAAAAAAATTATTTTATTTCACAAATAAAAAAAAGAGATAATACTATAATTATCAAAACTGAAAATGTTACAGCTACTCCCAGTATTTATCATGTTTAAATTTGCATTAAGTTGTGTTTATATGATATAAATTTTTAATATTTATATATCTAGATTTTTTAGATTTGTCTTAAAATTAGATAAATAATACTTTGCTGATTCTATTTTTTCCTCTATTAAGTCATCTCTTTTCAAAAAATCTCTTAAAGCACTAATCAAATATTCTAACATAAATTTTTCTTTTTTAATTTCTAAGTATTCTGAAATATCAATATCAAAAACATTAAGCTTTTCTATACCATGAAAAAGTCTAGTGCTGATTTGAATAGAAGAACCTATCCTAGTGAAGCCAGGAATTTCATGACATCTTGAGGTAAAATGCCTTTAGTTGATTGGCAGGCCATAATGTCACTGTTATTCCATTAGTTGCTTCAAAGTTGATTTTACTTCGAATTTTGGGAAACATAAGTTCTCCACCTATTTGTCGTGGTTGGGTCTTATCATACTTCATATGAATGGTGTTTTTTTCTGTATCTTTAGGAAAAAATATTCCTAAAGTATACTCACTTGCATCCTTATCAAGATGAACCTCATTAGAGAACCCATTACCATTCCCTCCAGATGTCCAAGTTAAATTACTAGCAAATGGTACACCCTCTTCTTCACTAGAAACTTTTGAAAATCCAGGAATACCAAGTTTTGCGCAAAGATTAGTTGCCTCATTGTACTTTACATATGATATTTTTTTAAAAAAATATTCAAAGTACATTGCAATCCTCCTCATTCGTTTTTTATATTCATCTGTTTTTACAATATCATCAGTGTATTCATCTGCAAGGAAAAGCATTCAAAAATTCAGTATTTAAATTAAAAAAAGTGATACTTACGAATATATAAAGATTTCTTTCTATCTAAAATAAAGCCACCACCAAACATTTTTCCAAAACCACCAGCTCTTCGATGATAACCATTATTTTTAATTTCATGTTTGCAGTAAGAAAGATCCTTAATGCATTGCACCGTAGCTTCTAACATATCTAGTTCTTTGAGCTCATGAATTTCAAAAGTCTGCACAAGAACATTAGGTATTAAGACACCTTTTGGTTTATAAATACTACATCCAGGAAAAAAATTGTAATAATTATTGCAATCTGTCATATTATTTGCATAAGATCGTGCATAGAAATGTGGCTTCTTCCCGTTTGTATCCATTCCAAGAGCGTTTACAAGTTTCATTCCAGTAGCAATGTCTTTTGCCCACCTATTGTTAGAGTTCTTCCCTGGCCGTTTTTTTTTTCAAATCATTACTCATTGATGGTTCAATCCTAAGAGAATTCAATTTTGATTTAAAATAGAAAAAAATCAAAAATTAGAAAATAGTAACATAATTTTAATTATCAGTCAATGATACCTTTAACTTTATCATATCTTCAATATTAGAAATACAAAAGTTAGCATATCTACATATTAGTAAATTAATATACTTTTTCTTTATTTCAAATATTAAGAAAGCGTTTCAAAGGTATACTTTATTAAATTATACATATAAAGAGTATAGCTTTATCCTGTATGCATTCAGCAAGTACGAGATTTGGCTCTACACTTAATATTAATAATATAATGAAAGTATAACTCCAATACACTAGTAATATTAAAAAATTTACGGAATTATGATATCCACATATATAAAATGAAAAATCTTGCTCTGATCAATATATTGACTTAGAAAGTTATACTTCAATAAATTATTAATTTTTAAATTGTAGCATTGTCCTGTATGCTTTCAGCAAGTACAAGACTTTGAAACAACTTAAAAATCAATAAATTAGGGGGTGTCAGTTCTGGCAAATCCGCACTTAACTTAAGTGCGGATTTCAAACCAAATCAGCACTTAAAAATCAGCACTTAAATTTTGCAAAAAAGTCACTTATTTCAAAAAAGGGTGTCAGTTATGACCTCAAATCAGCACTTTTTTCCCGTTTTTTTTCACAACCACATTTTGGCCACAAAACATCCCTTCCTTTCTTACCCCATCCCTGTCACATGTGACACACTGACCTTCCTCGCTACCTACCCATCAATCCTAGGCACACACCCCTTCCTGACATTTTCAATATTTTGACCAGGCATGTTTACATTCTTTTTTACTTATTTCTTCTACTTCTTAATCTTTTTTCTATGGGTGTCAGTTCTGACCTCAAATCAGCACTTTTTTTGTAATTTTTTTTTCAAAACCACATGTTGGCCACATCATCCCTTTCTTTCCTATACCATTTTGTACTCTCCAAATGTCCTCTTTGTGTACTTCATTCACTTGGGTTGGCATTTTGGTTTGTTGCATATTCATTTTTTTTGGAATTTACGGTGAAAATTTTTTTTTTGGATGGCTCATTGGTTTTCTTTCACCAGCTCAACATGAAATTGCATATTTTCTGAAATCGCATATTTTGTCGGCGATTTTTTTTTTTCATTCATCCCTCATATCCTTTTCCTATTCTCCTCCAACATCCCTCAAACAATTTGGTTTCATTCATTTTGTCATCTCATCTCTCCAGGTAAGTCACTTTATTCTTTTTTTTTTGATTTTTTGATTACTAATTATAATTTTTTTGTTTTTTTCTGTTTATTTTATTTTTTTTATCTAAATTTTTTTTGTAAGTGGTTATTTTGGATTTCAATGGTATAATTAACCTTTTTTTTCTCTCCCTCTTTACTTTCTTTTTTAGCTCCATCACCCTACTCTTCATCCCTCCTTGGCATGGTCATTATCCCCCCTTTCCCTTATTTCACTTTTTTTTGGCTCCATTTCATTGAAACACATACATTGCACATTCTTTATGCATTTCACTTACTCCATATTCAATTTCCCCACAATTCCAACATCAATCTTTCTCACTCTATTTTTCCTACTTTTCAATCAAGGTAAGTTTCATCTCCTTTTTTTCATGCCTATATGATATCTCATTCCTTTTATGAAAAGTTCATACTTAAATATATGTATGACTCTTATCTGGATAACAGTGAGCTTATAAAACTCCTTTTGATCTCATCTTCATTACCACTTTTCAAGTTTTTGTAAAATTTTGAAAATCAGACTCGGAATTAGGGTTAGGTTTATTCAAATCTAATGTTCTTTTTACTGAAGATTCTCCTGAAGGCTACCTTTCATTTCCCACAAACAGATTTGAATTTGATTCAGTGGTTGCTGAGATATTGACTGTTAAAGTTGAGCCTTTTTTTTCCCAATTTAAATTTTTATTTCATTTTTTTATGTAACAAATTAGGGTTAGGTTTATTTAAATCACATGTCCTTTAACTGAAGTTTCTACTAAAGAATATCTTTTATTTCCCACAAACAGGTTTGAATTAGGTTCAGTGGTTGCTGAGATTTTGACCTTTGAAGTTGAGCCTTTTTTCCAAATTTCACTTGTCTTATTTCACATTTTTATATTGCATATTTAGAGGATAAGGATTCTGAAACTCTTATATGATTATTATCTAGGCATGTATCCGTTGCTCAAGAATATCACTAAAGCTCAAAAAGATGAAGATTTTTGCTTATGGGACACTCTACCTTCCTTTAACTCTTTTCTTGCTCTTCGACTCAAAAAGCACTGTAATAAAGCATTTGAAAAAAATCATGAACCTGCAACCAAAGTAGGAATACTGAATTGGTGTGACTCTGAATGGGAAGATATCAGCCACGAATATCTTTTATTTTCTAATGTTATTATCACTCATTCTGGATTTCACAATAAAATTCACACCGATACCAAGGACACCAATTTTCTTACTTTTGGTATATTCTCATATATCAAACCGATTACTGGCCAACCAATACCATCTCCAGCTAAAATAAAATGACATGGTTTATATTTTCCAGACCACCGGTGCATCATTGATTTTGGTTTGGGAAATGGTATCATCAAAACTATTTGGAATTCTTCTAAGGATAATCATCAAATGACCAAAGCTCCTCCTGGTTTGGAATCCTTTCAAGATTTAACACATTTTGGTTGCTCATTTCAAATCAGTCATAAGTTGATTCAAAGAATCAATAAGGTAATGAAAGAAGGTAAAGTTAATCGATTTAAAAAAACTTTATTTAGATCCAAAAAGTATGGGGATTAGAGTTGTCATCAAAAAATTTATATTTTTCGTAAATTTTTAATAAATATTTTTTATGTATCAATTTCCTCAACTAAAGTAATGGGCCCACAACCTTGTGTTGTATAAATGGTAATCATGATAACATTTATTTGTTTCATGGGGTTACTCTAGCCTATACCTGTGGAAAGTCCCAAACTTTTGTTTCTAGATTTGATCTGCATTTTGGCTGAGGGATTGTCATTACTTTAAACTAGGGAAATTGATATATATTAGATATTTATTTAATAATTTATGTAATTATATTAAATTTAGATGACTTCCACCACTTACTTCAATAAAATGCAGGGGCGGGTATTGCCAAATTTTCAAATCTGACATGTGAAATTGATGACTTGGAAAAATTTTGGTGATATCCACCCCTTGCTTCAATAAAATGCAGGGGAGAGTATTGCCAATTTTTTAAAAAAGATATGGAATTTTTTTGACTTGTAAATATTTTGGTGAAAATTTTTGACGAGAATGTGAAAGTAATTGTTTCAACCTTGAGCAGGTTTCTGGCTCAAAGGAATAGCAGTACCATCAACAAAACCAATACATCCTGGGATGTCCTCTGCTTGCATAACCTGAGATGATTCAAGTCACTCTTCTTTTGTTGGCCAGGTGAGAAGTTGAGATTACAAGGAGTTGATGGCAGTGATACATTGTTTGGTATAAGTGTTAACTGAACAATACCTTAAATCAAAGACATTTTCTAAACGTTTCAAAGCGGCTCCATTACCATTTGAACCCAAACGACATAGTGTGATGGCCAATTGAATTGAAGGACGTTGTTGTTCTTTTTGAGAATTATTGTGAAATATGGAATGATCCTGAATAAGCTCAAGAAATTTAAGGAAACATTCCTGAGAAATCCTGAACAGCTGTCTAAAACTGGGTGTAGATAGTTTAAGAAGTGTTTGGATGGTGTACTTGGGGGTATGAAGTACTTGAGGCTTTCTGGGAAGAAGGTAACTTTTCGTGGCCATTTTTGATAAAAAGACAAAATCTTCTTCTAGATCAGAATCAGAATTGCAATCAGAGTCCAAGAGCAGTTCAAGAGCCATGAAAGTCATTGCTTTATGTAATTTATCACGATTTGAAAGTGAGGAAGGCATAACTCTTATATGATATGATATGAAGATGTAAGTGATGTACGATGTTTTGAGTTATGAAGTGTTATGCTGCGGAGTGCTGCGTATGAATGGGATGATGCTGAAAAATCAGTGAAATGGGACTTGATGGTGAAATCAGCACTTTTGGTTGAGAAAGTGCGGATTTGAGTGAAATAAGTGACTTATTTCATTTTGAAATCCACCAGTATTGGGGCTAGTGTGTTTTGGAAATCCGCACTTATTTAAGTGCGGATTTGGTCAAATTTAAGTGCGGATTTGTAAGTGTGGATTTGCCAGAACTGACACCCCCTATTAAAGGTAAAGTACAAACAATCTAATTATTATTATGAAAAGCAAAACATTATCCTGTATGCTTTCAGCAAGTACGAGATGATGTTTTACTTTTCATATTAATAATATAATGGTTGAGAAAGTATTAAAGAAATATAGAAAAATGATAAGCAAAACATGAAATTACATGTCTATAAAATCTTCTTCCATTTGTAGCTGATTGATCAAAATTAATTATAAAGTTTATTTTATAATCACTGTTTTAAAAAATAAATAGTTAGATAAATAAATTGAACATTTTTGATAAGGAATAAAGAAAATTAAATTGACAAACAAATAAAAAAACTTTAAGTTAACTGAAAAAGAATTATTTTATAATGAATCAAAAGGGTACAGTAAAAGATACCATAAAAATAAATTCAGAATTAGAATCATTAGATTAACTTGTCAAAAGTGTAAAAAAGTGTAACAAACCAAAATGATATGAAATGCAATAGCAAGAAAAATTTGCTTACCGGTAATCAGATAAGGTCAAGAAAATAGTACCAATAATTCAAAATGATAAAGCAAAAATATGATTGATAATTTTTGAAAAAGGTAAGTGAGAAAGAGAAAGGAAAAATAAATTGGGTGGCAAACAGATGTATATATCATGAATTTTCACTGATCACATTTTCAAAAAAATGCAGCTCTCCAAGTCATATGATAAACTTCATCTAAATTCCAAGAATGATGTTGCCAAGGCACTGTACACAGCATGATCATTTTTTCCTATGCATATACTAATTCCAGCTAGAATTTACTTGGCTGCATGTTGTACAGATGCACATTTGTGGAACACTGAATTTCATATCTAAAAAAAATTGACGCCACATAATTCTAGCTACCATGTTTCATGTAGCTAAAAAACATACACTCATCACATTTAAATTTACATTGCGCCAAAATTAATTCATTTTTGAATTTTTTTAAAGGGAACTATAATGTGCACCACCTATTTCTAAAATATGAACCTCTGCACCATATTAAATTGGGAGACTTTTAATTATGCAATTTTTTTGCCGTGACCTTTTTCCTGATCTTACTTGGTTCAAAATATTGAAACATGACCAATGTTGATGAAAGAAACATTTGATTTTGTTTCTATGTGTAACAATGGAAGGCTGTTTCTTACTGGCTGAAGAGTGTTGTATATTTTATTTGAACACATTTTTATTTTTTTATGTATTTTATTTAAAAAATTTACTTTTTATTGCAGCCAGATTTATACTGGCTGCTTTTTAGAAACCTTAATTTATGACCCAAGCCTTTGAAATTGGCTTGGGTCCCTTACATTGCAATTTAGTACTTCCATCCAGGTTTCCCCTGGCTGGAAGTGTCTCTTTCAAGCAATCAAAGTCGCTAAAAGCGACTTCGATTGCTTGCTGTAATGTTTGCCACCCTCCCAGCTAATTTACTAGGCTGGGAGGTGTAACCGGACGACCTACGCACAAGTTCGAGGATGTTCCTGTAAGTGAGAGGAGGGATTTTAGAAACTTCTTCGAAGCACAGAGGAATGATTCGAGGAAATGATTCGAAGGTCACTCGAAGTAATAGCTATAGGTTCAAGGTTCGTTCGAGAAGAATTATAAACTAGTTTCAAGGTAATAGTAATTCTTAAAATCTCATGAAGGGTTGGAAACTCAATAATCAAAGATTTAGGATTTAGAAACGAATATTGAGAAAGTAAAAGAAAGATACAATAACAATGATTTAACTTTTAAGGATTTACCACTATTAATGTAAATACGATATTATAATTTAATTCTAAGGAATATCGAACCAAATACCCAACTCCTTTTATATCCTTTGTTCCTCCTCGCATTGACCTCCCTTCCATTGCACCATTCCCATTCCATTGACCATTACTAACAAACACTTAGACCCTCTTCACTAAATATCCGTCCATGCTCAATTTACCCCTTTTTAATTAATTAACAAAACTTTTAATGAAAAACTACTACTGTACTATTTCATTGAACCTAGCGCTGTGTGTCGCTTACTGAAAAGGACTAAGGTACCCCATTGGGAGATTAACTAATTTAGATTTAGAGTTTAGGCTAGCGCAGTTAAATAGTAAGTACACAAAGGAAAATCGCAGTTGCTATGGAGAATTGCTTTCTGCGCTTTGAGTATAGATTTAGGACTCGATATTATTGATTTAATGAGTTGATTTTGCCTCGAGTGTCACGTGGCGCGTGACAGATGCCCGGGTATAAAAAATTGCGAACTCCGTTGAGCTTGAGCCATCTTCCCACACTAATTTCCCTCACCTCTTAATTACTTATTCTTATAATGAACTGCCCCACTCCCACACCTACGCCTCCACACCCTAAAGCAGATGGGGGAATAATCACACGACAGTTTTCACAGACTTGCACGGCTTGTGAAAGCATGGAATATTTCTGTGTCGAAAGTACGGCGACTCAAGGCCCTCGCCAGAAATGCGAGTTTTGCCGTTGGCGGCGAGTAGCGTGCAATGTGTTGGCGAAGAACGCAGAAATTGAAAAACGATTTACCAAAACTAAGTTTTGGGTAGTTCCGAAAACCAAGGAGGTGGTCAAAGACATTTGGGATGTCTCGATCAAAGATGAACAATCGGTGGGGGAAAATGATAAGGAGTTAAACAACGAGATCTCAACCTGGGTAACCCAGGCCACGAGTTCGAAGCGAGGTGTTGAGGAAGAAGTCGACGAGTTGGTGGAGGAGGATGAAGATGAAGTCCCTGTTCCAGGGCGGGCACCCAAGAAACGACGGGTGGTCATTGAGGACGATGAGGAAGAAAGAGAGGTAGAGGTCGAAGTGACGCCAAGGTTATTTCTAGAGCCTGAACCCATCTTCGAGGTAAGTTTTTATTTGTTTATTTTAAGGATGAAGTTACTGATGAGTTTTTTTTTAGACATCGAACAACCTTGAAGAGCCGATTGCGGAGCCTGCGCTGGCTATACCAACTGAGGCACACCCTTCGGCCACGGAGGTAGTTGAAGAGCCCGAAGACACCCTGGACCAGGTGTGGTCGAAGAAACCTCGTCAAGGTCGACAAGTAAGGTTCGCGGAAGAACTATGTGGGGAGGTCGACGCTATTATCGACGCTTCTTCCTTCGACGTGGCAGAGGAGCTCTTGGAGATGGGAGAGGTGGCTCCGGTAGGAGAGGAGGAGGTATTTGAGAAATGCAGGAAGGAGATAAGGGTAGTTTTGGAGAAAATGAAAAGATTGGTTGGAGAGAAGTTAAAAGAAAAGATTTGAAATGAAAAGGAGATGTAAAGAAGTAGAAAAAGAAAATTGTATTTTAGTTTTATTTTATTATGATTATTATTTTTTTTTTATTATAGGTGAATGTTATTAATTTTATAAGATTTGAGAGAGAGAGAAAAAGAAAAAAAGAAAAAAAGAAGTTTAAAATAAAATTTTTTTTAGAATTTGAAAGAAGAATTTTAAAGAAAGAAAAAGGTTGTTTAATTGAAGGAAGTTTTAGTGTTTTTTTTTTTTTTTTTAAAAAAAAGGAAAATTTTATGTAAGAAAAGAGAGAGAAAAAAGAAACGGTTTTGTGATTGTGATGAGTTTGTTAAATTGAGGATTTAATGAAAGAAAAATATATATATATATTTATTTATTTATTTATTTTTTTTTAAAAGAAATTTTAGTTGAAAGAGAGGAAGAAGAAAGAAAAGAAAAAAAACAGAATTTAGAATTTAAGAGAATTTGAAAAGAAGAATTTTTTGTTTCAAAGAATTATTATAGGGAGATTTAGAGGTTGAAGTTAAGTTCAAGGAAATGGTCGTGTCGTACAAGATTTGATGATTTGAAGGAAAGAAAGTTTTTTAAAGAGAGAATAAATTTTTGGAAGAGAAATTTTTAAAGAGAATTTTAAATTTAAGAAAAGAATGTATTTAAAGAATTGAAAAGAAAAGAAAGAAAATATTTAGAGAGATTTATGAGTTTTTTTTTTTTATTTTATTTTATTATTTATGTTTTATTCTATTTATTTTATTTTATTTTATTTTATTTTATTTTATTTAGTTTTATTTTATTTTATTTTATTTAATTTAATTTTAATTTTGATTTTATTTTATTTTATTTTATTGTATTTAATTTTAATTTTGATTTTGATTTTAGTTGGTTTGGAGGAAATTTTATAGAAGGAGAAGAAAGGGAAAGAAGAGAGAAAAAAGAAAATATGGCTAAGAAATTTAAGAGGTGTTTTAGATTTTAAAGAAAGAAAGAAAAAGAAAAGAAAATTTTAAATAAAGAAATTTTAAGGTTTTGGTTTTAAAGGATATTTTGAATGAAAAGATTTTAGGAGTTCAGGAGCGTTAGAAACATTGATGGCTGGTTCCCAGGATGTTTTGTCTGAGTCATTGAGGAAGCCTTCCCATTCCACGAGGTATTGAAGTTTCCCCTTGCGTATTCTTGAATCAAGGATACGACTTACTTCCCACTCTAGATGATCTTCTACTTCGACCGGTTCCGGAGGGGGTTGGTTCTTGCCCGGGTATATTTCTCGAGCCAGTTCCAGGAGAGATACATGGAAAACAGGGTGAATCGCCTGCCATTTAGGAGGTAACTTGAGTTGAAATGCAGTTTTAGAGACTTCAGAGTCGATTTCGAATGGTCCCAAGCGCTTTTCAGCCAGTTTCTTTGATGGTCTTGTTGTTCTAATGTTTCGTGCGTCGAGCCATACTTTGTCACCTGGTTTAAAGGAAGGAGCAGATTGTCGATGTTTGTCGGCCTGTTCCTTGTATCTTCAAATCGCTGATTCCAAATTTGTTTTAAGTTCTTCTTGGAGTCGTGATATAGTTCAAAGATAATGTTCCGCAGGATGATTAGTTCCTACATGGATTGAGTTGAATCAAGGATGTCGTCCATAAATGGTTTCGAAGGGAGATTGTCGTGTCGAAGAATGAGTCGAGTTATTATAAGCAAATTCGGCGAATGGTAACCATGTGGTCCAATCGTCTTGTTGGTAACTGACATACATTCGAAGATATTGTTCGAGGATTTGGTTAACTCTTTCTGTTTGACCATCGGTTTCAGGGTGATAGGCCGTGGAGAGATTCCTCGTGATATTGAGTTGTCGACACAGTTGGGTCCAGAATGTGGATACAAACAATGAGCCTTTATCTGAAATAATATCATTTGGTAAGCCGTGTTTAGAAAATACATATTCTAGAAACAATTTTGACAAATCTTCTGCTGTAGCAGTAGTAGTGGTTTTAATAAAAATAGACATTTTTGAGAATCTATCTACTATTACTAATATAGCATCAAAATCATTAGAAATAGGAAGTTGAGAAATGAAATCCATCGATAAAGATTCCCAAGGTTTAGAGGGAATAGGAAGTGGTTGAAGCAACCCATGCTTCCGGTGACGGGGAGCCTTATTCCTATTACATTCGTAACAAGCTTTTATATAGGCCTTGATTTCCCTGGTCATACCTGGCCAGAAGAAATCCCTCGCTATTAACTGGTAGGTTTTATCAACCCCAAAATGACCAGCTAATGGAGAATCATGTTGACTGTTGAAAATCCATAATTTTATCTCATTGTTGTCAGGTATGACTACTCTACCTTCGAAGACTAATAGACCTGATTCAATACTAAATCTTTTGGCCCCTTGCTTCGAGAGTATTTTGTCTTTTAACCCTAAACAATAATCGTCCTTCGACTGAGCTTCAAGGATGTTGGATAGTGGATTTCGAAAAGATTGAATTGTCATCGAATTAAGTTGATGAGTTGTTAACATTGATTCGTTGAAGATTGATTGCACATTTTCTGGGTTCTTGTCAGCAAATGCGTCCCCCCGCTGTGGGTAAACGTCGTCCCGACGTGACAAGATATCTGGGACAATGCAGTTTTTTCCTGGGCGATAGGAAATAGAGAAAGAAAATTCAGACAAAAATTCAGCCCACCTGGCTTGACGCCTGGTTAACACTTTAGAAGACATGAAGTATTTCAAAGCATTATGATCTGTTAAAATTTGAAAAGGACTATCTAGGCTGAAAAGAAAAGAACACCATTTTTTAAGACAATGGATAATAGCTAAAAGCTCTTTGTCATGAATTTCATAATTTAATTCTGCGGCTATGAGTTTGCGTGACTCAAAAGCTACAGGATGAAACAAAGTTGTTTCAGGATTTAATTGGGAGATGACCCCTGCAATAGCATAATTGCTCGCATCTGTCTCAACTATTGTCGAGGCAGAAGGATCAAAATGTCGAAGAATTGGGGCTGTGGTGAACGCTGTTTTTAGTGCTTCGAATTCCTTTTGTTCTGTAGAAGTAAAAACAAAAGGAATATCTTTTCTAAAAAGAGAAGTAAGATTGGAAATAGTTTTAGAGTAATCTTTAATAAATCTTCTATAGAAGTTTGCAAAACCCAAAAATCCTTGGAGTGATTTAATGTTTTTAGGCTCAGGCCATTCCAGGATCTTCTGGACTTTTTTATCATCCATGACTAAACCGTCAGTGGACAACGTAAAACCCAAAAAATCAATTGATTTGAGGTGGAATTTGCATTTATTATGCTTGGCGTAGAGACCATGATCTCGAAGACAATTTAGGACCTGTCGAACATGATGAATATGTTCATCCAGTGTTTTCGAGAATATTAAAATATCATCTAAATAGACGACTACAAATTGTTCAACAACATCTTGAAAGATATCATTAACAAAAGTTTGAAAAGTTGAAGGTGCATTACATAATCCAAAAGGCATAACTAAATATTCAAAACTACCAAATCTAGTGCGCATTGCAGTCAGTGGTTCATGACCTTCCGCAATGCGAATAAGATTGTAAGCGCCTCTAAGATCAATTTTAGAAAAGAAATTAGCACCATTGAAAAGGGTAAGAAGTAATGACATAGGAGGAACAGGATATGCATTCTTCTTAGTGACTGTGTTGAGCTTTCTATAGTCAACACACAACCTAAGACTACCATCTTTCTTTTTTACAAAGAGGACAGGGGAGCCGGTTGGAGATTTACTGGCTCTGATGAAACCTTTTGCTACATTCTCTGCAATGTAGTCTTGAAGAACTTGAGATTCGTCCTTTGATAAAGAATAGACAGGACCTGCCGGAGGTACTGGGCCTATTAACTCTATTTTATGGTCGTAGGGTTGATGAGGTGGTAACTTATCGGCCTTGCGGATTGAGAAAACATCGAGGAAATCGTGGTAGATTTCCGGTAGAGTTGATTTGATGGCTTCAACGTTTATTTGGTCGTCCTCTTCATCTTCGAAATAATCTGTCGAGGGGATACCTGTATTGAGAGAGCAGAATTTGATTACTTCGAGGCAATTTAAATCCTCTTCGAGTGAAGTCATCGAGCTAGAAGGGTTAGCCAATTGCTCATTTAAAGAAGGATCAGATGCTTGCAAGTCATCTGGCAGAGACTTGTCCTCTAGCAGGACGTTGTCAGGCGGGTTGTTTAACTCCCTATTGACCTGCATTGAAGAATCAGAAATATACTTAGAGCTTGGGGTGATCAATCCCCTAGTCCAATCAATTTCGGGATTCCAATGCGTTAAAAAGTCATGGCCAAGAATGGTATCATCCATCCTTGGGTCGTCCAAGACTGATAATTCCCACTCGAAGGGGGGGAAGTTCGGAAAGTTGAAAACCCATAAAACTTTCTTACTTACCCAATATTTGGGTTCCTCTGATTCGACCAAATAGATGGCAGTTCGATCGATATCTGTAAATGTTAGTTGAAGCTTCTCAGCAAAAGATAAACTAACAAAAGAAATTGAAGCTCCAGAGTCTATAAGACAACTGAAGGGGATATCCTCCTTAAAAAGAATGAATCTCAAGCGGTTTAAGGCAACTCCAGTCCTTAAGACATGGAGGTTCTGTGCACTGGGAGAGATAAGATAGTTTGCTTTGCACACAAGTAAACTATCTACTAGTTTTTTGACTTCGAACTAGTACCTTCTCATTCCTTCAACTTTACACAGTCTTCCAACTTGTGCTTACCCCCACAATACATACATAACCCATTATCTGCTCGTCTCTTCCTCTCAGCTTCTTTAAGTTCCCCTTTAGGATCCAGTACTTTGCTGATATCGCCTGGGGTCGAGCCTTTTGGTCGAGGTTTATCCTTTCCCTTATTGGGTTTGGATTGAGTCGAGGAGGATTGATTTGGTCGTGGGTGTGAGGAAGGTCCCGATTTAAAATTTAGGCCTTGAGATTTGTTGGCATATTGACAATGTTTAAGTCGTCCTTGATAAACGCCGTCGAGTTCGAGGGTTCGATCCATTAAGTCCGTTAAAGTAGTCATCTTCTGACCGTGAAGATTTAATTGATCTAGAATCCTCAAAGGAAGTCCTTTCTTGAAATGATACTTAAGAGCAGCATCATTCCAACCTACTCGAGTTTGAAGTGCTCTGAAGTTCGAGATATATTCAGAAGCTTTACCATTATCACTCATGCGAAGAAAATCAAGTTCAATTTCCGCGTTGTCCGTTTCATTAGGGTCCCCAAACAACGTAAAAAGTTGGTCCTCGAACTTTTCCCAATTATTGATAAGTAAGTGGGTTTCTGTCAAAGAAAGCATGAGTAGATAAGGTTCAAACCATCTTGCTGCTTTCCCGGCTAGGAATGAAGAAGGGTAAACAACCTTTGATCGGTTGCTGTTAAAGGTTCAAGGGTCATTATGGAACAGTAGCTTGCAGGTTTGCAAGAAGGGTCATAATCTTTCGGGGTGATCTCCGTCGAATTTGTCAGGAGATTTCATAGAAGGAGTTTTGAACTTAGATCCCTCTGAAGACGTTGGATTTGAGAGGGTTTTCATGAAAAGTCTCATGAAATCTTCCAGGGAGTTAGATGGTCCCGGTTCTGAGGATTGGCCAGAAGGGTGATTGGCAGGGGCGGATGGTGCCTTGTGCATTGTATCCTCTCCTTCTTCTTCATCACTAGAATCCTCAAAATCTTGTGGAATGTCTTCTACAGATTGAACTGAATGTTGCCGTTCTCTAAGATCGAGTGGTTCCAAAGAGTGAGTGCGAGAAACAGACCTTGTGGCTGTTGGCCTGCCTCTAGCGTGAGCTCTAGTAGTAGCGCCCATAGGAGGAGTGCGTTGAACAGGTACCATTTGAAATTTTAGAAACACCTAAAAGGACGTAGTAGTGCAAAGAATGAGAACTACGGAGAATTAAATTATACTGTCACCAGACGACCTACGCACAAGGTTGAGGATGTTCCTGTAAGTGAGAGGAGGGATTTTAGAAACTTCTTTGAAGCACAGAGGAATGATTCGAGGAAATGATTCGAAGGTCACTCAAAGTAATAGCTATAGGTTCGAGGTTCGTTCAAGAAGAATTATAAACTAGTTTCAAGGTAATAGTAATTCTTAAAATCTCACGAAGGGTTGGAAACTCAATAATCAAAGATTTAGGATTTAGAAACGAATATTGAGAAATTAAAAGAAAGATACAATAACAATGATTTAACTTTTAAGGATTTACCACTATTAATGTAAATACGAAATTATAATTTAATTCTAAGGAATATCGAACCAAATACCCAACTCCTTTTATATCCTTTGTTCCTCCTCGCATTGACCTCCCTTCCATCGCACCATTCCCATTCCATTGACCATTACTAACAAACACTTAGACCCTCTTCACTAAATATCCGTCCATGCTCAATTTACCCCTTTTTAATTAATTAACAAAACTTTTAATGAAAAACTACTACTGTACTATTTCATTGAACCTAGCGCTGTGCATCTCTTACTGAAAAGGACTAAGGTACCCCATCGGGAGATTGACTAATTTAGATTTAGTGTTTAGGCTAGCGCAGTTAAATAGTAAGTACACAAAGGAAAATCGCAGTTGCTATGGAGAATTGCTTTCTGCGCTTCGAGTATAGATTTAGGACTTGATATTATTGATTTAATGAGTTGATTTCGCCTCGAGTGTCACCTGGCGCGTGACAGGAGGTGGCCAAAGCAGTGTGCAATGCGCGTTGCTGCTGCAAGTAACGCGCGTTGCACAATTGCTACCATATCTCATGCAGCTGATATCAAGTCAGCTGCATGAGATATGCGCATTACTTGCAGCAGCAATGCATGTTGCATGTGCTGCATGCAGTGCATTGCACAGCCAGTTTTTTTCTGGCTGTGAAATGCACACAGAGAAACCAAAGTCCCTGCAAGGGACTTTGGTTTCTAAAATGGAAGCGACTTTCCCTACCAGGTGCAATCTGGTGGGAAAGTGAGAGAAACGTTAGACGGAAGTTGTTTGAAAGCAACTTCGGTCTTAAAAACATTAAAAATCATTAAAAAAAATGAGAAATCTAGAAAAAAAAATTAAAATGTGAGTATAAGAAAAAAAATAAGTGCTAGTGATACCAAAAATCCAAGCCAATTTTATTTGGCTTGGTTATTTAATAATTATTTTTTAATACATTAAATTTAAAATTCAAACACCATAAAATATATGAATTTTTTTATATGAATATTATAAATTTAATCTACCTCTTTCTCATAATTATATTTATAATTTTGTTTTTTTAATTTTTGACATTTAAGTTTATTTTTTGGAAGTACAAAATTAAATTTTAAACTAAATTTTTTAGTAAGGTAAAATAAATTATAAATTTGACATTTTGTAATTGAATAATGAAAAAAAAATTAAATTTATTTAAAAAATATTTTTGTTAGAAGAATACCAATATTTTAAGGGTAGAAATATGGTGCAAATTGTAAGTAAAAAAAATTATATTTTTTTTTGTGAGGGGTTATTTCTATTTTTAAAAATATTTTTCAAAAACATTCATTAAATACTGAATTAAATTACTTTGCAACTCAAATTTTTTGTAAAATAATTAAAAATGAAATAATAATATTGTTATATTTGATATAAAATTTGAATTGGTAATATTAATGTCTCTTTAAGTAAATTTGAAAATTGTTTAAAAAGACCATGTTGATAAGTACTTCATTTTTGATATACAATGGTTATATATATATCTTATATATATTTCTTGAGTGTTATTTTTATATAAATTCAATAAAATTTGTAATATAAAATGCCATTTAATCATTAATTATTGTTCAACTTAGTTATAACAACTTCATATTTAATACCAGCCACTAGTATTTACTTTTTAATTTAAAACTCCAATATAATATGAGAGTATCCTTATTTTGTCTGTATGTAATGAACAACAATAACAGACCATAAATGAGTGGGTAATTAATTACAATAAATAGTTGAAGAATAACCTATAAGAAATGATAAGTTTATCAAAAAGAGTACATTAAAAAAATATACTTTTGAATTTTTTTTGATATAATTTGGGTAGTTAAATGAAAATTTAAATTATCAGACATCAAAATGGATAAAATCTAAAAGTGGTGTTTATATAATAAGTCTCATATAAAAAAAAGGATAAAAAATCTACTATGTAACTAAATTATTAAATATTAAGGTATTATTAAAATTATTGAAAAACTTATTTTACAGTTATAATGAAATCTAAATGTGAAAATAATGGTGGGATAATAGTAAGACTATGTGGAAACACTTTAATTTATACATACTTTCAACTATGTTCAGATAAAAAAATTGTTAAAATTGTATAATAACATCTAGTTAATAGTGATGCAATTTTATTTAGATCAAGAATAAATTTTTCTGAGGAAAAACTAATTAAATTGAGATATGGCCATCTCCTTTCAAGAGATAGAATAATAATAAAAATTTAAAAAATTATAATAAGTATTCTTAATCACCATTTTTGCAAAGTCTCTAGTAAAATTCATTATAATATATCATTCATTTATTACATTATATGGAGTTTCATCTTGAAGTAGTGATGTGCAGCTTTGAACTTATGTTATGAAAAATAAAAAAGTTAAAAAATATATAGTTATACTAATGAAAAAGCCAAAAATAAAAATACTATTATAAATTAAAAAAATAAAACTACATAAATTTTATTCTGCTCTAATGATGGAAGGGTACTATGTATGGATTTCCACATGTTAAATCCAAAACTGCTTTAAGGCTAGTTTACAGGTAGAGCTATTAAGTTTCCTTAAATTCTAAAAATAACTTATGCATTTTACTAATTATTTTTTTCTTGTTTTCTTTCCAAAGTTGTTAGAGTTGCTTAATTAATACTGTTATCTTGATTGTAAGATATATAATTTTTTTTGAATACATGATTTATTGTTTCAAAAATTATATTATAAATTTAAATCATTTATTTCATTTTCTAAAGCTTCATTATCAAAGACACAACTCCATTTTCTATTACTTAACAAATATATAAAATGTGATAGTAAAATTTGAGGAATTTTCTTTTTGAGAGGGTCAAACTATATTGTGAAGATTTTTATCTAGAAATTCTTGTACTCTAAAACCAAATAATTTTCTCCCTTAAGTAAGCCATTTCAAAAATATGAGAATATAAACAAGAATATTAACTTATCTTATTTTTATTTTCTTTACTGAAAGTTTTAGTTCAATCCCTTTTTTTATATGACATTAGTATAAAAACATGGTTAAATGCTACTATATAATTAACTTTTATTATATATATATATATATATATATATATATATATATATATATGAAATATTTAGAAGGTCATCCTTTTTTATTTACTTGAATAAATGGCTCAATTATAATACCCAACGCTTATTAATGTTTCCCAAACTCAATAACAAATTTCTCATATGAAATATTAGCTTCTAATATAAGAAGTTTATCTATAGATGATATTCAACATGTGATTTTACTTTTTAGATTCAGCTAAAATTAAACAAAAGGAGAAATCATGCATATGTGTATAAATGGTAACCATATGTTACTTAGAGGATTGTGAAATTCACTCATCAGAATGGTTTAAGTATTAAAATAAATTGAGGTCATTATTTTCTAGTATTTGAAACTAATTAGGAAATTATTCTAAAAATATATTTTAATGTGTATCATGTTTAAAAAGTTGGAAATATGATTTTTGAAAATTGTGAGTTTCTTATGAGATACCAAGCTTTAGTTTACATTGTTTCAAGTAGAATAGAATTTTAGTATTAGAAATTGAAAGCAATGTACCATTATCAGATTTTAACTGTGTTCTACTTATAGAATGATTACATAACATTAAACATTATTTAAAACAAAAAGGTTTAAAAGATATTTAGAATTTTACCAAATTTCACCATTTATTAATCTTTGATTTGAAAACAAACTATGATGTACACTCACTAGAAATAAGCAATCCCAATTTTAACATAATTTATCAATCTAAAAATAATGAGTCAATTAACATGAAAATATATATTATTTCAAAACCAAATCTCTAGATTTAAAATATGATGCTTTAATGAAAAATTATTACAAAACTTTAATGCAATGAAGTCTCTTAAAAAATTCAAAAATAGAATATCAAAAAAAGTAATTTCTGCAAAAAAAACTACTAACTATTGTAGATAAAGCATAAAAATAAGTCATATTTTTTAAAAAAATGATCTAACAATATTTATTTTTGTTAAAAAAATCAAAACATTGTTAAGTTTGCTTGTTATAATAATGTTAAAATCCACTAAACATTATCTAAAGGTGGTAAAATATGTTAAAAATATGTTGAATTTTGTGAGATAAAAATCAACAATTTTGTATCATTTCCTGTTGTGCTATGACTTTATTCCACCCTTTTTATCTGATTCTTCCAGTATTACTTTGCTATGATCACTAGTTTTCAAGTTAAAATTTACAAATGTTCATTATACTTGATAATATGAAAAATAACTCAAACTTTTATAACTACAAAATAAGATTTTGTAACTCCTTCTTTCAATCAATATTTGAAGAAATTTTTAGTTTATTTGAGTAATGATTTTAAGAATAACAAAAAATTTGAAATTCACAAGGAATTATTTCCAGAGACTATAATTATTTACTTGTGTAATGCATGAGCTACTTATCAATGATGTAAAACATCAGAAAAGTAAGTTATAGTTATAAATCTACAGATTATACTGTTTCTGGTATATATATCTTCAATAAATCTTTTAAACTTATCTTAGCCTACATACCACACAATAGAAAATCATTATATTAAAAAAGGAAAAAAATCTATGTTAATATCATAAAGAATGATAACCATGGATTAATGTTCCATAAAAATGGTTAATAAAATTTTAAGAGAACCTAAATCAGTATTCTTTCATCAAAATATATCCTTTTTGTCTTTGTAATTTATTCCAAACAAATTTTTTGAAAGTTGAATCTATATATCTAATGCCAAAACCACTATTAAGTTCCCTCTTAGACTTTTTAAGAAATTATATATATATATATATATATATGTATATATATATATTATTTATCAAAAATTGAAATAAAGAATAAAAACATAATTTTATTTACCTTTAATTATTTAAATATAGAGTATTTTCAGAATGCATTGTGGTTACTTGTGAAGGTTAGAAGATTTGAAGTTGGATTTATGAGTTTTTAGAAGGGCAAATATTGTAAAATTCTTTCGTAAATATTTATTTGATAGTTTCAAATGTTGAAATCTACAAACTAATGGGATTTAAAATTATATTGAGATTTAAAATCTGTTTTCTACTCAAGTAAAATAAAATAAAATGATGATATCAAAATTGAAATTAAGTTTAAACTTTTGATATGCTCTATCTTCAATTTTATTGATAGTGCATCAAAAATTTAATAATATTTTTTTCCTTCATCACTTTTTACATAAAAGATAGTTTTATCATTTTATGAATTAAAGATTGCTTATATAAATTTAACATCTATGTCAACTGTTTATGACTATTAATCTATATAATAAATTTTTTAGAAGAAAAAATAACATCAGTATATACTGACTTTGAAATTATTCAATTTAAAATAGTTTACAGGTAGATAATGAAGGGTGATTTCATTTTTGAATATGAATTATAGAAGTCTTATTTTGTCAATTTTAATTCTTTTTGAGCTCAAATGTATCCACCGCAACTTATGTAAGAATAAAAATTATTTTTATTGAAATTTACATGAGAAAGTATGCCTATTATTCAAAATCAAACTTGCTCTAATGGTGTTTTTCAATCATTATTTCCATTCATAACAATAAAAAACATTTCAATTTGCTGATTTTTTAGTTTTTGATATCCCCAAGTTCATATCTCAGGTGTACTATTCACAAAATTATTAAAAATATAATTTTTGAAATACATGATAAACTTGAAAGTGAGGGGGCATTAAATTTTTAAAAATGAATTCTAAATTCAGGATGGATAGTATTTTTTCTATTTTCAAAAATGAACAATTTTTTGTTTCAATTAATCCAGAAAGAAAATTTTTTTGTAAGCATATTATATTATATTTATTATGATTTTAAATACTATATTTTCAATATTTGTGTTTAATATTTCCTGTGAAAGTTAATGTTAATGTGAATTTAAAGTAAGCTTGAAGAAATTTAATCAATAGGCATATTGGATATTTAAAATAATATTTTGCTCCAATCTTGAATCATCCTGGGCTAAAAAATATCCCAAATAAGGTTTTTGTGGGTCAATTTGGATTTAAGTAGGATTAAGTGAGGTTTAATAAAGGACAGATAAAAGTCTAAATTCATTACTAGTGACTTTTTTCTCAAAATAGTTATAAAATATGTATAATTCTGGAATCAAGCTTCAATAAAGTTGAATTGAAACAGAGATAATTTCTAGCAGCACAACACCATATTTACAAAGGTGTAAAATACCTCAAATATTACTCATAATATAGGAAGGCAAGGAATCTACAAAATTCACATTTAAAACGAGGATTTATATTTTGAATTTGAAATTGAGAAATGGAATATTATTTTCCAATTTAAATATCTATTAGTCATTTTACCAAAAGTTTTCAGTAATCAGATTGAATTTTGATGGTATTTTGTTGTAGATTAATCATTTTGATGAGCCATTTACTCAAAATTACTGGTTTCGTTTCTAATATTCCATGTGAAATTCATTACAAATCTTTTTGAAAGTGAATAGTTGACATATTGGATATGCAAAAGCTTATGTTAGATCAAAGTGAGATCAAAGGGAGTTCAACTGATGATCAAATTAGGATTTTACAAGATCAAACGGTGATCAATGTAGGTTCATCTTGAGCTCAATTTGTGACAAATCTCTGACTAAATGTAAGGCCAAACAATTTCCTGCATGGTGATGATGTGTGCATAATTCAAGCATAGATTTGTGGCTCAAAGGAGTTCAAGCAAGGGGTATTGCTAGCAATACCCCCCCATTTTTTCTGTGGTGAGATGTGTATCATGTAAACGCAAAAGACGCTGGTGATTTAGCTAATGGGTTAACTAACTAGGAGTGGAATAGCAATTTATAGATGAGGCGCTCTACAGTTCAATTCTTATTTATTATATCGCTGTATCGCAGTAAAGGTCATAAAGTTTTACAATATGAAGGTTTATTTATGATTTTTTTTTGGGTTTACAGTCTTTTAAAGAAAGTAGAGGGAGTAAAGTTAGGCGCTCTAAAAGTATGGAAGACAGGTGTAACAAAATAGTGCCATGTCTAAAAAGATTATTTGAAGGCATAGCATGAAAAGTATATGAAGACTATTTACAGGAAGGATGGACAGAGGAGACTCATAAGGAGAAGCGCTAGTGGTCTATTTAGTATCAGGATGAAAGCTAATAGGATATCCTTTCCAGTCTTCAGGCATGAGGAAGTGACAGGGATTGGCAGGGAATCCAAGAATAGTCGTAGAGCTGATTTCGTTCATTAGTTGACCTATCATTTCTATATGAGTATAGCGAGCTTCAAGTTCAGTGTCAGAAAAAGCTGGTGCGTTATTGTAGGATAGGGACATAGCGTCATATATAAGACAAAGTCTGGAAAACATTCGCATGGAATGGACAAAGGGTAAAGGAATGGGAACCCATACCAAGGAGATGGATTCATTGAAACCTGACAGGAAGTTAGTAAGCAAGAAGAGAATAAGTATTGTGAAGGATGCTTACTTGCTAATAAGTTTTGTGGGAACACTGACGGAGAAGTAACAGTAACCGCGTCAGGAGCAGCTGTAGGGGAGCCTGAGCACATGGAAGCACTGGAACTCGGAGGGGGAGAAAGTGTAGCGCTAGGCTGTATGGATATTTCGCACCTGGGAAAACTAGGAAGTGATGGCGACTCATAAGGAACATTATTATTATTAGTGGAAATAGTGGGACTAGTGGTGGTAATTATGGGAGCGCTACTAATAGAGCTAGGTGGAAAGCGAATATAACCAGTAGGCTGAAGAGTATTCTGGTTAAGGGAGGTATTGTAATTTTTGTGGTATCTAAAGCAATTATCACAGGCATGTCTAAAAGAGGCATAACCCCGAGGTCTAGAAAATGTACAGTTAAAGTTACGGCGTTTGCAAAATACGCAAGCTTGATCTCTGGGAACTGTGCGATATTGAGTCATGATGTTAGAATAGAGGAAATTCAGGTTATTAGAAGGGCTATTTATAAGTTAACAATAGCATTATAAAGAAGTCATCAGTTGCGCCACGTCTGACTTGAGCGCTGGATGGTTTCTAAGAAGCTAGCAAGAAGCGTTTCTCATAATGAAGAACCCAAGGAAAGATGAATTGTTACAATCAAGGGAAAGGCATGTATTGCAAAGGTTTAAAGATTGAAAGAAAGCGCATACGCAAATTATGCAGGAGAAGTAATTGCTGTAGCAACAATCTCAAGTTGTTATTTTTGGTTTCATCTTTCATAGGCACTTAGTAGAAGGGTGCGCTGCTTAGAAAAAGGATGATATTTTGGGGCAACTCATCTCGCGGTTGTAGAGTTCTCACAGGAAGATAAGTGAAAATAATAATAAAAATAAATAAATATACATTACATTTTTTACAAGGCTATATACATTACAAGGAATAAATACAAAAGAAAATATTTTTTTAGTGGTATTCTGCTTCATCAAAGATTGGGACGCAGATAGCCCAATCGTTAATAGCTTCTTGCATGTTTTGTTGCAAGGCAGCTATTAGTTTTTTTCGCTTATTATACTCAGCGCGAGTATAAACCAGAACCTCCTCGAGGAATGTTTCGACGGCCCCAATCATGTTATTCATATGACGCATGGTTGCATTGTAAGGAGCGCAGGCAATTTGTTCTGCGAATTCCCAGTTTTGAGCCATGGCGGGCTCATCGTCATCTACTACCGAAAAGTTATCGGTTGGCCATTCGACCGGAGTGACGGTATTGAAGACCGGCTGCATATCAGACCAGTCAGGAGTGGGCGAACGAGGAGTAGGTTCAGGAGTAGGCGTCGTATCCCAGGTGGGATCTTCTTCCAAGGTAGGAAGGAATAGTGGAGTGATAGGAGGCGGAGGCGTTTCAGCGTAAGGAGTATCTGGTGCATCCTACATAGTAAAAAAAAAGAAAAAGGGGGGGAAAAGAGAATGTTAGTATTAGAAAGGGAAGAAGTAAGAAAAATAAACTTACTGTACTTTCCTCCGAGAAAAGAGATTTAGGGACAGAAGCGACGCTACTAGGAGTAGGCTTGCGGTAACCAACCTTGGTTTGTTTGTTACCAGGTGGGGTAACAGGAACAGGCGCCGGGCGCTTAATGGTCATTTGACTCATCATATTTGTCGTAGAAGCATTTGGGTCCAGGCACGCAACGGTGGGCGGCCCATTGTAACTGCATTTCTTCTTGCGTTGCTTGCAGTAATCGCATGACTAGGAATAAAAGAAAAATGAAAAGGTTAGAAACAAACGGGAAGGAGAATGAAGAGAACTTACAGTGAAGAAAGTATTGCCATGGCGGGCTTTTGAAAAATGACATGGAGTTATGCCATTTTTGATGCAACGAGTGCATCTCGTCCCACCCATCAGTGTGGTTATGGGCGTTGTTGGGGAAGCAGTAGGGGGCTGAGGGCGCACGAACTGTCGAATAGCGTCCACGACGTTGATCGTATTTTCAGCGTTAGTAGGGGTTCTTCTGGTATTCATTGTGAAAGATAAAAATAATAAAGATAATAAGAAAAGAGAAAAGGATAGAAGATGAAGGAAAAGGATAGAAGGTGGAGGAAGAAAACGCTGGGAGACGCAGAATATTTATGGGCTCCTGGGGACAGTTGCAAGTAGAGGGAGGATGTGGTACGCGCCTCGCAGGAAGCGTGATTTTAGACCAATCATTGTGCGTAGTCCAGGAAGAACAAAGGGGAGCTAGCACAGCAGGAAATGTTAAAATATAATATGTGTTTGCGTGTTTCAAGGAACAAAGGAAATGGAAGCTCAGAAAAGATTGAGGGTCTGTGCGCTCGGATTTTGTAGCGTAATGTGCGGCACAATGGGGAATTGTGTGTTATTGATTTAGGACCATAAAGCGCTAAACAATATGGATTTGGGATTTTCAAAAAGTATGTGTTACGCATTAAGAAGAAAGTCATGGATTAAGGACGACTCAAGTGCATGGTATGCTGTACCGCGGCCAGTTGGGAAACTTACTGAGACAAGTAATAAAGAAGGCTAACTAGTAAAGCAAGCTGTCAGAACTACAAACCTAGTATTAAAGCAAAGAGAGTGGGGACTCAATCGTAAAACTACCCAAGAGTTAAGGCAACTAGATGCAGCGTGAGGATAAGTCAAACCTGGAACTAGCGCTGAAACAAAACAAGGTATAGTTAAAAGCGCATATGTGGAGAATCAGTGAAACAATTTAATACTAGTGTTAGTAATTATAGGGTCTGATTTAGGCGCTGTAGTTGTTGCAAGCAGTGTAAGTAGCATACAAATTAATTAGTTATTGTTTTACTAATGTGGCGCTAGAGTCAGCGCTGGAGATCGATTAGGGAACTGTGTCTTGAGCGCTGGAAGAATATAAAAGGAGGACTATTAGATAGGGACAAAAAGAGAGAACTGGTCAATCTATCTATTTAGTTAATAAAATAAGAAAAATCGCATTAGTTGTCATTTTTAAAAAAAAGCAGATCATAAAGAAAACCAATATAGAGATATACGTGTAGCTATAGTCATAGTACCCAGTATAAGATATTAGATCATTTGTGATTAATTGTTTGAGAGAATACTAAAAGGTATTTTCTGAGTCTTTAGAGTTTGTGCGTCTGTGTGTGTATTTCCTATAGTATAGTGAAAGAGCGCAACATAGAGAGAATATATAGATTCAGTGGGATTAACTATTATTAGAGATATTTTATTACTATAATAAGGCAAATTCAAAGAGAGCGCTTCAAGAGGGAGTAGCTGTAGATAATAGCGCTTGTTAAGAATAGAAATATCCGGATAGTAGTGCTTGTTTCCTTATCTTTAACTCATCTCAACTTATAAACTTTCTAGTCAAATATTAGTGTTACACATTATTACACTGTCTTTAAAAAAAATAAGAGTGGCAGGAGCTTCTTTTTATAAATTAAAAAGGAGAACCAACCCATCTCGCATTGTGTCTACTGCTTAGTACTATAGAACTGTCTACACCTGGCCGCTTCAGGAGGCACCTCCAACGTCGGGAGGCCCGCCTGCCTCTGTTTTAGAAGGTTGAAGAGCGCTTCAGGAGGGTTTTTTATTCAATTTGGTGGGTACAGGCGCCAGATTGGTGGGTGTGCATGGGCTCTTAGATAGTGGTCTGGGTGTACATAGTGAATAAGACAGTTTGGGGAAACCTTAATTATCATACAACCATCCGAAGGTGATATCCTTGTTCCTCACGCAGTTTTCACTGTTTTTTTGGCCACAATTTGGCTGTGTTTGTTGCAAGTGAGTTCTTCATTTAACTTAACTTTGTCAACTGTTTTTCTCTGTTATAGTCTTGCAAGCTATAGCAAGTATTATTTCTGTCTCTGGTGTGGATTTGCAGCCTACACCAAGTATCTTTGCTGTCTCTGGTGTGGACTTTGTTCTACATTTCAGTTCTTTGGCCTGGTAGTCTGTCTGGTGACTACTTTCTTGGCTCATCAAGCAGTCAAGTGTGTTAAACAGGAGCTTTAGCAAATCAGGAACCAACTTACTTTAGCAAGTAAATCTCACTCTATTTTTCTAAAGGGACAGGGGATTTTCTCTCTGGTTTTTCTCCAACTCTCTTGGTCAAGGCCTATAGCTAGTACTATAGGATTGTCTGCAGCGTGAAAATAATTTTATTTGTTTTACTTAAAACCTTTACATGTCACTATAAATCTGTTTTTGATTATTTTTTACTCATTTTTCTCATGTTTCAGACTTAATTGGTTAATGATTATTTTAATTAAGTGTTTTGGGATGTTATGGTGGGAAAAGGATTAATTACTCATGGGTTTTAGTAAATGGTGTCATATTTTTCTCTTGATAGTCATGTTTCATTTTCTATTCTGTTATCTCTTGTTATAGCTATTCCTAATTTGTATTTATTGATTGGTGGCGCTTCAGGGGTCCCTTGGTCTATAAAAGGGCCTTGGATAATCCCTTTTAAAGCATCACTTACTATACAACCAAAATCTGAACAAATTGTCAATATAATAAGTTTTATTATTATTTTTATTAGTATTAAATTTCTAATTTAAATTCTATATAACTATTTAAAGGTTGCTTTAAGTCTGATAGTAATTATAGTGTTTTCTGTGCAGAAAACCTTACTTTAAATAATATTGTCATTTAATAAAACCTCATTTTTGTGTCATCCCTCAAGTAAATTGTCGTTGCCTCTCTTTAAATAAATCAAATTATTTTATTACTTTATTTCTCTTACCTCCTATAAACCCTTCTTTCTTATTCCCCTTTTCCTCCTCTTCTTCTTTCCCTTTTTCTTCCTTCTTCTAGACAACCAACTGACAGTTACAATTTCCCTAAATACTTTCATATAATTATAATGTTCAAGATAATATGATGATATTTTTCTCTATCATGGTAATAATAGATATAAAGATTAAAAAAGGACCTCAAAAAATAAAAATATCTGCTATATCAGAAATAATGATGAAAAACTTAATTTCAATAATATATTTTTTTATTTATAAGTGTTATATAGAGATTTTTTATAAAGATAAGCTTTAAAATACAAAGTTGTGACAAGTCTGGTAAGCCTTTATAGAATATAGAAAAAAACATATCATCTTTCCTAATATAAATAAATATATATATATATATCCTTCGTAATTTCAGAAAAAGCTTAATTAGTATCAATAATGAAGAAATCTAATGGTTTTTTAACAATTTAAACTGTTCTTTGATCAAATTAGTTCTAGTTTTACAGCAGTAATACTCTATCACAGTAGCCAACTCAACCAGATAAATTTTTTTGTTAGTATTAACAAGAGAAAGTTCTAACACAGACAATTTATTATAATATTTTTCATCTATAAAAGTTTTTTGAAAATAATAAGGAAAATATTCTTCCACTTCATCTTCCATAGGTTGATTACTGAGCCCAGCCTTAGACTGATTACCTTCCAAGTTTGATAGCTAAGGATCCTTAACTTTGCTATTGAATTTATATCAGATTGCTGTTCTTTCTTTCTGAGATTTTTCTTATGAAAGAGACTGGGCCATTGATGCATTATTGAGTCTTTCTAAACATTGAATAAGAACAAAACTTCTCCACAGAATCTTTAACTTCCATTGCTTCCTATTTGAATCCATTTCTGTATCAGAGTGAAAACTAATGTCCTTAAATAACCCAACCTTTTTAGGAACCAAAATAGATGTTTCCATATTGATTTTACTCTCATGCAGCTTAAAAACTATTACATTAGAAAATGATATATTTTATAAAATTATTAAATAAAAATGCTTACCTCCCTACACTTCTTATATTTCTGGGCCTTGAGGGATTTAATCTGTTTTTTCAATTATTTGAGCTTCAGTTAGTTTATTCTTGACACTGGTAGCATAATTTTTAGAATGTCCTGAAATCCATCTCTCAAGAATACTCAAAATTTCCTCATTAGTAACAATTTCATCAGAAATTGAAAAGTCGAGAAATCCTTTTCCATCATAGCAAGCTCTCCATGAAATAAAAATTTGTGAGATCATTTTAGAGTTCAATTGAGACTCAATACTTAATACCCAGTCATAGAGAAAGCAGAAAATACCAGCTTTAGCCGGTTTGACTTCTGCTAGATGTCTCCATTTAAGGTTGATTGTCTATGCTGGAGGTAAAGTGAAGTATTTATTTCAAATGAATGTAGGATCTTTGAAGGTTGAATAAAGAGCTATAGTTTCTTCTTTAATTATTAACTTTCCCTGGCCAGAAGTTATATATGTTTGATCTTTATTCTGAATCTCTTCTAATTTTTTCATCCTCTTGGACTACAAAGTGCTCCATTTTTCAATTACCTCAGGTGAAGGACTTTCAGAAATTTTAGATGTAGAAGGGTCGATTCCTAAGACATATTTCACAAACACAAAAATAGACCATCCCAAGGGTGAGGAAGAAGAAGTTATTGAACATTTGGAGGCTAAGTTTGTGGTTTTTTTTAGTAGAATTTTAATTTTTTCTTCTCTTTGTATTATATCATTAAACACTGTGTCTCATGACTACCATGAGGATAATTAAATTTACTTTTTTATTTTAAAAGCCACTTACTAAAAATCATCCAACCAATATATGCTGAAAATTCAAATCTTTACTATGAGAAATCTAAAAATAATGAAGTGAATGACTTGATTCATGGTGAATGTTTGTTCTTTTGCACAAAAAAGCTAGACCACCAGTTAAATGTAACTTAGGTCAAGGGTTCAAAAAACAACTTGCAGTCATGTTGTTGTTTCCTCCCCCTGTGAAGTGGCTTAAGTGTACTGGCTTTATGCTGCCTGCATTTTTACATTATGCATAGCTTAATTAATAAAGAAGTTAGTAATTTCACACTAAACTACCCCCACAGTGTATGCTCTATATGTTAAATCATGCTAAAATAAGAAAGAGGTGCTTTTTTAGTGTCTTAATGGCATTAATAGTGCATTGACTTCATTATATGCACTAATTAAATTAGTAAACCAAAGATTAGTGCCCAGAATTTTAAACAATGCTTATAATAGAAAAATTAATCAATAATTTACCTGTGAAAGCACCTTTCAAGTCTCTTCATTCTGTCACCCCACATTTAATGTCTGTTTTTGGTTTCTCAATTAGATTTAAGGCTATTATTGTTTTTTTAAATGGGATTTTCACAGGGAAAATTATTATAATTAGTGTTTTAATTTTTAATGGTGATGTTCCTTATTTAGAATTAATTTCTGGCTCTTTTCTTTTCTCTTTCAGTGTTTTATTTTAGGAATAACACACATATATGTTATTTTTGTGTTGTTTCTAGATTTTGATGGATTATCTTGTGTTATTTGTTTATTCAGGGTAGTAACATGTTTATTTGTTTGTGGGGAAAAAGCCCTTTGGTTGCAAATGCCTGTGAAACTTCTTGAGGTGGAAAATGAGGTGCTTTCAGGGAATTTAGTGGTCATTTATAGAAATTTAATTGGTCTGGGAAAAAAGGGGTGGACACCAGGGATTTATGGGTATATAATGAGGAGGTTTTTGTTCTATCATTCTACATTCTTTCCATCAACTTTGAAACCTATAGAATATCAATTTCAAAACATATTCATTAGTACTGTTAAAGTCTTTTAAATATTGATTTAAGTAATTATCTCTATTTCTATACCAGCTGTAGGCTGTACACCATTTATGATAAGTAAACTTAAACTACTGAGACCATTATATTAAATTATATTTTAATACTTAATTGGATTTGAGCAGCACTATTCATAATGGACCATTAATATCTTCTAGAAAACTGACTTATCCTGTTGGCCAGTTGTCTAGAAGAAGGAGAAAAAAAAGGAAGAGGAAGGAAAAGAAGGAAAAGAAGGAAAAGAAGGAAAAGAAGGAAAAGAAGGAAAAGAAGGAAAAGAAGGAAAAGAAGGAAAAGAAGGAAAAGAAGGAAAAGAAGGAAAAGAAGGAAAAGAAACAAAGAAATGATAACAACAATGACTTAACAATAAATGAACTTGGGAAGTTACAAAACTTATAAAGAGTTATTAAGGGGATGATATATGGTAAGTCTTTTATTCTCTCTACTTAAGTAAAAAATGCTTATATTAAATAATCTTAAAGAAACCTTTATATATATATTTTATACCATATTTAAGAGGTAAAAAAGCACAATAAGGAAAACTAATGTAAATATAACATTTTATATTAATAATAATATTAATGATAATTAAAAATAAAGTAAGTAATAAGTGGTGAGGCTACAGGGGGTTACCCAAGGCCTTTATATAGGTAAGGGGCCCTCTGAAGCGCCACATTAATGTATATACAAAGTAAGAAAAAATAAAAATAATATTTAACCAATTTTGAGTAAGTGTAAGGGGAAAGCCATGATACAATTAACAAAGACACATGAGTAAGAGCCTAAGATCTACTAATCTAATCCCAAAAAGTTAAAATAAAATTAGGGAGTAATTAAATCAGTTTTAGACACATAAAAACAACTAATTTAATTTAAAACATGTCTGATAACCCTTTATTTAAAAACCAATTTTAAGTGAAACATAAAAATGAGCTATTTTAACACATAAAAATTGTGTAATTAATTAATTTAGTATAAAACATGTGTAATTAATTATTTTAACTACTTTTATTAGTGTATTAATTATTTTAAGTTAAAACAAGTACTTATTCTAACAAAATTACTAATTTTTAGAATAAAACATTAATGATTTATTTAATAAAGTGTTTTAACTTGTCTCATACTTTGATGAAACAATTATGAGTCGAAAAAGCACCCAATATTTTTTTAATAAGATATGAAAGGTGTTATTTAATATAAAAATTTAATTAATTAATTTAATTACATTATAAGTCAATTTTACACTTATAATTAAAATATACGTTTATAATTAATTAATTATTAATTTATAATTATTAAATACATAAAAAAGCGCCATAATTTATAGAATATAAAATATATGATGCTTAATTTGAATGTATAAATAATTTATATAACAATAAAATTAATATAACACTTATTTTGCTTATATTTAATAAGATACTTATATAATTTTATTATGCAATAAAATATTAACTTTTATACATAAAATTCATATTTTTACACCCTCTTTCAGGTCCAATAAGTTAACATAACATTTACTGGGATCCTGGTACAGCCTGGCTGACATTCCCTCACTCTAAAAAAACAATAAAAAAATGCTAAGATTTTTCCTATTTATTATAATTTTCATATTGTTTGAGAGTTTGAAATTTGTTCCCAGGTATCCATGAATTATCATAATGTATTTAATATTTTATATCTCAATAAATACTCACTAAATATTTTCAGAGATTACAACTCTATCAATTAAAATTTTCAATATCTGATATTACTGTGATTTATTTGGGACCCTCAGGTCTATCATTTTTCTTGGAAAAATAAATCACTGTTGGAAGTATAAGGCTGAATAAAATAATTTTAAAGAACAGGATGTGTATTGTTATATGGAGAGTGTAATTTCCTTAACATTAATCATTATGTTATAAACAAACAGTTCTATAATAGGATCTTAACATTTATTTATTCCTTTTCATTTGTAGATAACTGTATATAACAGTATTTTAACATCCTGTTAAATGGTATTATATATGGGTTTCTCCAAATTTCTCATTTGTAAATGCATTTAACAACTATATGGCATATTTTTTCTAAGTTGTTTCATATGAATGAAAAATTCAACACCAGGATGAAATTACAACCTTTTCAATTTGTTATTGAGAGCTTGAGCAGAAGTTTTGGGGACATAGCCTAGCCAGATCTCAAAAGGCTTCATATAAGTGACAGAATGGACAGTGATTTTATAAGCCAATTCAAGATTTGGATGTAAGCTTAACCAGTCATGAGTAAATCTGTCCTTGTCTTTATATTCTAAACCAAAGGCACAATAACTTTACAATCATATTCCAGAGTTGGAAAATTTTATCAGTTAAACCATAATTATGGGGATGGTGAGCAGAATATAAATTCAACTCACAGCCACATGTTTCCATTAAAGACATTAAAAATTCACATGTAAAACTTTGGATCTTTTTCATATATGATGGCATTTGGGAATCCAAAGATATTTAACATATTTGAAAACCATAAAAATTTAAATTTTTTGATGGAAAAAAAATTTTTGTGGGTAGGAAAACATTTACACTGAATATAACCAGTATAACACCTAAAGAATAAAAATGTCTTTCCTACTATAGGAAGACCAGTGACAAAATACATGTTAATGATTTGCCTATGGGCATCAGGTGCCTTAATATGTTGCAGTAATCTTTAATTTTCTAGTTAATCCTTTAGATTTATGGCAAGAATCACAAGATTCAACATATAATATTGTGTCCTCAGACATATTATCCCACCATGAAGAATATCTAATCATGGTTTTTTTAGATCAAAATTAACCACCAATATAAAATGATTTATTTCAATGAAGGAGGAATAACAATGATAATAGTAAGTTTTTCTCCTGTAAGAAATGTAACCATCATTGAAAATTTTCTTTATTCAAAGCATTTTGGTACCTTGGAGGAAAAATTTGTATCAATGCTTGAATAGAAGACTTTTTTGGATTAATTAAGATTGAAACCTAAATTATTTATGTTAGAATATTTCATAATTATTCCATAATTACCTGTAACAGTTCTTCATTCAGAATAACAATATATATGCCATGTATATGAATTGTATCATCTTCAGCCACATATGCTGGGTTGGAAGCATCATTTGATAAAGATAATTTAGAAAGCATATTCACATATGAGTGAACATTTCCAGTATTGTGAATAATTTTTCTTCAAACTTTGTATTTTTGAGCTGCTAATTTTGCTTAAACAAATGTCATTTTTGTGTTTTTAAGTTCTAGAGGGATTTTTACTGCATCATAGTCAGTAACCAATTAAATTTATGGTCATCTAAATAATAATGAATTTTTCCAAATTCCATAAAACTGCTTAACACTATAATTGAGTTTCACCATATCTTAATTAAATATATCTAAAGGTTTTTAAAATATAACAATTGAATATCAGACATTATGTTATACTGGTGAAAGTCAATTAATTCACTAAAAACTGTGATCAGTTTAGAGTAATTAATTAATTAGTTAAAGTTTGGAAAATTTTATTTATTGCAGACATTCAAATTATTTATATTCTCAGTAGGAAAAATATTTATATATGGTAAGGATAAAATTTAATTTCATCTATAACCACTCCTAATATATGATTTCCATAGAATATAAACAATTGGAATATATATCATTAAATTAATTATTGACTCTTTCTAAAATAAAGAAAGTCTTAAAAAATCAAACATAAATCATTACATTAATCAATGAATCATTTAAATTTGTGGCTACCATGATATTGAACCAGTTAATAAATAGTTATCAATAAAGTTGCAACAAGGTTTTCTGAGGAAATTTAATTTAATTTAATTTTTTCCATATAAACCTTGGTTAAAGAATTGGTTATAAGGGTCTATTTTATACTGAAAATGATTGAAATATAAATTCCCATTATGTTCCAATAAACTAATTTATAATTCTAAATGATAAAAAAAATTTCATACAGCATAAACAAATGCACCATTACAAAAATGTAGTGGATTTGTTATTTCCAAGTGGGTAAAATACAGATCAATAACTCTATGAATTTATAGAGGCTATTGGTGTCAGTTTCACATGATAATTATTGCATACCAATTAATTTTTTGATAGATACAAAACAGCTTTAAATACTAGATTCAGAAAACAAATTTGTTGATTTTGACTGGTGGTTTCAAGGAAGAAATCATCATTGAAGTATATTAAAAATTCATGAAAATACAAATATCTACTGAAGATGAATCAATTTTTTATGAAAATTGTAAGTTTTATTCATATTTTGAACATTATGTTTTAACATGAAGATTTCACTTGTAGATTTATTTTCATAATAAATATATTTTGACAGTAACTTAAAGTAAAGTTAAGTTGAACTGGATCAAGATAAGACTCATTTAGTTGTTCAAGAAGATATACTCTTTCATCATAAATTGATATTTTTGCCAATGCTTATTATATTTGTAACAAGTATTTGCTGCATTCATTTTTATGAAACAGTGGCAAAGTGTTCCAGTTTTTTCTGCAATTTCTACATGAGAAATATTTCTCTCATATAAGGTCCTGGAGAGAAAATGCCTCATTTCATACTATTTTAAGAAAATATCCTGAGAAAATAATTTATAAAGGTATTAAGCTACTCCAAAAGGTCTTTATGGTTAACATTAAATCTGTTACAAATGTTGTTATTTGTAAAATTTATTATTTAATAATTTAAAGCACTTTTTTGGAATCATTTCTCTAAGAATTTTGAAAAATCTTTATTATAAACTTCATAGGTGTTCCAGATGAATGAGAGGCATATTATGCTTATTCATATAATCATAACTGATATAACCATGTAAGATGTTTTTTGGTAAATAAACATATTTGTCTCAAAATTCACTCTTCATCAGGCCATTTTATAAGAACCATTTATATGATCAATATTCTAAATAAAATGTTTCCAATCTAATGAAGAATCACTCTCAAAATTAGGGCAATGGTCAAAATTTTTACTCATATTTTTTGAAGTATTTTGAACAAAACTATTCTTTGTAAATTGAATCAGAAAAATGATCTAGATGTGAGAAAACTTTATATTATGAAATGAATATCTCAATTTTCGCAATTCTAATTCTTGTGAAATGGTCTCAATAAAATATCCACAGAAGCATTTTCGTTTACAAGTGGGAATAAAGAATTAAATTACTGAGAGTCTGACATTTCAAATCAAAGAGATTGATTAAAATATTAATATCACTCATCTTAAAGTATGCAGAAATTTTATTCAAAAACATAATAAATTTCAGGATTTATCACCACACAATATGGGGGGCGGACTTGCTAGCAAGTCCGCAACCTTGGACCCAAACTCATCCCAGATTGAACACACATTGAGCTATTGACAAAGGTACCATACAATCAGGGATGAACACCACTCAGCTGAAAAGTTTTAGGTGGGTGTTCAACTAGAGTTCAGTCTGAGTTCCATCTGAGTTCAGGTTGAGGACTTGCTAGCAAGTCCACCCCCTATATTGTGTAGTGTATGACTCATTCATTGCTTTAAAAGCAAGATTAAATAAAAGAAGTTGAAGTATAATTCAGATAACCATGAAATAAAATTATAATATTCAATTTAATCAACTTTTTAATTTGGCTTTATTTACATTGATTTTTATTTTCAGTCACCAGTGGTAATTACAATACTTGTAGAGTCAGAAAAAGATCTTATAAAATAGCTCAAGTATCATGGCTTTAAGGAACATGAAATTTACTTGTTCTTTCTCTTACCTCCTTTTTCAGGATTTTCAGGTTGATTTTCAAATTGAGGAGAATTTGAATTTTGAAATTGATATAAGTTGGTGATCAGACACTCACACCTCCATATGCAACCGTCAATATCTTCTTGAGGTTCAAACAGGCTTTGAGCATGTCCACATTGATGGAGCTGCTTTTGAGGTATGAAAATGTTCTGATTTAGAACCTGAAATTTGAATAAGATTTCTTGAATCTTGTCCTCCAGAAGTTCTAATTTAGAATTATATCTTAATTTTTCTTTATTCAATGCCAGTCATTGAGCTTATAGATCTGTGATTTGTTGACTTAAATGAGTATTCTCCATTATCAAGTCAGCTGAAAGTTTATCATGATTGTTGTTGGGATCCACTTTAGTTTCTGTATCAATATTTATGTCCTTCAGGTCTAATATATTAAGAAGCAGAATATAAAGTATTGAATGCTGAGAGGAACTTACTGATTGTTCATCATAATTATTAATCTTCAGCTTCTCAGTGGCAGTCATGTTACCAATATTTGCAGACATTGTGCCTGAAAATTTAAATAAACAAAATTTTAATCAGTTTTATTTCAAAAAAATTATTTTTATTTATTTTTTTATTTAAAAAATAAATAAATAAAAAATAAAATAAAATCTGAAAAAACTTTATTTTTTTAAAAAAAAATAAGCCAAAATATTATCTAATGGACTCAATTATTTTCAAAAAATAATAATAATAATAATAACAAATATTAATGACAAAATTAAATAAATAATTCATCAGAAATAAATTATATGTCAAAATTAGAATTTTTAATATACCCAGAGTCATTTATATTTCAAAATAATTTTATGATTATTATAATATTGGACAAAAGTTCTCAACAATATATATCTCAAAAATTTAATTTAATTAGTATGACAATAAATTAATGTGTCAAAAATAAAAATACAATATACACACAAATTTTTTCTATTTCAAAATAATATTATGATTATTTATAATATTGGACATAAGGTGAACAATATTTATATTCAAATTTTAATTATTTTATAAGGACTATAAATTAATATGTCAAAATGAAATTTTCAATATACATACAATTTTTCTTACAAAATAATTCTATGATTAATTATAGTATTGGACTAAATGTCAACAATATTTATATTGAATTTTATTTTATTTCAATATTTATTTATGATTATTGTTTATATTTATTAAAACAATAATCAAAAATAAAAATTTATTTTTGGGACTGAATACACTAAGTATTGTTATTGTCACCCAAATAAATAATACCAAATTTATGGCAATAATTGGGACTAAGTACAAAGTACTTTTATTGTAAACCAAAAATTTTAAATATCAATGAAAATATTAAATTAATAACTCATCAAAAATAAATAATATTTTAAGTTAATTAATCAATATACACACAAGATCTTTATATTTCAAAATAGTTGTGTGATTAATTCTAATATTGGACAAAAATTGTCAACAATATTTATATTGAAAAATTTAGTTATTTTTTATGACCATAAATTAATATGTCAAAAATAAAATTCATCTAGGACTAAGAGGGTTTCTCTATCATGGTCAACTAGGAGAAAAAATGATTTAGGAAGACCAACTTACACTTAGTAATTCAGCAATTAAGCCAAAAACACTGGTATTGCAATAAAAAATTTCATATAGATTTGTTAAGTGCAAAGGCAAACTCACTATAGTGATTAAAATATTACTCTAAAATATATATAGATTAAAAATATATAAGTCGTTATGTAAGAACCCCAGTTCAATTCACAGTCACAGCCAAAGTTCAACTTGTGTTGTGGTCTTCCAAAATTGGAAGAGGCCTTTGTTGGGCTGTTTGGCGCTGTTTTGGTATGTCTTAATTGACATTGGTTAAAAAATTGGGTGTTTTTCTGGTTTTATTCAGTGAATATTGGGACTATGGGTGTCAGCCAGGCTATCTCAGGAGCCCAGTAACTTATATAATAAATTACTGGAATCATTTAAGGGAATAATGCTATACCTTTTATGTAGTTACAATAAAATATCTTATTGAATAAAATTATATAAATATTTTATAAGTAAAATAATTATTATATTAATTATTAAGAAAATTTTTATTACACAATAAGATATTATATTCTATAACATCATGGTGCATTTTGCATGTATTTAATATTTCTAAATTAATAAATTAATTATTTAAAATTATATTATAAGTGTAATAATAAATTTAACTTATAATGTAATTACAATTTAAATAAACTAAATACAACTTATCATATAATACTATCCATAAATATTGGACGCTTCCTTGACCCTTAAGTGTGTCACTAAAATTACTAAATTAATTAAAATACTTATTTAATATAATAAATTTAAATTCTTACTCTAAATAAGTTATTTTATTAAATTAATTAATTGTTTCAAATAAATTAATAATTAAATTAATTGAAATAGTTAAAATAATTAATTTAATTTTCTTTATACTGAATTAAAATTTATTATATACATTAAAGCGTGAAAATAATTCCTTGTGTATTAACTAAACCCTTTTCAGATATATGTACTACCTGTTTTAGATTTTCTTTCTCACAGTTCTCATGTTTCATACTTATGTAGTTATTTATTATATTAAATATTTGTTTTGGGACTTTATGGTGGGAAAATTTGCTACTTATTCAAGGTTTTATTTTATTGGTTCATTTTTCCTCTTATTTTTGTATGTTTCAATTAAATTAAATTACTTGTTTGTTTCACATTACTATATTCTTGGTAAATACAATTGAGACGATTGAGATGGTCTTCTTTCCTATAAAAGGGCCTTGGAATCCTCTCAGGCAGTCATCACTTACATTATATACATTTTAAAAACTTACAATACATTATTTTTATCTTTATTAGCATTACCATTCTAATATCAATACTCAATAATTAATCTAAGGTTGCTTTAAGTTTGTTAATAATAAAATCTGTTTGCCACGCAGAGAAGATATTTCTTACTTAATTAAAACTTTATCAATTAAACTAAACCTCACTGTTGTGTTATTCCTCATAATCTGTTGTTGCATTTTCTCTCAATTGATTTACTTATTTTTTTTTTAGTTTTTATTATCTTCATTTCTTTCTTTCTTCTATTACACTCTCACTAGTTCTTCTTTCTTTTCCTCTCCTTCTAGAAAACTGGCCAACAATTGGAGTCTTTTTCTGAACAACAACGACACTTTTTCGACAAATGACATAATGCACGACCACCTAGAGCCAAACAGAAAATTTTTGCCGCAACCATGTTTCGAACTTGGGTTTAATCTTTTTGGTTTATAATATATTAAAGTATATATATTTTAAAGTGATTTCTTGGTCACTATAGTAAGTAAAATTATGCACCTCTCAAATTTATTATTAAAGTTTTTTTGCAATAACAGTGTTTTTGGCTTAATTGCTGAATCACTGAGTGTAAGTGATCATATTTTTTTTTTTAAAAAAAAAATTTCCTAGCTGATGTCCAGTAGTTTGGCAAACAGCATTAATAATCTTCATGTAGATGAAACTGAAGTGGATGTTGATAATGAATCTGTAGGTTCTTCAAAATTTACTTACAAGAATTCTTCAGCTAACAAAAAACCTTCATACTCCTCAGGACATAGAGATGTCAAGAGAAGTGGCAAACCCCCCTCACCAAACTACTCTGACAGAAGTAAAGCCTCAGATCAATCAGGAAAATCCTTTAAAGGTTATAAAATAAAAAAGATCCCTCTGACACAACAAATAAACAATCTTTCCAGCCATATAAAAGAACTGAAGGAAGAAAGCATGAAGTACAAGGCAAGAGTAGGCACACTCTGGAAACAGATTCAGGAGCTCTTAAATCAAAAGCAGGTTCAACCTCCTCCTTTCCCAGCCTCTCAGCCTCAGCCCCATCAGGTACCCAGCTATTTCACTCAAAGTCAAAACAATCTACTAGTGGAACAGTGGAAATAGGACTACCTGATGAGCCATTACCAACAGAATGTTCAGCAGCCAGTAGCTCAACACCCTGGCCCATCCAGGACACAAACCTGCCATCAACCTCCTCAGGCCAATCTTTATCAGGGAGGCAGAAGAAAGAAGGCACAGGGGAAATTTCCTCCCTTGCCATGGTAAGTAATCTGTTTGATAAACATGTTGGTATGTATAATAAAAAATCTTCTCCCACAGGTAAAATTTTGGATAATGGTGAAAGAACAGTTAAACCTATAGAGAGACAGCTTCCTTTAATGCGTAGCCATAATGATGTAATTAGTAAATTATCATTTGATGAACCTTTACATTTAAATTCTACTTCTTTAATTAATCCTTCTCTTGAAATTAAAAATTATTCTGTTTCTTCTGAAGTATATACCTTGCTTAAAAAAACTTCTGAGGATATATTGAAAGATACACTTGATTTTAATGTTGTGAAAGACAAACATTTGAGAGATGTGTTAATCCATGAGAATGATAGATTAAATAATTTGCACTTGCAATGTAAAGTAAGTTCTTCTGTACAGGATACAGCTTATTTTAAAATCAAAGAAACCTTGAATATTGTTCTTAGCCAACAAAAACAAATAAGGAGTGACCATAGAGCTATCTCAGATAAAAATATCAATCTACATAAATCCTTGAGTGAATTGAAACCCCTTATTGAGGAAAATTATTCATTAAAAAGTGAAATAAAATCTCTAAGAAATGAGTTGAAAAATCTGAAAAATGATTTCCAAGGTCTGAGTACCAAATACACAGTTTTTGAGGACAGAAATGTTTTATCCCTTGCAAAAATAAATGAAGAGATGTCTGAAATTTCAAGGATAAGAAGTTATTTTTCTGATCTACAGGAAAAATTCTCAGCCTTAACTGTCAAACATTATGGTGTAGATGAAAATGCTTACCATAAGCTGCATAAGAATAAAGGAAAGAGGCCTGAAAAAAGCAGCTCTTTTCTTCCTTATAATTCAGCCATTAAAAAAACTGAAAATGAGTCTGTAAAATCTTTTGCTTCAAGCAAAAAATCTTTTAATGGTCATGAACCAGCTGTTTTTGTAAATAATGAAATTACTGAACACCTGGCTAAACTTGAAGAATTATTAATGATTAATAATTAAAACCAAAAGATGGACCATCCCAGTAGCCAGAAAAATTGGCCCAAACTGGATTAATATAACACTTTTGATGGTGACTCTTCATCTGACTGGAAACACTTTGTTCAGAGAATTGATAATCTGAAAAACTCTTATAAATTGCCAGATGAAGAAATTGTCTCTAAATTAATTTCTTAATTTTCCAATGTAGCTTTAATATGGTATGAATCTGTTTTACTGGACATCAAACATTATATTTGGAAAGAGTGGAAAACCCTTGATTGAAAATCAATTTGGTAGTTCCAAATTCAGGCTTGCCCAGCAGAGATTATATGAGAATGCTAAATATGTGTCCTACTCTCCTGAAAAACCTATTTTTTTCCTTATGAAAATTACAAAAATTCTTAAAGACATGGATCCTAAAATGGATTATGATATTTGGAGAGATAAAATTCTTTATAAATTGCCAAATTCTCTGAGAGATTTGATTGTGGAAAGGACTGAGCATGTGAGAGAGAATACTTCCTTTATTAATATCTGTAATGAAGTCCTACTAAATCATAGATTTGAACCAAGGAATTATCCTGTTAAATCTTATAGTGACCAACAAAAAGCCCTCCACAAAACTTCCAGACAAAACTGGTAGACCTTCTTCCCCAGTTGCACCAAAGAAATATGCAACTAACACTTTTTTAAATGTAAGAAACCATGGCAGAAAGGACATATTTGTGACAAGAAAATTCATCTTGTTGAACAAACTGAGGAATCTGAAAATACTCAAGCTGATCTTGATGATTCCTCAAGTGACTGTAATAGCAATATCTCTTATGACCATGATTCTTCTCAAGAATTTCTAGTTTTAGAAAAGGATATTTAATATTTAGATAATTGGTCTGAAATATGAGATATTGACTTATCTTCTGTAGAAAATGCTGAAGTAATTAGAGATATTACTGACAGTTCCATTTTAATATCACCCTTGAGAGCACCAGTTATCAAAAATGGTAAAAATATTGAGGTTATTCTTGACTCTGGTGCTTGAGGAAGTGTGGTGTCTGAGAAATCACTGGCTTCTGTGGATAAGGATTATCAATTCAAATTATTACCTATAACATCTGAAAAATGGAAATGTTATGGTTCTGTTTTATTTCCCATTGGAAAATACAAGACCACTGTGTTTTTAAATATAATGGTGGTTTTGTCAGAGCTACTTGTGAATTTGTTGTTATGAAAAATGATAGTTTAAGCAATTGGTTTATCATGGGAAATGACATTTTAACCATGTTTGGCATCAAATTGGATCCTGAAAACAATTTTTTTTACCTTGGGCATGAATGGGAAGAAAAAAATTTAAAATTTCTTCTTCTAAAAAACATTCTGCGCCCTTATTAAGATCTTGTCATTATTTGATCCAATTTAAAGGCAGACAAACAGAGGAAATGGATGTTTTATTGCCTGAAATTGATACAGCTTCATTTGGTGATCAATTAACTGTTGATCAAGAAGATTCAATAGTAACATTAATTACATCTTTCCCAATGGCTTTTTCTCATGGTTCCCATGTGTAAGGATTGGTTAAAGATGAAATGAAAATTTCTTTATCCTGAAATTTGAATGAAATACCTCCTAGCCTTAAGAAAAAACCTTATCCTGCTTCTTTCACAAAGAGAAAAGATATTGAAGATAATATCTCAACTTTATTAATTATGAATATTATTGAAAAAGTGGATGTTACACCCAAATATTGTGTGGTCTCTCCAGTTTTGATCTCTTATGAGAAAGATAAAGCTAGATTTTGTGGAGTTTATAGAGCTTTAAATACTTATACTTTGGATGATATTTACCTTTTACCTAGAATTAGCTCTATACATGCTACCTTGCAAGGTGAAAAATTCATAAGCTGTCTAGATGGTAATAAAGGTTATCATCAAGTTCCAGTTGAGAAAAATTCTCAAAATTTTTTGCTTATTGCTACTCATATGGGAATATATAAGTATGCTAGGATGCCATTTGGCCCTAAAAATGCTCCTTCAGTTTTCCAGAAAGTCATGGATAACACTTTCCATCAAGAAATTATTGAAGGTTGGCTCATGGTTTATATTGATGATATTATTGTTTTTTCTAAAACCTTTGATGAACATATGATTCACTTGAATAGAGTTTTCCAAAAAATGGATGAAATCAATATGACCTTATCTTTAAAAAAGTGTAAATTTGGTTTTCAATCTTTGAAAGTCCTTGGCCATGTTGTGTCAGGCTTAAAAATTTGTGTAGACCAAAACAAAGTTGCTGCCATTCAAAATGTGAAAGCACCAACTTCTGTAAGAGAAATCCAAAGTTTTTTGGGGATGTGTGGCTATTATAGACAATATATTAAAAATTATCAGGTCATAGCCTTGCCTCTTACAAAACTGACCAGAAAAGATGTTGCCTTTCTCTGGAATAATGACTGTCAAAAAGCTTTTGATACATTAAAAAGTTGCTTAATGACAGCCCCTATATTGGCTCTTCCAGATTTTAACAAGCCATTTGTCCTGTATACAGATGCTAGCTTTATTGGTCTGGGTGCTGCCCTTCACCAGAAACAAATTATTAATGATAAATCCTCAGAGGTTGTAATTTGTTATATTTCAAGAACCTTAAGAAATAGTGAGTTGAGATATTGTGCCACTCAATTAGAGTGCTTAGCAGTTGTTTGGGCTCTTGAGAAACTTCATTACTATCTAGATGACCAAAAATTTGAATTAGTTACTTATTAAAGTGCTGTGAAATCCCTCTCAAACTTGAAAACACCTAACAGACATATGTTCAGATGGCTGTTCGCTGTTCAGGAATACAGAGGGAGAATGAAAATTATTCATAGGGCTGGTATTGTTCATTCAAATGTAGATATTTTGTGTAGATTACCTCTTCCAATTGATGTATAAAATCCAGCTTATGTGCCTGAAGATGATGCAGTACATATACATAGTATATACATTGTTGATATGGAAGAGGAACTATTACAATTAATTCTAGATTCATATGATAAAGATTCTGATTAAAATAAATTAGTTACAATCTTGAATGATCCAAAGAATGCTTCCATTCAAGCATTAATAAAAACTCTTCCTGCAAACTATCAAAATGCTTTGAGTAAAGGAAAGTTTTCTATTGAAGATGGTTATATATATTATAGAAGAAAGCTTACTAATGTAATTGTAATTCCTCCTTCTATGAAAGAAATTATCCTCAAACTTTGTCATGATGACATATTAGCAGGATATTTTGATCTTGAAAAAACATTGATTAGAATCAAAAGCACTGCATGGTGGGCTAATATGTCTGAAGACACAAATTTATATGTTGAATCTTGTGATTCCTGCCAAAAATCTAAAAGGTTAACAGGTAAGAGAGCAGGGTTATTACAACATATTGAAGCACCTAATGCTCCCTGGCAAATCATTAATATGGATTTTGTCACTGGTCTTCCTGTTGCAGGTAAAGACAGCTTTAACTCTTGTTGGGTAATAGTAGATAGATTTACCAAAATGTGCAAATTTATTCTAACCCACAAAGACGTATCCACCAAAGAATTAGCTTCCTTATGGTGGTCTTGCATGTTTAATATTATTGGTTTTCCAAAAGCCATTATCTCTGATAGGGATCCTAAATTTACTTCTGAGTTTTGGACCTCTTTGATGGATATTTGTGGCTGTGAGTTGAAATTGTCTACAGTTCACCATCCTCAGACTGATGGATTAGCTGAAGGAATGATTCAGACTCTAGAGGACATGATAAGAAGGTACTGTGCCTTTGGCCTTGAGTATAAAGACAATGACAGATTCACTCATGATTGGGTTATCTTACTTCCTGGGTTGGAGTTTGCTTATAATAGTACTGTTCATTCTGTTACACAAAGAAAGCCTTTTGAGCTCTGGCTTGGATATGCTCCAAATACCCCTGCCCAAATTCTCAATAATAAAATACCTAAATTGGATATACATCCTGTTGTAAAATCTTTTCTTCAAATGCAACAACTATGCAGAAATCATGCTCAAAAATGTATTGAAAAATCATTTGAATATGAAAAGAAAAGATGGGATAAATCCCATAAAGAATACACATTTAACAAGGGTGATGAAGTGTTGATCTCTACTGTCCATTTCAATTTACAAGGTAACCACAAATTAAAAGATCCTTTTGTAGACCCATTTGTTGTTAAAAGAATGGTTGGTGATAATGCAGTGGAAGTTGTATTATATTCTCCATATGATAGGAAACATCCTGTTTTTCCCATTTCTTTGCTTAAACCTTATACTTCCAACAGTGACTTATTTCCAAAAAGAAGAGGAAGACCTAAGAAAAACCCTCAGGAAGTCACAGAAACAGCAGAAATTGATAAAATCCTCAATGATAGAATTATCACTTCTGAAAGAGGTACTGAATATTTATTGAGATATAAGAACAAATCATCTGAACATGATGCATGGATACCTGGCAAGGAAATTTCAAATCTGCCTGCTCTGTTGAAAAAATACAAAAAGAAAAAATCTTAGCATTTTTTTTATTGTTTTTTTTAGAGTGAGGGAGTGTCAGCCAGGCTATTCCAGGAGTCCAGTAAATGATATATAACTTATAAAACGTTAAAGAGTGGGTAAGAATTGTATTTAATGAATATAACTTAATATTTTATTGCATAATGAAATTATATAAGTATTTTATTATATACAAGTGTTACATTAAATTTATTGGTTATATATATTTTTACATACAGTTAAATTGAACATAATATAATATATTCTACAAATAATGGTGCATTTTTATGTATTTAATAATTATAAATTTATATTTAATTAATTGAAAAACATATATTATAATTATAAGTGTAAAATTGACTTATAATATATTTAAATTAATTACTTAAATTTATATATTAAATAATACCTCTCATATGATACTAAACAATAATTAATGACGCTTCTTTTGACCCTTAATTGTGTTAGAAAAAACAAATAAATTAATTTAGACTAAATTGAGATTAATTACATGTTTTGTTGCGTCAAAGTATTTTTTGTTTCACTTAAAATATCCTTTAATCAGACTGTACCATCTGTTTGGAATTATTTTTCTCATAGTTCCTATGTTCCAATCTTGTTTAGTTATTCACTATTTTCACTTACTGATTTGGGTATTAATGACGGGAAAATTTGATTCTTAATTGGGGTTTTAATTATTTGTTTCATGTTTTTCTCTATATTGTTATGTTTCATTTACTCTTTTGATATATTTGTTTTATTCCATTCTAATCATTGTATTTACAAATATAGTAGCGCTTCAGAGGACCCATTGCCTATAAAAGGGCCTTGGATAATCCCCTGTAGCCTCATCACTTATTACACACTCAACAAATTAAATAACTATTTTATTACGTTTATATTTTTTTTATTAGTAATACAAATCTAATTAAAAGTCTATATAACAAATTAAAGGTTGCTTTAAGTCTGATAGTAATTAAAATTGTTTGCCGCGCAGAACCCTTCCATTTAAAAATATTATTGTTAATAAAATCTAAGTTTTTGTCACCTCTCAAAGTTGCTCACCGTTGTTTCCCTCTCAAATAAATTAAATATATATTATTTTGATTTATTTCTTTATTTTCCCTTGTCCTCCTCCTTCTCTCCTCCTTTTCTCCTATTTTCCTTACCTCTTCTAGACGACTGACCGACAGTTCTAATCTAAATTTTAAATAATACCAAGGTTGCCATAAGTCTATTAACAACAATAATTGATTGCCACACATTGAGATATAACTTATTAAATATATTAAATATCATATAAATCTACTGTTGTGTCATTACTTATAAAGTGTCGTTATATTCCTCTCCATAAACTCAATTATATTTAATTTTTCATTTACTACTACAAACCTCTTCTTTTGTCTTTCTTTTCCTCCTTCTTCTAGACAACCTGCCGATAATACCTTTATTAAATATAAATATTTTTGGTTTTATTCTTCTTTGTGGCACTTTTTTTCCCCTTATAAGGTGAAGTATATCTAAACCTTTGATATAGAATATTATGTGAGTTAGTAAAAATAAGTGATCTGTACAGATAATACTTACCTCTTATTAGTTTCGTTGTAATAAAAGTTGCTTTCCAACATCTTCTAGATGACTCTCATTGACACATTTGCTAACATCTTTTCTTTTTCTTATACTTATACTTATTCATATTCTTTTTCTTTTGTTTTTCTTTATTTTTTTTTTGTTTTTTTTTTTGTTTTTTTTTTTCATTCCTTCATTACATCAATACATCATTCTTTCTCTCATTTTTTCATTTTTTCATTTTTTTTTTTTTTTCCAATTTTTTTCCAATTTTTTCATTCATGTTTCCCAATTTTTTTAAATTTTTTAAATTTTTTAAATTTTTTTTAAATTTTTTTTAAATTTTTTAAATTTTTTTTAAATTTTTTAAATTTTTTAAATTTTTTAAATTTTTTAAATTTTATTTATTTGTACATTGATTTGTCGTGCTCAATATACAAATTTCACTATATTCTTACTCCAACTTTTTACTTAATTATATTTTGATCGGAGTTTGTTGAAGAGATGTATGTATGTATAATCTAATGGGATCAAAAGTCTGCCAAATTTTATGGCCTTATCATGAATGAAGCGCATGGACAAAAAATAAAAATAAAAATAAAAAAAAAAAAAAAAAAAAAAAAAAAAAAAAGGATACTAGACCTCGGGTTCCTTTCACATCCTGAGTTGATTGAATTCAGCTCATGTGAAAGGAACCCGAGGTCTAGTTACCATCTTTTTTTATATTTTCGAGTGTGATGAATATACAGTTAAATAGTTTTAGTCACCACAAAAAAAGGAAAAGAAAACATCTGGGACTTGCTCACTGGTGCCTATCCCTATATTCTCAGTTTTGATTTAAGAGTAAATTTGATTTGATGTTGCACAAGTTAGCGCGATCATTGTTCAGTGCGCAGTCGTCTTTCCAGAAAGATTACAGGTAGGCAGAAACTGAGTTAAGTGTCAAAGATAGGGATTGGCACCTGCCTATCAGGTGCCCCCATTTTTTTTTTTTTTTCTGGTGATTGTCACTTTATTTTCCCTGCTAAAAACGACATGGAGGGAGATCGGAGATGAGAAACCGGGAAGGATTTCAAGTTTTGCAGCTGTATTGAGAAGTTCAAGTTGATGTTGATACATTTTCCCATAAACTAATGGCCTCATCATACGGAAGGTTTACAATCATTCTAATCTGAAGTGAGACGAGATTTTTGAAGTGATGAATGATGAGACAAGTTCAAGATGGAAAAGAGGTAGATATGCCTCAAAGCTTGAAAAAGTTAGAAGAAAGTAGCATTATTTTAATATTGAGGAAGTTACAGGAACCGCATTGGGACCCAAGCAGACACAGGACATGAACATGACAGTGAGATGAGAAAGCGCAAAAGGAACGTTTTAAGGAAGAGTGAACATAATATAGGTATGTACATACATACCACATACATTCATTCATACAGTGGAGAAGAAAAGGAAAAGACAGAATGGAGCGGAGATTGATAGTTGTGATGTTGATGTTGATGTTGATGGTGATGTTGATGGTGATGTTGATGTTGATGGTGATTGTTGGTTGTTGTTCTTCTTCTTCTTCTTTTTGAGTGTGGCGCTCTATCTTCTTGGCTGTCCCCTTCCTTGGCTGGAAGGACTGCTCTCTTGTCCATGTCTTTCTCTAAAAGCTCCTCATTGGATGCTTCAAAGGCACTCATCACTATTCCTCTTTCTGGTCTGGCTTTCTTCTTTTTGTTTCTGGCTCGTCGTTTTAACCGCTTAGCATTGGCTTTGGCTCTCTCAACTGTCTTCTCTCTCCTCTCTTACATCTTCTTAATTCATTGGCCTATCCCTTTGCCCCCTCATCATCTCTTCTTATCTGTCCTCGTACATGAAGTCGTCGTCTTAGCTGCTTCTTTATTAGCTCCTATCTTCCTCCTCTTCTTCATCCCTTCCAAGTTCTCTTGTCCCTTTTCTCTCCTCTTACTCACCCTTCAAGCCCCTCTTTGGATGGCTTTCTCCGTACAGCTCTTTTCTTATAATCTTACCATTTCCTCCATTCCTCTTGCTTGGTCTCTCATCTCTCTCTTCATCATCCTTTATCAAGCACCTCTTTTTCTTCCCTGTAATCTTGCTCTTTACTTTTCTTTCTCTTGCTCTTGTGTTGGCGCATTTCTACTTTGGCTCTTGGTCGATGTGGCTGTCAACTATCCCCTTGGATTCCATCAAGGACTCAAGTTCATGCTCCTTCATTCTCATCGCGTAAGTCTGTTTTTCTTTCTTTGCGCTTTCACACATCCTTTCTTTCTTTCTTTCTTTCCTTCTATTCACTCGCCCGTACTTGCATGCATTATTTCCATTTCACAAATAAATATCCTTATCATTTCATTCAACAGCAACCCCTCCTCTATGATCCACCCACCTCATCCCGTGTCTTTGCTGCTCTCATTTGGCCCTCGATTCTAATCTCTTCACTCTACCAGTTCAAATCTTCTTCTGTTCCTTTCTATCTTCTTTTCCGCCCACCATCTCAAGAACTTTCATCTCAATCTCCTTTTGGTTCTATCTCCGATCGCGTATTACCATCAAGCTCTGTTCAACAGTTTCATTCTTCAAAAGGATCTTTGGAACCTCCGGGTGGTTCCACTCCTCGCTTCAGCTCCGAAAAAGGTCTCTCCACCATCATCCATGCAAGTATTAGCCAGTGTGATTTATCTCCAGAAGATGAGAGAAGACGTTATACTATTGGCTCTGGAGACACCGGACTGAGCGCCATCCCAGAACTTACCGAACGCAGTCGCTCCAGCTCAGGTGTCGGTCGTGGTGTTAATACTAGTTCGACCTCACGAAGCGGTACAGGAAGTGGAAGTCGTCTAGGACCTGGCTCCAATCGTCATCTCTCAAACTCCACTGACAACTCGGTTGTCTTTTCTGCTCATCCTTCCGCTCAATTCGACACAGAGTTGATGGCTCGTACTATTTCTCACTCACAACACTCTTTCTCTTCTCCCGCACTCTTGACACATCCTGGTCTTCCTTCCTTCACTCCCCATTCAGAGTTATCTCTTTTTCCAGAAGATTCTATCAGTCAAGCTAATGGTGGTGCTGGTGTCTGTCCTAATAGGAAAAGGAGTCGCTCTTATCATTTTCGGCCTGACAGAGAATGTGGTAGTGTTAGTGAAGAAGAAGAAGAAGAAGAAGAAGAAGAAGAGGAGGAAAATATCTCCATCATGGGTGTTCATTCTCATTCAGATTCATCTTCGGCGCTTGGCGCGCCCCCAAATTATAATCTTCCATCTCTCCATCAAGCAGTCGATATTATATCTCATCAAAATGCTCAAGATCTATACACTTATAACAATCCACCATTCTCTTCTACCCTCTCTTCCGCCCATCAAACTGCGCTTCATTGGTCCTTTCCGCCATTTCGTCATGCAAACATGGATACCACGACTCCCCCTAGCTCTTCCACTTCATCCAAACCTCGTTTATCTACTTCACCAGCAGAATTCACTCACTTGATGGCTGAACTTGGTCCTATTCCGCCTAATTTACTTTCAATGCATCCTTTTGGAAAACGAAAGTTAAATCAAAGCCCGTCGCTTTCCCCTGCTTTAACAATCAATGAGCAACCACAGCACCGCCTTCGTTTTTCTGAAAGCCCTGTCAGTATCACTAATAATCCATCGGATTCATCTCATCACAGTCTAGTTCCTCCAAATAAAGGAGCGCACGGTATGACTGAAAATCATCCTCCTGTGGAATTGGTTCAATCCCTTCAACAACAGAGTGGATGTAGAGTGACAAGATCATCTCCTCATTCAGATATTTCAATCAAAAATAATACACCTCTTTCTTTGGATGATGATATTGAAGGCATTCGAGAGGATGCTCTTCGTTGGGTGGGTGAGAACCCTGAAGTGTTAGAATATTATGATAGTCATCAACTATTACCTTCTAATAGATTTCCATCTGTTGAGGATTTACGTCATGATATTTACACCCGATATGAATCATAGTTAAGTCACTATCATGATTTATTTATTTTACATTTTTTATTTATTTATATGCATATATAAATTCTGCAGTACCCCAAAGCAATACTTTATTTTATTTTTCCCTTGTTGTAATTTTTTTTTTTTTTCTTTTCAACAAAAAAAAAAAAAATCATAATGAGAAGAAAAAGAAAGAACAAAATTATATATATATATATGTCAATACATATATGCTCATGTTATATATAATGAATTAGGTTTTTATTTATTTGCAATAAAGTTTACCTCTGACATTCTTACCCTAATATATCTTTATTTTTTATTTTCTATTGGTTGTTCACTCTTAATAGAAATGGTAGTAAGATTAGTTGTTGGGGTTAAGCATAATGATAATCATAGTAAGAGGAGGAAAAGGAAGACCTTTTGATGATGTTTATTATAATTATCTATTTTCAGTTTTGAGTTTTAAGTTTTTGGAGTGAGAGAGGTAAGGGAAAGGGTAGGGTGGGGGGTGAAGGAAGGGTGGGGGAGGGATATAGATGAGAGGGAGATGAAGAGAGTGGAAGAGGGTTAAGGGGGTGGGAGGGAGTGGGAGGGAGATGAGAGGGGGTGGAAGAGGGATTTGAGGGGGTGGGAGGGGATAGAAGAGGGAAGAGAGGGAATGTGAGGTGTGTGGAAGAGGGTTAAGGGGGTGGGAGGGGATAGAAGAGGGAAGAGAGGGGATGTGATGTGTGTGGAAGAGGGATTTGAGGGGGTGGGAGGGGGTGGGAGAGGATAGAAGAGGGAAGAGAGGGAGTGTGAGGTGTGTAGAAGAGGGTGAGAGGGGGTGGAAGAGGATAGAAGAGGGAAGAGAGGGAATGTGAGGTGTGTGGAAGAGGGTGAGAGGGGGTGGAAGAGGATAGAAGAGGGAAGAGAGGGAATGTGAGGTGTGTGGAAGAGGGTGAGAGGGGGTGGAAGAGGGGTAGGAGGGGCTTAGAGGGGTGGAAGAGGGTTTGTTAGGATTTGGTTGAGAGGTGAGAAGGAGGAGTGTTACAAGCACTATGCATTGTAAAGAGGCAGAAGAGTGGATATTACATGAGGGGGTTAGATGAGGCAAGTGATGTGGAGTGCTCCTCATTGGACAACTTATATCACTACGCAATATAGGGGGTGGACTTGCTAGCAAGTCCTCAACCTGAACTCAGATGGAACTCAGACTGAACTCATACTGAACCCATACTGAACTCTACTTGAACACCCACCTAAAACTGTTCTGCTGAGTGGTGTTCATCCCTGATTGTATGGTTCCTTTATCAATAGCTCAATGTGTGTTCAACCTGTGGTGAGTTTGGGTCCAAGGTTGCGGACTCGCTAGCAAGTCCGCCCCCCATATTGTGTGGTGTATAATAATCCAGTTACTTCTTAGTCTCACTGCTCTATCAACATAGTCATTTCAGTCCTGCCTCACTGTTGGTAACCCCAACATAGTCAGTCTAGTTAGTCTCACTGCTTAGTAGCATAGTCAGTCCCATCCTAAGCTAGTGTCAACACTAGTAGTAGTCTACTTTCTTAGGTTTTAACGTTTCATCCAATCTTAACTGGCACACTACTGAAGGACCAATGAATCCCTCAGGTCAACCTTGATACAGCAAACTTTGATGCAATGTAAGAACAAATAGCACACTTGCAAGAACAAAACACTAGACTCATGGAATGTCTAGCTTGAGGAACAGTCCTCATACCACAAGTCCAACAGAAGCAGAACTGGACATTGCTAAAGCTAAGACACAGACACAGCTTACAACACCTGCACTGCTTGTTCAAAGCCCAAAATATGCTGTCCCAGTCATCTTTGAAAGAACGTGAAGCCCAAAAGTAGATCTGTACACATCACAGGTAAACCTCTATGTCCTGCTCAACCAGGGAATCAGTTTCAAGATGAGCAAGCTAAAAATTGAGGTTGATAATATTGTACTTCTACAGATGAACCAGCTTACTGGACCTGGCCATACACCAAGGAGCTCCTTGAAATCAATCAGTGTCTGCAATAACCTTTCTGCCAGTTCATGGCAGTATTTGAGTTTGATTTCAGTAACCCTGACATGGCTGCAACCTCAGAGCATGTGTTAAACCAGTTATACCAAAAACCACATTCAGTGTCCAGGTATGTGTCAGAATTCTGGGGCCACTCCAGTTATGTCACAACATGGGGAGAAAGGGTACTCATGTCTTATTTCAGGAATGGGCACTCTGTTTCTGGACAGCTTAAACACAAGGTAAAAGGTGTTCCTGGGTAAGTGAGATTGGCAAAGATGATTGAAAACTACTTTGAAGCATTGAAAAAAAAACTTTGAGGGAGTCATTTGAAGATAAGTCAAAGATAAATCAATACTTCATCAAGATAAGTGCAAGGTGAATAATAATGTAATTGATTGTCACATTAAATGTTCAGCTTCATCTCAAAAAGGGTTGGAACTTAATAATCAAAAGGGATTTAGGAGTTTTAATAGGTTGATGAGAAATTGATGATTAAGAAAGGTAGGAAACCATAATAGTCTTATATAAATTTAAATACCATCACAACTATATTATACTTAATTTCTAAATAATGTCAAACCAAATACACCCCGTTATATAGACAACCCCAATTTTCATTGGCCCCTTAAATAAAACACCCTTAATTTATCACTGACCATCCAATATAACCCACAGATCCTTTAACCTTACTCAATACCTCGTGGAATGGGAAGGCTTCCTCAATGACTCAGACAAAAAATCATGGGAACCAGCCATCAATGTTTCTAACACCCCTGAACTCCTAAAATCAATTTCATCTTAAATATCCTTTAAAACCAAAACCTTGAACCTCTCTTTTATTTTTCTCTTCCCTTCTCTTTTTTCTCTTCTCTTCTCTTTTTTCTTTTCTTTTCTTTTCTTAAAATTCTAAAACTTCTTCTCTTCTAAACATCCTTACTCTGTTTTCTCTTTTCTTCTTGCTTCTTTTCAAACTTCTTTAAAAATAAATAAATAAACTAACTAAATAAAATAAAATAAAATAAAATAAACTAAAATTAAAATTAAATTAAATTAAAAGGTTAAAATTAAAATTAAAATAAAATAAAATAATAAAAATAAAATCTTAAAATTCATGAAAATAAAAATCTTAAAAAATCAATAATTCCTTTAATTTTCTTTCTTTTCCCTTATTTCTTTTTATTCAAACTATCAAAATTTTTCATGAAATCAACAAAACAATCTTTCTCAAACTTCACTTCAACCTTTAAATCTCTCTTTTAAAATTCTTCAAACAAATTACTTCCTTTTTTTTAAATTCTTTTTTCAAAACTTTTTTTTTTTTCTTTCTTTTCAAATAACCCAAATTCCTCAAAAACTTCAATAAATAAACTTTCACAAATAACCAATTTTTTCTCTCATTAAATTCTCATTTCAAAAGAAATTGTTTCAATCAACTATTTTTTTTTTATTTTTATTTTTTTTCTTCTTCTTACTCAAATTTTTTCTTTTCAAAACTTAAAACTCAAATTTCCTCAGTTAAACATTCTTTCTTTTCTTCTTTCAAAATTTAAAACAAAATTTTATTCAAATATTTTTTTCTTCCTTTTTCTTTTTCTTTTTCTTTTTCTTTTTCTTTTTCAAAATCTTATAAAATATATATCAAATCTTTAATTAAAACAACAAAATAAAATAAATACACAAATTGCTTTCTATTTTTTCTTTTTTCTCTTGCCATTTCAAATTTTCTCCTGTATTTTCTCCTAAACCAATCTCTTCATTTTTTCCAATACCACCCTTATTTCCTTCCTGCATTTTTCAAATACCTCCTCCTCTCCTACCAGTACCACTTCTCCAATCTCCAGTAATTCTTCTGCCGCATCAAAGGAGGCGGCATCGACAATCTTGTCAATCTCATCACTTAAATTATTGATGAATTGAGTTTTTCATCCCTTCCAAGGTTTCTTTGACCATACCTGGTCAAGGGTTTCCTTGTTATCCTCCCTCAAATCAACCGCCAGTTGACTTGCCTCAATTGGCAGCGATGGCGCAGCTTCCACAATTGGAGCTTCTGCAATGACATCTGAATTCTAAAAAACATACAGTCACCAGTAACAGAATATTGAAACAAGAAAAGGCAGACTTACTTCGAAAACCAGGTCAGGCTCTAAGAATAGCCTCAGGGTGACCTCTACTGTCACTTCCTTCTCCTCTTCATCATCTTTGATGATCATCCGCTGCTTCCTTGGAGTCTGGTTTGAGATGGGAACTTCATCCTCATCCTCTTCAACAAGCTCATCCACCTCCTCTTCCACCCCTTGTTTTCTACCTGTGGCCTGGGTTACCCAAGTTGCCACGGTATCCTCAACCTCTTCCTCAACTTCTTCTACCAAACAATTGTCCCCAACCAACACGTCCCAAATGTCTTTGACTACCTCTTTGGTCTTTAGGATTACCCAGTACTTAGTCTTGGTAAATCTTTGCTCAATGTCCTCATTTTTTGAGAGAGCATCACATGTCACCTGTCTCCAGCGGCAAAACTCGCATTTCTGGAAAGGACCTCGTGTGGCTGTGCTTTTGATGCAAAAATACTCCAATAATTTTCAGGCCATGCATGCTTGGGAATATTGCCGTGTAACGATTCCTCCATCCACTTGGGGCGTGGAGGTGTGGGAGTTGGAGTAGGGCAGTTTGACATAATACAAGAAAAAAAAATAATTAATAAAAGAAGGAGTCAGAGAAAGTAGTATGTGTCTCATGCTCAATGGAGCTCGAGTTTTATACCCGGGCATCTGTCACGCGCCACATGACACTCAAGGCAAAAGCAGCTCATTAAATCAATTATACAGAGGTCTAAATCCATACTCAAAGCGCAGAAAATGATTCTACATAGCAACTGCAAATTTCCTTTGTGTACTCACTATTCAACTGCACTAATCTAAACTTTAAATCTAAATTAGTCAACCTCTCAATAGTGTGTTTAGTCTTTTCTTTGATAAGCGAGGCACAGCGCAATAGTTAATGCAATATTCTGCTAAAAGGTTTATTAAGTATCTGTGGATTATTAACAGGGATAGTGAGCATTGACGGGATGGTTAGTGGAGGATTAAAGGGTTAACGGATGTTAGTGAGGAGGGTCCAGGTGTAACAGGTGTATTTTTGATGGTCTGTGGTGTGCGGAATGATGGATGGATATGAGGTCAATGTGAGGAGGAGTAATGGATATAAAAGGGGTTGGATTTTGGGTTGATATTTCTTTAGAATTAAATTATAAAAACGTATATAAAGTTAGTAGTGGTAAAGCTTCAGGTTAAATCATTATTATTGTACATTTCCTTATTTTTCTCAGTAATCATTTCTAAAACTTAAATCTTTGATTATTGAGTTTTCCAACCCTTTGCGAGATCTTAAGAATATTAATATTACCTTTAAATTATATTAGAATTCTTATCAAACATATCTCAAAGCAGTATCTCTTCCTTCGAGTCATCTTCAAATCACTTCCTTGAACATTTCCTTTGTGCTTTGAAGAAGTTTCTAAACTACTCTCTCAATCTCACTTTCAGGAACACCCTTGACCTTGTGCATAGGTCATCCGGTGACAATTATACTTAATTTATAAATAACGTCAAACCAAATACACCCCATTATATAGAAAACTCCAATTTTCTTTGGCCCCTTGAATAAACCACCCTTAATTTATCACTGACCATCCAATATAACCCACAGATCCTTTAACGTTAGTCCTATTCCTCCTCACATCCCTTTAATTAACCTCTGAAACACAATAAACCAACATTAAAAATATACTATTTATCCTAGCACTAACACATTGCCCATTTGCTTAAAGTTGAAAAGTATAAATAGATGATTGAATAATTTAGATTTAAGATTTAGATAGAGCAGTTTCTAGTGTGTTTGAATCAAGACAACAAAAAAGAAAAATAAGTTACTAGGTAGATGTTGAATTCTGAGCTTTGAGTATGGATTTATGTAAAGATTGATGGTATAAAAGATTTAATTTCGCTTTTGAGTGTCATGTTTTGCATGATAGATTCCCAGGTATGAATCCCAAGCTGTGTTGAGCATGAGAATTCTCCATTGACCTTATCTTCTTGTTTATTTATTAACTCTTGAAAATTATAATAGAGTCAAAAAATATATAATAATATTTTAATATCATTTTATAATGCCTGAACATCATGATCTGACTCCAACTCCTCCTAAACCCCAAGCTGACAGCAGGATACCCACTTGCTAATTAAAAATAGCTTGCATGTCTTGTGTAGCTATGGATTGGATCAAAAGAGTTAGAAAGTCAACCTTCACCATTTAACTTAATTTATTTCTTGATACCATAGAATTAAAAAATTTTGTCTATTCAATTGACATATTTATTAATATTAATATTAATCAAAATATGATCCCTTTAAAACTAGTTTTTTTATTTGTGTGTCTTTTTCACAAAATGAATACCATGTAATAGATTTTTTCATGAGAAACTATTTTATTTATGAAAAGAATAACACTTTCACCTATTCAATTCAGTTCTTAAATAATAATAAAGTATAAAATTCAACCTGAACCACATATTTTATCATCAGAACACTTTTAAAAAATCTATTGTTCTTATTCCCATATCTACAGTGAAAGTATTCCACAGTGTAGCATTGAAGCCAATTTAAGCACTAAAATTAACGTTTAAAGAAATTCATACTACTTTTTTTTTTTTTTTTTATACTTCAATTTTTATATCTAGTTAGAATTTCAGTTTTTCATATAATACAATTCAATAAGTAGTGATGAATTATTCCAACTCATGGGATTACTCTACCAACTTAAACTATTTCATGTAATTTTGATGAATTAAATCATGAAAAGCTCCATAATCTCACATATGTATTACATTAAATAAATCTATAGTGCAAAAAACTCTTAGTATTTGAAGAATAAGTAAAACCAAAAAAGAGAAAAAATTAGTTTCCATTTAATTTTGATCAACTTCTTGCATTTAAAAATTTCAAAAACTGAATTGAAATTTACTATTATGAGAAAAATACCTCTTTACAGATATATCAACAAATAATTACTCAATTTTTTTATTTCTTAGTATAAAGAAGCTATGAGAGTACTTCTTTGAGTCAGAAATGATGAAAAAAAATTTGCTATCCTTTATTTGTTTTTTATGGGCCTTTTTACAGTAATCTAAAGTAAAATATTTAAGAATTTAGATGATTCAATATCAATTTAAGAAAAATTAATTAAATTAAAAATAATTATATTTCATAATCAAAATTTTTAGAAAGACATCAAAAAAAGAAAGCAGGTCATATGGTATGAATTTAAAAAGTAAAGCATAGAATCCTGCGTTAAAAAGAATTTCCAATACCAAGAGCCACTGATTTTATTGTATAATCTCTCTATAAAAATTAATATAATCACTATACAGGTTAAAAGTGATGCTTTTGAAATAAATAATACAATTTTATGTATTTTTACTTATCAATTGAAACTGATTATGAAAATTAAATTGTGTTTTATGAAAAATTACTGTGAATGGAACAAAATGTTTAACCTCCACCCTTTTTTTTTATTTCTATTGATTATTCATTAGACTCTCAAAATTATTTCAGCACAGAATCATCCATCTTTGGTTAAGAGTTCAAGATGAGTTCAATGTAGAGTTCAATATCAGTTGATTATAACCTCAGTCTAAGTTTCATCTGACTTCAAGTTGAGGACTTGCTAGAAAGTCCCCCCCCCAAATATTGCATGGTGAATGTGGTAGTTTTAATGAAGAAGAAGAAAAAGAAGAAGAAGAAAAAGAAGAAGAAGAAAAAGAGGAAAATATCTTTATCATGGGTACTCATTCTCATTCAGATTCATCTTTGAGGATTTACATTACCAAACTATAATCTTCAATCTCTCCATCTAGAAGTTGACATTATATCTCATCAAAATGCTCAAGATCTATACACTTATAACAATCCACCATTCTCTTCTACCCTCTCTTCTGCCAATCAAACTGTGCTTCATTGGTCCTTTATTCCATTTTGTCATGCAAAAATTGATACCAAAACTACTTAAAGCTCTTCCACTTCATCAAAACCTTGTTTATCTCCTTCACTAGCAGAATTCACTCACTTGATGGTGGAACTTGGGTCTTATTCTGCCTAATTTACTTTCAATGAATCCTATAAGAAGATAAAAGTTTAGTCAAAGCCTTTTTCTTTTCCCTACTTTAAAAAGCAATAAGAAACCACAGAATCACCTTTGTTTTTCTCAAATCCTTGTCAGTACTACTAATAATTCATTGGATTCATCTCATCATGGTCTAGTTCCTCCAAATTAAGGAGTGCATGGTATTAACTGAAAATCACCCTCTTGTAGAATTGGTTCAATCCCTTCAGCAACAGAGTCAATGTAGAGTGCCAATATCATCTCCTCATTCTGATATTTCAAGCAAAAATAATACACCTCTTTTGTTTGGATGATGATATTGAAGGCATTTCAGAGGATGCTCTTTGTTGGGAGGGTGAGAACCCTGAAGTGTTAGAATATTATGATAGTCATCAACTATTACCTTCTAATAGATTTCCATCTGTTGAGGATTTACGTCATGATATTTACACCCGATATGAATCATAGTTAAGTCACTATCATGATTTATTTATTTTACATTTTTTATTTATTTATATGCATATATAAATTCTGCAGTACCCCAAAGCAATACTTTATTTTATTTTTCCCTTGTTGTAATTTTTTTTTTCTTTTCAACAAAAAAAAAAATCATAATGAGAAGAAAAAGAAAGAACAAAATTATATATATATATATGTCAATACATATATGCTCATGTTATATATAATGAATTAAGTTTTTATTTATTTGCAATAAAGTTTACCTCTGAAATTCTTACCTAATATATCTTTATTTTTTATTTTCTATTGGTTGTTCACTCTTAATAGAAATGGTAGTAAGAGTAGTTGTTGTGGTTAAGCATAATGATAATCATAGTAAGAGGAGGAAAAGGAAGACCTTTTGATGATGTTTATTATCATTATCTATTTTGAGTTTTGAGTTTTAAGTTTTTGGAGTGAGAGAGGTAAGGGAAAGGGTAGGGTAGGGGGTGAAGGAAGGGTGGGGGAGGGGTATAGATGAGAGGGAGATGAAGAGAGTGGAAGAGGGTTAAGGGGGTGGGAGGGAGTGGGAGGGAGATGAGAGGGGGTGGAAGAGGGATTTGAGGGGGTGGGAGGGGATAGAAGAGGGAAGAGAGGGAATGTGAGGTGTGTGGAAGAGGGTGAGAGGGGGTGGAAGAGGGTTTGTTAGGCTTTGGTTGAGAGGTGAGAAGGAGGAATGTTACAGGCACTATGCATTTTAAAGAGGCAGAAGAGTGGATATTACATAAGGGGGTTAGATGAGGCAAGTGATGTGGAGTGCTCCTCATTGGACAACTTATATAATAATCCAGTTACTTCTTAGTCTCACTGCTCTATCAACATAGTCATTTCAGTCCTGCCTCACTGTTGGTAACCCCAACATAGTCAGTCTAGTTAGTCTCACTGCTTAGTAGCATAGTCAGTCCCATCCTTAGCTAGTGTCAACACTAGTAGTAGTCTACTTTCTTAGGTTTTAACATTTCATCCAATCTTAACTGGCACACTACTGAAGGACCAATGAATCCCTCAGGTTAACCTTGATACAGCAAACCTTGATGCAATGTAAGAACAAATAGCACACTTGCAAGAACAAAACACTAGACTCATGGAATGTCTAGCTTGAGGAACAGTCCTCATACCACAAGTCCAACAGAAGCAGAACTGGACATTGCTAAAGCTAAGACACAGACACAGCTTACAACACCTGCACTGCTTGTTCAAAGCCCAAAATATGCTGTCCCAGTCATCTTTGAAAGAACGTGAAGCCCAAAAGTAGATCTGTACACATCACAGGTAAACCTCTATGTCCTGCTCAACCAGGGAATCAGTTTCAAGATGAGCAAGCTAAAAATTGAGGTTGATAATATTGTACTTCTACAGATGAACCAGCTTACTGGACCTGGCCATACACCAAGGAGCTCCTTGAAATCAATCAGTGTCTGCAATAACCTTTCTGCCAGTTCATGGCAGTATTTGAGTTTGATTTCAGTAACCCTGACATGGCTGCAACCTCATAGCATGTGTTAAACCAGTTATACCAAAAACCACATTCAGTGGCCAAGTATGTGTCAGAATTCTGGGGCCACTCCAGTTATGTCACAACATGGGGAGAAAGGGTACTCATGTCTTATTTCAGGAATGGGCACTCTGTTGCTGGACAGCTTAAACACAAGGTAAAAGGTGTTCCTGGGTAAGTGAGATTGGCAAAGATGATTGAAAACTACTTTGAAGCATAGAGAAAAAACTTTGAGGGAGTCATTTGAAGATAAGTCAAAGATAAATCAATACTTCATCAAGATAAGTGCAAGGTGAATAATAATGTAATTGATTGTCACATTAAATGTTCAGGTTCATCTCACAAAGGGTTGGAACTTAATAATCAAAAGGGATTTAGGAGTTTTAATAGGTTGATGAGAAATTGATGATTAAGAAAGGTAGGAAACCATAATAGTCTTATATAAATTTAAATACCATCACAACTATATTATACTTAATTTCTAAATAATGTCAAACCAAATACACCCCGTTATATAGACAACCCCAATTTTCATTGGCCCCTTAAATAAAACACCCTTAATTTATCACTGACCATCCAATATAACCCACAGATCCTTTAACCTTACTCAATACCTTGTGGAATAGGAAGGCTTCCTCAATGACTCAGACAAAAAATCATGGGAACCAGCCATCAATGTTTCTAACACCCCTGAACTCCTAAAATCAATTTCATCTTAAATATCCTTTAAAACCAAAACCTTGAAACTCTCTTTTATTTTTCTCTTCTCTTCTCTTTTTTATTTTCTTTCTCTTTTTTATTTTCTTTTCTTTTCTTAAAATTCTAAAACTTCTTCTCTTCTAAACATCCTTACTCTGTTTTCTCTTTTCTTCTTGCTTTTTTTCAAACTTCTTTAAAAATAAATAAAATAAAATAAAATAAACTAAAATTAAAATTAAATTAAATTAAAAGGTTAAAATTAAAAATAAAATAAAATAAAATAATAAAAATAAAATCTTAAAATTCATGAAAATAAAAATCTTAAAAAATCAATAATTCCTTTAATTTTCTTTCTTTTCTCCTCTCAAACTTTTCTTTCTTTCCCCTTATTTCTTTTTCTTCAAACTATCAAATGTTTTCACAAACTCAATACAACAATCTTTCTCAAACTTCACTTCAGCCCTTTAAATCTCTCTTTTAAAATTCTTCAAACAAATTACTTCCTTTTTTTTAAATTCTTTTTTCAAAACTTTTTTTTTTCTTTCTTTTCAAATAACCCAAATTCCTCAAAAACTTCAATAAATAAAATTTCACAAATAACCAATTTTTTCTCTCATTAAATTCTCATTTCAAAAGAAATTGTTTCCATCAACTATTTTTTTTTTTTTTTTCTTCTTACTCAAATTTTTTCTTTTCAAAACTTAAAACTCAAATTTCCTCAGTTAAACATTCTTTCTTTTCTTCTTTCAAAATTTAAAACAAAATTTTATTCAAATATTTTTTTTCTTCCTTTTTCTTTTTCTTTTTCTTTTTCTTTTTCTTTTTCAAAATCTTATAAAATATATATCAAATCTTTAATTAAAACAACAAAATAAAATAAATACACAAATTGCTTTCTATTTTTTCTTTTTTCTTTTTCCATTTCAAATTTTCTTCTGTATTTTCTCCTAAACCAATCTCTTCATTTTTTCCAATACCACCCTTATTTCCTTCCTGCATTTTTCAAATACCTCCTCCTCTCCTGCCGGTACCACTTCTCCAATCTCCAGTAATTCTTCTGCCACATCAAAGGAGGCGGCATAAACAATCTTGTCAATCTCATCACTTAAATTATCGATGAATTGAGTTCATCAACCCTGCCAAGGTTTCTTTGACCATACCTGGTCTAGGGTTTCCTCGTTATCCTCCCTCAAATCAACTTCCAGATGACTTGCCTCAATTGGCAGCAATGGCACAGCTTCCACAATCGGAGCTTCCGCGATGACATCTGAATTCTAAAAAACATACAGTCACCAGTAACAGAATATTGAAACAAGAAAAGGCAGACTTACTTCAAAAACCAGGTCAGGCTCTAAGAATAGCCTCAGGGTGACCTCTACTGTCACTTCCTTCTCCTCTTCATCATCTTCAATGATCATCCGCTGCTTCCTTGGAGTCTGGTTTGAGATGGGAACTTCATCCTCATCCTCTTCAACCAGTTCATCCACCTCCTCTTCCACCCCTTGTTTTCTACCTGTGGCCTGGGTTACCCAAGTTGCCACGGTATCCTCAACCTCTTCCTCAACTTCTTCTACCAAACGATCGTCCCCGACCGAGACGTCCCAAATGTCTTTGACCACCTCTTTGGTCTTCAGGATTACCCAGTACTTAGTCTTGGTAAATCTTTGCTCAATGTCCTCATTTTTTGAGAGAGCATCACATGTCACCTGTCTCCAGCGGCAAAACTCGCATTTCTGGAAAGGACCTCGTGTGGCAGTGCTTTTGATGCAAAAATACTCCAATAATTTTCAGGCCATGCATGCTTGGGAATATTGCCGTGTAACGATTCCTCCATCCACTTGGGGTGTGGAGGTGTGGGAGTTGGAGTAGGGCAGTTTGACATAATACAAGAAAAAAAATAATTAATAAAAGAAGGAGTCAGAGAAAGTAGTATGTGTCTCATGCTCAATGGAGCTCGAGTTTTATACCCAGGCATCTGTCACGCGCCACATGACACTCAAGGCAAAAGCGGCTCATTAAATCAATTATACAGAGGTCTAAATCCATACTCAAAGAGCAGAAAATGATTCTACATAGCAACTGCAACTTTCCTTTGTGTACTCACTATTCAACTGCACTAATATAAACTTTAAATCTAAATTAGTCAATCTCTCAATAGTGTGTTTAGTCTTTTCTTTGATAAGCGAGGCACAGCGCAATAGTTAATGCAATATTCTGCTAAAAGGTTTAATAAGTATCTGTGGATTATTAACAGGGATAGTGAGCATGGACGGGATGGTTAGTGGAGGATTAAAGGGTTAACGGATGTTAGTGAGGAAGGTCCAGGTGTAACAGGTGTATTTTTGATGGTCTGTGGTGTGCAGAATGATGGATGGATATGAGTTCAATGGGAGGAGGAGTAATGGATATAAAAGGGGTTGGATTTTGGTTTGATATTTCTTTAGAATTAAATTATAAAACGTATATATAGTTAATAGTGGTAAAGCTTCAGGTTAAATCATTATTATTGTACATTTCCTTTTTTTTCTCAGTAATCATTTCTAAAACTTAAATCTTTGATTATTGAGTTTTCCAACCCTTTGCGAGATCTTAAGAATATTAATATTACCTTTAAATTATATTAGAATTCTTATCAAACATATCTCGAAGCAGTAGCTCTTCCTTCGAGTCATCTTCAAATCACTTTCTTAAACATTTCCTCTGTGCTTCGAAGAAGTTTCTAAACTACTCTCTCAATCTCACTTCCAGGAACACCCTTGACCTTGTGCGTAGGTCATCTGGTGACAATTATACTTAATTTCTAAATAACGTCAAACCAAATACACCCCATTATATAGACAACTCCAATTTTCTTTGGCCCCTTGAAAAAACCACCCTTAATTTATCACTGACCATCCAATATAACCCACAGATCCTTTAACCTTAGTCCTACTCCTCCTCACAGCCCTTTAATTACCCTCAGACACACAATAACACAACATTAAAAATATACTATTGATCCTAGCACTAACACATTGCCCATTTGCTTAAAGTTGAAAAGTATAAGTAGATGATTGAGTAATTTAGATTTAAGATTTAGATAGAGCAGTTTCTAGTTTGTTTGAGTCAAGACAACAAAAAAGAAAAATAAGTTACTAGGTAGATGTTGAATTCTGAGCTTTTAGTATGGATTTATGTAAAGATTGATGGTATAAAAGATTTAATTTCGCTTTTGAGTGTCATGTTTTGCATGATAGATTCCCAGGTATGAATCCCAAGCTGTGTTGAGCATGAGAATTCTCCATTGACATTATCTTCCTGTTTATTTATTAACTCTTGAAAATTATAATAGAGTCAAAAAATATATAATAATATTTTAATATCATTTTATAATGCCTGAACATCATGATCTGACTCCAACTCCTCCTAAACCCCAAGCTGACAGCAGGATACCCACTTGCTAATTAAAGATAGCTTGCATGTCTTGTGTAGCTATGGATTGGATCAAAAGAGTTAAAAAGTGAACCTTCACCATTTAACTTAATTTATTTCTTGATACCATAGAATTAAAAAATTTTGTCTATTCAATTGACATATTTATTAATATTAATATTAATCAAAATATGATCCCTTTAAAACTAGTTTTTTATTTGTGTCTTTTTCACAAAATAAATACCATGTAATAGATTTTTTCATGAGAAACTATTTTATTTATGAAAAGAATAACACTTTCACCTATTCAATTCAGTTCTTAAATAATAATAAAGTATAAAATTCAATCTGAACCACATATTTTATCATCAGAACACTTTTAAAAAATCTATTGTTCTTATTCCCATATCTACAGTGAAAGTATCCCACAGTGTAGCATTGAAGCCAATTTAAGCACTAAAATTAAAGTTTAAAGAAATTCATGCTACTTTTTTTTTTTTTTATACTTCAATTTTTATATCTAGTTAGAATTTCAGTTTTTCATATAATACAATTCAATAAGTAGTGATGAATTATTCCAACTCATGGGATTACTCTACCAACTTAAACTATTTCATGTAATTTTGATGAATTAAATCATGAAAAGCTCCATAATCTCACATATGTATTACATTAAATAAATCTATAGTGCAAAAAACTCTTAGTATTTGAAGAATAAGTAAAACCAAAAAAGAGAAAAAATTAGTTTCCATTTAATTTTGATCAACTTCTTGCATTTAAAAATTTCAAAAACTGAATTGAAATTTACTATTATGAGAAAAATACCTCTTTACAGATATATCAACAAATAATAACTCAATTTTTTTATTTTTTAGTATAAAGAAGCTATGAGAGTACTTCTTTGAGACAGAAATGATGAAAAAAAATTTGCTATCCTTTATTTGTTTTTTATGGGCCTTTTTACAGTAATCTAAAGTAAAATATTTAAGAATTTAGATGATTCAATATCAATTTAAGAAAAATTAATTAAATTAAAAATAATTATATTTCATAATCAAAATTTTTAGAAAGACATCAAAAAAAGAAAGCAGGTCATATGGTTTCAATTTAAAAAGTAAAGCATAGAATCCTGCGTTAAAAAGAATTTCCAATACCAAGAGCCACTGATTTTATTGTATAATCTCTCTATAAAAATTAATATAATCACTATACAGGTTAAAAGTGATGCTTTTGAAATAAATAATACAATTTTATGTATTTTTACTTATCAATTGAAACTGATTATGAAAATTAAATTGTGTTTGATGAAAAATTACTGTGAATGGAACAAAATGTTTAACCTCCCCCCTTTTTTTTATTTCTATTGATTATTCATTAGACTCTCAAACTTATTTCAGCACAGAATCATCCATCTTTGGTTAAGAGTTCAAGATGAGTTCAATGTAGAGTTCAATATCAGTTGATTATAACCTCAGTCTAAGTTTCATCTGACTTCAAGTTGAGGACTTGCTAGAAAGTCCCTCCCCCCAAATATTGCATGGTGAATGTGGTAGTTTTAATGAAGAAGAAGAAAAAGAAGAAGAAGAAAAAGAGGAAAATATCTCTATCATGGGTGCTCATTCTCATTCAGATTCATCTTTGAAGATTTACATTACCAAATTATAATCTTCAATCTCTCCATCTAGAAGTTGACATTATATCTTATCAAAATGCTCAAGACCTATACACTTATAACAATCCACCATTCTCTTCTACCCTCTCTTCTGCCAATCAAACTGCGCTTCATTGGTCCTTTATGCCATTTTGTCATGCAAAAGTTGATACCAAAACTACTTAAAGCTCTTCCACTTCATCAAAACCTTGTTTATCTCCTTCACTAGCAGAATTCACTCACTTGATGTTGGAACTTGGGTCTTATTCTGCCTAATTTACTTTCAATGCATCCTATAAGAAGATAAAAGTTTAGTCAAAGACTTTTGCTTTCCCCTACTTTAAAAAGCAATAAGCAACCACAGATTCACATTTGTTTTTCTCAAAGCCTTGTCAGTATTACTAATAATCCATTGGATTCATCTCATCATGGTCTAGTTCCTCCAAATTAAGGAGTGCATGGTATTAACTGAAAATCACCCTCCTGTAGAATCGGTTCAATCCCTTCAGCAACAGAGTCAATGTAGAGTGCCAATATCATCTCCTCATTCTGATATTTCAAGCAAAAATAATACACCTCTTTTGTTTGGATGATGATATTGAAGGCATTTCAGAGGATGCTCTTTGTTGGGAGGGTGAGAACCCTTAAGTGTTAGAATATTATGATAGTCATCAACTATTAACTTCTAATAGATTTTTGTCAGCCTTTATATCCCCAGGTCTGAGTAAAAAGTACTTAAAAATTATTTTAAACACATGTACTATACATCGGAGCAATAGATAAAGGTACACAAATTGTATACATAAGTAAAATTTTTGATAAAATACAATATATGCCATTATAACACCTTATATACATGCATATATCCACCTTTTATAAGTCTTATATACAGAGTATTAAGTTGGAATATTCTAGAGTAATTTTAAGAACATTAAAAATAAGACTTCATAATTTTTAAGTAGACTAAAAGCTGTTTTTTCATTGTTTTTATGGAAACCAAGAAATGTGCTTTAAGTCATTTGAAAGTTGACTATATGCACTAAAAATTTAATAATATTAAAAATTCACTTAGATAGATCAATTTTTCTTAAATTGGACTATTGATTTGGCTACTCAAATGCATAAAAATAACACTTTTCAAATTTGGTGTTTTTTATGCCAGAAATGGCTTCTGTGTACTGGCCACATACTGGCTGCATTTTTCCCATGTGAATGGCTTCAATTTTAGCAAATTTATCTTTTTCACACTTTAATTACCCCACATTCTATGCACACTGTGGGGAAACACACTAAAATAAGCAACAGGCACTTATTTAGTGTCCTAATATAATTATAGGTGCATTGACCTTATTATATGCACCAATTTGATTAATAGCCTCAATCTTGGCACCGTTAATTCACTACCACATTTAAATATGCCTAAATTAGTCAAGGATTCACCCTTTTAAGCATCTGTCAAGGAAGGCATGCAGTTACCCCACATCTCATGCCCTTTATTGGGTTTTAAAGTGGTTTCTCAGTCAATATTGGTTATTTTTGAATGGGGATTATCATAGTTTAATGTCATGATTAGCCCCATCATTTCTACTGTTAATCCCCCTTAATATTGAGTAATAATTAATCTTATTTTTCCCTTTTTAGTTTTTAATTTTAATGTATTACACACATACACACTCATTTTTGCTTATTCTTTATTTTTGATGGATTGTCCCTATAACTACAGGATTTTGGAAGGTGATATCATTATCCTTATGTTGCCGGTCACAATTTATATTTTTCAACAGGTCTATTAGTTGGAATGACGCGTCATTAGCCATGTGTAGAGCTGGTAAATCAAGGGGTTCATTGCAGGAGTTATTGGGTATAAAAGGAGGGGGTTTTGGTCTTGTTTTATACCTTCTTTATCATTACAATCAATCATGTAACCAATAAATTTAAAATACATATCAATAGCACTTATAAAGTCTTTAAATAGCATCTTAATTATTACATCTCTTTTTCTACCAACTATAAGATTGTAACCCATTTATAATTAGTGAGATTAAAATTACTGAGACCCTTATATTGAGTTATATTTTAATACTTATAAAATTTTTACTACAGTATTCATATAGGACCATTAAAATCTTTTAGACCAATGACCATTCAAGCTAGTTCACATCTCTTTACTTGATCTCAGCCTGAAAATTGGGGACCTTTCCTCAAGGATTCTGTTGGTTATCTTCCAGTAAGTAAAAAATTCAAAAAGAGGCTACAGGTAAATAAAATTCCTATTAAATATTTGGATAATTAAAACAGGTTGGGGTGACTTATATAGTGATTTCAGAAAAAGAAGCCCTGTTATATAATAAAATTGTGATATTGAATCAACATTTTTACCACTAATTTAATATTAAAATTGTTCTTAGTGGGAGTCTGTCAATAGACCAATTAATTTTGTGATCATTGTAGATAATAAACCAGATAATATAAACTGATTAATTGTTTTCTTTTAAAAAGGACTCTTAATCCCTTTTTATTGGTTTGTTAAACTCATTTAATATTCAGAAAGAATATTACTGACAAATTTTCTTTTTTAAATATAAAACACGGCTACATATTGTAGACCAGTTATATCAAGTGACCACATAAAAGCATATTTGAATTTTGGCACTTATAAACTCACTTAATACCTAAAAGTAAGCAACTAAATTGTCTTCAGTAGTATTGATTAATACTGATAAAACTCATTTTTTGAAGTTTTAATATCTCAAATTTCAATTTTGGATTTAAATTCAACGTAAAAATTTGTGACAAAAATAATAATATTGTGAGTAATAAGTCAAAACCTTATAACTTGAGACCTAGAGCTGAAAGGCCTGTTACTGGATGTTCAAATGGAGGGCCAAGATTCTCCCACCAACAGTAACACTCCACAGATGTCTCTGGAGGAAAGGGAAAGACTTTTAAAAAAAGTATCAATAAAGAAAACAAAAAATACTTTTCAAGAACAAATTCACTCCCTATCCACTCTTCTAAACACCCTAAAAATAAGAGTCAAAAATATAGTAGACCAGATAAACAATCTGGAGAAAAGAGCTGCACAGGGTTTTGTAGAAGTCAACCAAGCTCTAGTGGAAATTAAAGCTCAACCAACAACTGTTGTACCCAACAATTCCACAGTGGAAACAGCAACAACTCCAGCCCAAGAGGAGGATCAAAAGATCACAATCAGCAAATCGAAGTGGGACTGGTATGCCCAAAATTACAACAACCCTTTACAGCAGGAATCAAGCAGTCACCCTTATAGGTGAAAGGCAAGGAGAGGCAGGGGAAATAGAATAAGACCTTGGTAAGTCATCCATCTTCTCATGATCAATTATATAACACTAAATATGAATTACTCATAGGTAATGAGATTGATAGAGTGTTACTGGATATAATTGATAAAGATTTAAATAATTATTTATTTGAAAAAAAGATTTTAAACTTGTCTTTACATGATGACAATGTACATAGTTTTATTGATCACCAGGATAATACTAGCCATATTAAAATAGAACCAAATGAAGTAAATCTTGAGCATGATGATTATTCTTCTGAGTTGGACACAAAAAAAATTGAATATTATTTTAAACAAAAATCAAATGGAATCAAAAATCATTAGCAAATTTTTATTAAGGATTGAAAAATTGGAAGAATTCTATAGAGAGTTAAACAATTATACAGAAAAGGTATTATTAAACCTCACACAATCATTGAGTACCACAGCCAATAGATTAAAAATCATTAAAAATTCAAATAATAAATTAATCAATGACAATAAAAGTGTCAAGGGGTCTGTCAAGTCTAGAAGGTTTTTAACGGGGGTCCAACAGCGGTGGCAAGGAAATTTTTGGATCTCAAGTTTGGGGTACATATTTCCTTATCTTTTTGATTATTATACTCAATATAAAGAGGTAAGAATATAAACTATTATTATAATTAATGGATTAGAATTACGTGAATGTAAATACTAAAGCAATAATAAATAGTGATGAATATTTTAGTAAAGTAAATAGTTTTGTAGTATGAGTAAGTAATGGAATGATGAAAAACAACAAAAGAGAGACCTTATATAGGCAAAGGAGAGACAAAGCACGGAAATAAAATTCTAAAAACAGTAGTATGAGAGAGAGAGAAAAAGAATATTCCAGAAGGAGTATTTTCAAATAATAAAGTTGTTCTAAAAAGAAGGTGTCAAAAAGGTGTATTTACTGTATATGACAATAATAAATTAATGTATTAAAAATTTACTGTAAATGTCAATTTTAAATAAGTAATTTGAATTTTTTGTAGGTAGTTAATTTTATTTAAATTTTTATTGTAATTTATTTTAATATTAATTTCTATTTCTTATAACCTGTCATTGAGCATGGTGTTAGAAAATAGAAATATAAGGGACATTTTAATATTAATTTTAATTATTCACTAACTTTACCATTTTGTAATTAGTTAATTTTTTATAGGTAAATTTAATGTAAATAATTAATAAAATTAATATAATAAGGCGTGGCTTCCTCAAGTAAATAGTTACTTATTTTACTGTGTTAGTCTAGAAACCTGGCTGACACTCCCTCACTCTAAAAAAACAATAAAAAAATGCTATGATTTTTTCTTTTTATATTTCTTTAGCAGAGTAGGAAGATTAGATATCTCCTTCCGAGGTATCCAAGAATCATATTCAGAAGATTTATTCTTGAATCTCAATAAGTATTCTGTACCTTTTCAGCAGTAAATATTTTTTCATTTAGAATCTTATCAATTATTATCTGTCTCAGTGATTTCCTTAGGGGTATTTTTTGGTCTTCCCCTCCTTTTGGGAAATAAATCACTATTGGATGTGTAAGGTTTCAAAAGAGATATTGGAAAAACAGGATGTTTTCTGTCATATGGAGAATACAAAATAACTTCAACTGCATTATCAACAACCATTCTTTTGACAACAAATGGGCCAAAAAATGGGTCTTTCAATTTGTTATTACCTTGTAAATTGAAGTGGACTGTAGAAATCAACACTTCATCACCCTTTTTAAAAGATTATTCTTTATGGGATTTTTCCCATCTCTTCTTCTCATATTCAAAGGATTTTTCAATACATTTTTGAGTGTGACTTCTGCAAAGTTGTTGCATTTGAAGAAAAGATTTTACACCAGGGTTTAAATCCAATTTAGGTATTTTATTATTGAGAATTTGGGCAGGAGTATTTGGAACATATCCAAGCCAGAGCTCAAAAGGCTTTCTTTGTGTAACAGAATGAACAGTGCTATTATAAGCAAATTCCAACCCAGGAAGTAAGGTAACCCAATCATGAATGAATCTGTCATTGTCTTTATACTCAAGGCCAAAGACACAATACCTTTTTATCATTTCCTCTAAAGTCTGAATCATTCTTTCAGCTAATCCATCAGTCTGAGGGTGATGGACAGTAGAAAGTTTCATATCACAACCAAAAACATCCATCAGAGACATCCAAAATTCAGAAGTAAATTTAGGTTCTCTGTCAGAGATTATGGATTTAGGAAGACCAGCAGTATTAAACATATGAGACCATCTTAAGAAAACTTATTCTTTAGTGGAAACATCCTTGTGAGTAGGGATAAATTTACACATTTTTGTGAATCTGTCCACAATAACCCAAAAAGAGTTATAACTGTCTTTTCCAGCAATGGGTAATCCTGATACAAAATCCATGTTTACTATCTGCCATGGTGCATCAGGAAGTTCAATATGTTGCATTAATTCAGCTATTCTACCAGTCAATCTTTTTGATTTTTGGCAAGATTCACAAAATTCAACATATAATTTGGTGTCTTCAGACATATTAACCGACCAAGCAGTGTTTTTAATTCTGATCATTGTTTTTTCAAGATCAAAATGTCCAGCTAATATGTCATCATGACAAATTTTCAAGATTATTTCTTTCATAGAAAGAGGAATAATAATGAAATTACTCAACTTTATTCTATAATATAGATATCCTCCATCAATTGAAAATTTACCTTTCTCCAAAGCTTTTTGGTACTTTGGTGGAAGGGTTTTAATTAATGCTTTTATTGAAGCATTCTTTGGATCATTTAATATGGTGCATAACTTTTTCAAGTCATTGTCCTTATCATATGAATCCAGAATAAGCTGTAATAGCCCTTCCTCCATATCAACCACATATATCCCATGAATATGAATAATTTCATCTGAACGATCATAAGAAGGATTAGAGTCATCATTTGGTAAAGGTAACCTTGATAACATATCCACATTTGAGTTAAAACTACCAGCCCTATGAATAATTTTCATTATCCCTCTGTATTCCTGAACAGCTAACTGCCATCTGAACATATGTCTGTTAGGTGTTTTCAAGTTTAAAAGGGATTTAACTGCACTGCAGTCAGTGACAAGTTTAAATTTCTGGTCATCTAGGTAATAATTTAACTTTTCTAGAGCCCACACTAGGGCTAAACATTCAAGCTGAGTGGCACCATATTTCAATTCAATATTTCTCAAGGTTCTTGAAGTATAACAAATTACTACTTCTGATACTTTATCATTCATCACTTGTTTTTGATGGAGGGCAGCACCCAGACCAATAAAACTGGAATCAGTATATAAAACAAATGGTTGATTAAAGTCAGGTAAAGCAAGAATAGGTGCTGACATCAAACAGTGTTTCATAGTGTCAAAGGCTCTTTGTCTTTCACTATTACAGACACAAGCAAAATCCTTTCTAGTTAATTTGGTAAGAGGTAAAGCTATGACTTGAAAATTTTTAATATACTGTCTATAGTATCCACACATTCCAAAAAAACTCTGTAGCTCTCTAACTGTATTAGGAGCCTTCACCTGTTGTATGGCTGCCACTTTGTTTTGGTCAAAACATATCTGTAAGCCTGAAACAACATGACCAAGAACTTTGAAAGAATGGAAACCAAATTTACATTTCTTCAAAGCAAGTGTCATATTTATCTCATCCATTTTTTGGAACACTTTACACAGGTGGCTGAGATGGTCCTCAAATGTTTTTGAGAATATAATGATATCATCAATATAAACCATCAGCCATCCTTCAATTATCTCTTGATGGAATGTGTTATCCATAACTTTTTGAAAAACTGAAGGGGAATTTTTAGGGCCAAATGGCATCCTAACATACTTATAAGTACCCATATGAGTAGCAATTATCAGAAAATTCTGGGCATTCTTCTCAACAGGTACCTGGTGATATCCCTTGTTAACATCCAGACAGCTCATATATTTAGCACCTTGTAAGGTAGCATGTATAGAGCTAATTCTAGGTAAAGGATAGATATCATCAACAGTATAAGTATTTAATTCTCTATAATCACCACATAAACTGGCTTTATCTTTCTCATAAGAAACTAGGACAGGTGAGATAACACAATATTTAGGTATTTCAACTACCTTTTCAATAATATTAATTTTCAAAAGGGTAGAGATATTATCCTCAATATCTTTTCTCTTTGTGGGAGAATCAGGATAAGGATTATTCTTTAAACTAGGTGGTATGTCAGTTAATGGACAAGATAGTGAAAGTTTCACTTCTTCTTTAACTAATCCTAGTTCATGTGACCCATGAGCAAAGGCCATAGGAAAAGTTTTTATCAATTTAATGATGGAATCTTTATCCTCACCAGAAAGTTGTTCTCCAAAAGAAGCATTGTCAATTTCAGAGATAAGGGCATGCATTTCTTTTGTAGATCTTCCTTTATATTGAACCACAGAATTACGTGTGTTCAATTCTGGTTTTAATACTTTTTTGGGGGAGGAAATCTTAAATTTTCTCTTCCCATTCATCCCCATTGTGAAAAATTGGTTTCAAGGATCCAATTTTATGCCATATTTGGTTAAAATATCATTTCCTATAATAAACCAACAGCTTAACTTATCATTTTTCATGAAAACAAAATCATAAATAGCTCTTACAAAACCAAGGTTAAATTTAAAAAACACTGTGGCTTTGTATTTACCAATAGGGGACAAAACAGAGCCATAACCTCTCTAATTTTCAGAAATGATAGGCATAAGTTTTGATTTATAGTCTTGATCCACTGAAGCAAGTGCTATTTCAGATTCTACACTTCCTCCAGCTCCAGAATCCAGAACAACTTCAATGCTGGTTCCATTGATCAAGACTGGTGCTTTGAAAGGGGAAATAACAATTGAGCTATCCTCAATGTTCCTGATGATCTCAGCATCCACAACTGTAGATAAATCATTAATATCAATATTAATAGTATTTAAATAATGAATATCTTCTTCCAGCATTAAGATTTCTTTTTGAGATTCATATGATATATTGCTGGAACAATCACTTGACGTATCATCCAGTGCTATTGTGTCATCAGCATGCTCCTCAGCTTGTTCTACAAGATTTATCTTCTTTTCACAAACATGGCCTCTCTGCTAAGGCTTGTTTCATTTGAAGCAAGTGTTTGTTGCATACTTTTTAGGTGCAACAGGGGCAGAAGGTTTACCAACCTTTTCCAGAGGTTTCTGTTGGTAAGTGGAAGGTTTCTCCAAAGGGGTTCTAGGAATGAATATTCTGTCATCATACTTGTTGTTAAGAAGTAACTCATTACAAGTATTAATGAAAGAAGAAGGTTCTCTGGAGAACTAAGTCCTAGCCACTATCAAGTCTCTCAAAGACATTGGTAATTTATAAAGGATCCTGTCCTTCCATAACTCAAACTTCATATTTGGGTCCATTGCCCTCAAGATTTTTACAAGTTTCATTAAGAAATCAATAGGTTTATCAGTAGAAGAGCTATATCTAGTTTCCTTATACTGCCTTTGTTGAGCCATCCTAAACTTGGAGCCACCAAATTGTGCTTTAATTAGTTTCTTCCAATCTTCCCATGAGTAGTCATTCCTATCCAAGAGAACAGATTCACACCACATTAGGGCTACATTGGTAAATAAAGAAATTAACTTAGACACAATTTCCTCATCTGGGAGTTTGTAAGAATTTTTCAAGTTATCAATTCTGCAAATGAATTGCTTCCAATCAGAAGAAGAATCACCATCAAATGTTGGATACTGGTCAAGTTTTGGCCAATTCTTTTGATTTGAAGGAGTCTCCTTAGTATTAGCTTGTTTCTGAGTAAGAAGCAGCTGTAACTTCTCCAATTGTGCAGTAATCTCATTGTTTAATCCTTCTTTTGAAGATCCTGGTGCATCATCAATTTTCGATGGAAACTCACTGGTATCAACAGGAATTTCTGAATTTAATTTTACTTTAGATGAGCTAGCAATAGGTAACCTTTGAGCATCCTGTACCATATTTTCCTTCATAGAAATTTCAGAATATTTTTGATCATTTAACAATAAGTTTAATTTCTCTTTAATGGATGTTAGTCTGGTTTTCACTCTTGGTAGACTAGATAAACTCTCATTGATTGTTGCAAAAGATAACTGGTTTTTATTTTTAAAATATGAGTAATGATCACTCAATCTTTTCAGGTTTGTCTTATCTACCTCTAGCTCCTGGTAACAGGCAGACACAGCATCTTGTAGTTTAGACAAATCATTTTTGATATTTTTCCATAAAGCAACTTTCTTTTCATGAGTTACTTTGTAATGAAACAAATCATCAGAAACTCTCTGTAACCCACTCCTCAATGCTTGATAATCCTGTTAAGTTAACAAACTATTATATTTCTGAGTTAATTGCATGTTGTTCATGATATTATTTTGTTTAGCAATAATATCTCTCAAATATTCATCATTAATTTTTTCTACATCTGGAGTGTTCCTCAATAAAGAAACAGAGTAACTTTCCAAATTCTCATAAAACTCAGGCTCAAGTGTTTCATTAATAATAGCCATATCAGGATTTATCATTGAAGTAGCAATTAAAACTAAAGGATTAGATACATTAGAATATTGAGTGATTTTTCTACTCTTATCAGCCTCTACTGGTTTCACAGTTTCATCTCCTCTTCCAGAATTACCTGAAGGAACTGAATCAGCAACAAGAAATGGTACTTGAGATTAAATAGAGGGGCTTACCAAGGTTCAGGCAAGATATGAATATTGTTTTTTCCTTTTCTGCCTCCTTGATAAGGGTGAGGATGTGTGGGGTTAAATTGAATGGGTCTTGACAGACCTGCCTGGGGCATTTGAGGCTGCTGATGTTGAGACAAATAATCCCACTGGGTGTTTAACCAATCCCACCTCCACTTTGATACTTCCACCTTTTCTGGTTGCTGGGGAGCCAATTGTGGAAGATCACTGGGGGGAGGAGGTCTCCTCTTCTCTTGAAGAAAGGCATCTATTTTTATTACCTTTTCTTCTAGTGAGTCTGTTCTTGCTCTTAGTCTTAAGTTCTCTGTCCTCAGTTCCTTTATGTGGGTGGAGAGATTCTTTAATTGCTGAGGTAAAGGCATTTTTTTATTTTGAAGCCTTTGGGAAGTCCTTCTAGGGGGTTAATGGAAGACTTTTGTTCCTGAGAATTTGTCTCCACTAGTATTTCCACTTCCTCTATTTCCACATCCTGATTGGTCCAATAATTGATTAATTTGAGCCATTTTTGTAGTCAAGGAAGAACTTACAGAAGTAGCATCATCATAATCAATCAGATCCAATTCCTCTTCACGGGTAGCAGAAACACCTTGATCAGTCATTTTTTAAATTTAACTTGAACTGAGGAAAGGAAATATTAAGATGTATTAGTTTTATTTTTGCTTTTAAAATAAAAATAAGAAAAAAAATTTAAAAATCTTCAGGACAAAAATCAACTGAAATAATAATCACAATTTTTATTAATTCAAAACAATTTTATAACCAGGATTAAATGAAATCAACTGAAGAAACAAAATTAATTTATTAATCAATAAATTAAATTTTGATAATTATCAGGATTGAAATCAACTGAAGGATATTTGATTACCATGACTTGATGTCAACTGAAATAATTTTAATATAATTTATTTTTATTAATATTAATATTTTATTGTCAGGACAATTTTTCAACTGGAACAACAATATTATTTTAATTTATCAGGACAAAGTCAACTGAAAAAAAATAATATAATATAATAATAATAAAATATTTTATATTACTTCTAGGACTAAGAACACTATAGTTCTATCTTTTTCAACTAGGAAAAAAAAATAATTCCAAATTACCAGACACCTCCCCCTGTAAAATGAGCAAATTAATGCCACTTACAGAGTGCTGAGTAAAAGGAAATACGTAGAGTATGAAGAGTGAAAAGTGACCCACAAATAGTAATCAATATAATTATCACAAATATACGGGACTATAGTCAATACATAAACTTAAGTTTTTGAGCGTGGTTCAATTCCCAGTTGCAGCAAAAAGTAAGTCACGTGGCTGATGACTTTTGTTGTCTTTGTCGTATACTTGTCCTATTGGCACCTCGTTGTCGATGGTCCCTCGACCGCCGGCTTCAAGATATCGATGCGCCGTCGACCATTCAGAAAGGGCCTCAGTTTTCAAGGGGTCTTTCAAGTCTAGAAGGTTTTTAACAGCGGTCCAATGGCGGTGAAAAGGGGATTTTGGATCTCAAGTTTGGGGTACGTATTTCCTTATCTTTTTGATTATTATACTCAATATAAAGAGGTAAGAATATAAATTATTATTATAATTAATGAATTAGAATTACATGAATGTAAATACTAAAGAAATAATAAATAGTAATGAATATTTTAGTAAAGTAAATAGTTTTGTAGTATGAGTAAGTAATGGAATGATGAAAAACAACCAAAAGAGAGGCCTTATATAGGCAAAGGAGAGACAAAGCACGGCAATAAAATTCTAAAAACAGTAGTATGAGAGAGAGAGAGAAAAAAAAATATTCCATAAGGAGTATTTTCAAATAACAAAGTTGTTCTAAAAAGAAGGTTTCAGAAAGGTGTATTTACTGTATATAACAAAAATATATTAATGTATTTAAAATTTACTGTAAATGACAATTTTAAATAAGTAATTTGAATTTTTTGTAGGTAGTTAATTTTGTTTAAATTTTTATTGTAATTTATTTTAATATTAATTTCTATTTCTTTTAACCTGTCATTGAGCATGGTGTTAGAAAAAAGATATATAAGGGAAATTTTAATATTGATTTTAATTATTCACTAACTTTACCATTTTGTAATTAGTTAATTTTTTATAGGTAAATTTAATGTAAATAATTAATAAAATTAAAATAATAATGCGTGGCTTCATTCAGTAAATAATTAATTATTTTACTGGGTAAGTCTAGCAGCCTGGCTGACAAAAAGATTAAACTTTGAGATTAAGAATTTACAAGATAAATTAGAACATTCTCAGAATATTATGGCTACCATAGAGGGATGTGTAAAATTGTCTTTTTCAAATGTGAATAACACTTTAACTCATGTACCTGTAATAAAAGATATGTTAAAAAGAGTGGAAATTGAAGTAGATAAAATTTTGAAAAAAACTGATAAAGTAAAGGACCACACCTCCTATGTGGAAAGAATACCAGTATATAGGAAACACTCATATGATAAACCAATTATTGGACATGAAAATAGTGTCATGGGCTCTGAAAATATAAAATCAGTAAAGGAGGAAATAAATGATCACCTTTCCAAAGTAAGTGAATTACTTAATATTTCTCAGGTTAAGGAAGCAAAAAAAAACAAAAGAACTGGCCCAAGTTAGATCAGTACCCTTCTTTTGACAGGGATTCAATGTCTGATTGGAAACAATTCATTCAGAGAATTGATAACTTAAAATTTTTATAAAAATTACTTTATGAAGAAATTACATCAAATTTTATATCTTTATTTACAGATGTGGCCTTATTATGGTTTGAATCCGTATTGAGTGAGGGAATTAACTACTCCTGGAATGAATGGAAGGCACTAATTGAAAGGAAATTCGGTGGCCCAAAATTTAGAATCACTCAACAAAGATTGTATGAGAAAGCCAGATATAATCCAAGTGCTGGAGATAAACACATGATATCTTTAATGAATTTAAAAAAAATGAAAGCCATGGATCCCATTAGTGGAAGGAAAGAATAATATATTAATTATATATATCAGTAAGAGATATTATTGTAGCTAGAACTGAAACCATCTGAGAAACTTCTAGGTTTATTAATATATGCAAATAAATATTATTGAGCCATAAATGTGAAGCCAGGTATAAAAATTACAAGTAAAATGTTGAGGTAGTAAAACCTACTAAAAATAAGTTACCAGTGGAGAAGAAAAAACCTTCAGCTCCACTTGTCCCTAAAAGACAAGAAAGTAACACTTGATACAAATGTAATGAACCTTGAGATAAAGGTCATACTTTTAAGAAAAGAAATTTTTTTTTTGAAACTAACAAGATTCTGAACAAAGTAATCATGAAGATGAAAAGGAGGAATCTAGTGAGGATTGTAAAAGTAAAATTTCTTACAGTGATGATGAAAATGAGATATATGTATTAGAATAGGATATAATGTTCCTGAATGATACAATACCTCATACAGATACATCTTTAACTTCCATTGAAGAAGCTGAATTAATTACAGATGTAACTCATGATACTTAAAAAATAACACCTATAAGAGCACCTGTTATTATATGTGGAAAAGAAATGAATGCCATTCTTGACACTGGGGATGCAGGTAGTGTAATATCTATTAACACATTAATGAAAATTGATAGTAAGTATAAAGAAAAACTGGAGCCTGTACAGACAAAGAGCTGGAGAGGTTTTGGTTCAGTATTACATCCAATTGGAAAATACAAAACTGCTGTATTTTTAAAATATAATAATGGATATGTAAACTCAGTGTGTGAATTTGTAGTAGTGGATAATAATTATTGTAGTGATTCGTTTATCATTGGCAATGACTTATTGACCAGATTTGGAACCAAACTAGTTCCTGAAAGCAGTTGCTTCACTATAGGCATAAATAGGAAAAGAAAATTCAAGATTTTCTCTGAAAATTCAGTTTATTCCATTTCTCCTAAAGAAGAACAACTGCAAGGTGGAAGAACCACCTCTGAAGTGGTAGAATTGGAAAATGAAATCCAAAAAGCCTCTTTCAGTCCTCAAATCTCAAAAATTGAAGAAACCAATATTTTGAGATTGATAAAATCTTATCCTATGGCATTTGCTCATGGTTCAAATGAACTACGATTGGTCAAAGACAATGAGATTAAAATCTCTTTAAGTTGTGATTTGGATAATATTCCTGGAAGCTTGAAAAAGAAACCTTACCCAGCTTCTCTTGAAAAAAAGGAAAGACATTGAAGACAACATTAAAATTTTGTTAGAAATGGGTATTGTTGAAAAAGTGGACACAACATCTAAGTATTGTGTTATTTCACCAGTTTTAATCTCTTATGAAAAAGATAAGTCAAGATTATGTGGTTATTACAGAGCTCTGAATACATTCACTGTGGATGATATTTACCCTCTACCAAGGATAGCTTCTATCCATTCTACCTTACAAGGAGAAAAATATATATTTTCTGCCTGGATGGAAACAAAGGGTACCACCAGATTCCTGTGGAAAATAATTCTCAGGATTTCTTACTCATAACCACACCAATGGGGATATATAAATATGTGAGAATGCCTTTTGGCCCAAAGAATGCGCCTTCAGTCTTCCAACAATTGATGGATAGTATTTTTCATCAGGAAGTGGTTGAAGGATGGCTTTTAGTTTATATTGATGACACCATAGTGTTTTCAAAAACATATGATGAACAACTAAATCACCTGAAAAGAGTATTTCAAAAGATGGATGAAATTAATATGACAATTCCATTAAAGAGATATAAGTTTGGGTTTCAATCCTTGAAAGTACTTGGACATGTTGTATCTGGATTACAAATTTGTGTTGACCAGTATAAAGTGGAAGCAAGAAAATGCATTAGTATACCTATGAATGTGAAAGATGTTCAAAGTTTTTTAGGCATTTGTGGATATTATAAGCAGAATATAAAAAATACCAATCCATTGCAGCCCCTTTAACAACATTAATCAGGAGAAATGAGGCTTTCATTTAGAATAATGAAAGACAACATGCCTTTGATAAATTTAAGAATGTTTAATGTCAGCTCCAATATTGGGACTGACAGATTTTAACCTCCCTTTTATCTTGTATACTGATTCAAGCTTCACAGGGTTAGGTGCTGCTTTACAGCAAAAATAGATAATAAATGGTAAATTATCTAAAGTAGTTATCTGTTATATATCCAGAGCCTTAAGAGAGACAGAATTAAGGTATGGTGCCACACAACTGGAATATTTAGCCATTTTGTGGGCCCTGGAGAAACTTCATTACTATCTGGAAGACCAGAAGTTTGAATTAATAACAGAATGCAGTGCAGTAAAATCATTACTAAACATGAAAAAACCTAATAGGCACATGTTTGGATGGGAAATAGCTGTACAAGAGTACAGAGAAAGAATGACAATCACTCATAGAGCAGGAAAATTGCATTCTATTGTGGATTTATTATCCAGAAGCCCTTTGAAAAATGATACTGACAACCCAGCTTATGTACCTGAAAATGAGGTAATACATATATTTGAGATTTATATAGTGGATTTAGAGGAAGAATTTATGCAAACTATATTAGAAAATTATACATCTGATAAATATTTTTCTAAATATCTACCATTTTAAATGATCCAACTAATGCCTCTATGAGTGCATTAATTAAAACTTTACCTCCAAAGTATAAAAATGCTTTTGAAAAAGGTAAACTTTCAATTTAAGATGGATGGATATATTACAGAAAAAAGCTAAGTAAGTTAATAGCTATACCACCTTCTATTAAAGAGTTATTATAAGTACTTTTCATGATGACATCTTAGATGGTCATTTTGATTTAACAAAACATTAACTAGAGTTAAAAGTACAGCCTGGTGGATAAGCATGAAAGAAGATGTACAAAACTACATAGACACATGTGACTCTTGTCAGACATCTAAAAGATTGAATAGGAAGAGAGCTGGGTTGTTACAACAAATAGAGCAGCCAAAAGCTCCATGGAAAATTTTAAACATGGATTTTGTCTCTGTCTTGCCATTAGCAGGAAAAGAAAGTCTCAATTATTTCTGGGTAATCACGGATAGACTAACAAAAATGTGTAAATTTATCCCTACCCATAAGGAGGTATCTGCAAAAGACTTGGCGTTGCTATGGTAGACTCAAATGATGAATACTTCTGGGTACCCCAAAGCCATAATCTCTGACAGAGACCCTAAATTTACTTCAGAGTTCTGTAAATCTTTGATGGAAGTATCAGGTTGTCAAATGAAATTATCTACAGCACATCATCCACAAACTGATGGGCTGGCTGAAAGAATGATACAGACACTGGAAAATATAATCAGAGATATTGTGCCTTTGGATTAGAATACAAAGACAATGATAAATTCACACATGACTGGGTAACATTAACTCCTGGCCTTGAATTTGCTTATAATAGCACAACTCATTCTGTAACAGAAAAAAAACCATTTGAACTCTGGCTGGGATATGTCCAAATACCCTAGTGTATCATTTAAATAAATTACCAAGGCTAGATCTACACCCTGGTACTAAATCCTTTATTAATATACAAAAATTGTGTAAAAAGCATGCAGAATAGTGCATTCAAAGAGCATTTTAATATGACAAGAAAAGGTGGGATAAATATCATGAAGAATTTGAATTCAAAAAAGGAGACAAAGTCATAATTTCAACACTACATTTTAACTTACAAGGTAATTTTAAATTGAAGGATCCCTTTGTAGGACCTTTTTAGTCAACAAAATGGTTGGTAATAATGCTGTGGAAGTCATATTATATGCCCCATATGATAGGAAACATCCAGTTTTCCCTATCTCATTATTAAAACCTTACCATGTAAATGATCCTGACTTATTTCCAAAAATAAGAGGAAGGCCTAAAAAGAAATCTGAAGAAATTGTGGAAAAAGCAGAGATTGAAAGGATACTCAAGAAAAAAAACCTTACTAAAGAGAAATGAAGTGAGTACTTATTAAGATTTAAGGGAAAATCAAATGAATTTGATAAATGGATACCTGAAAAAGAAATCTAAAATCTATACTCCCTTCTTAAAAAAATTAAACAGAAATAAATTTCTGTTCAACCAGAACTCATAATATTTTATTATGTTTTATTTCTTTAAATAAATAATCTTTAATGCTACAGAATTTTCTGAATAACTGAACAATAAAACAAAATAAAAAAAAGTGTATAACTTATCATTTTTTTACTGTTTTTTTAGGGTGGGAAAGTGTCAGTCTGTATCTCCCCAGGACTGAGTAAAAAGTACTTATAAGTTTTTAAATACATGGACTATACATGGGAACAATAAATTAAAGTACACAAGTTGTATACATCAGGAAAAATTATGATAAAATACACTACATGCCATTATAACATCTTATATACATGCATATATCCACCTTTTATAAGTATTATGTACTTAATACTAAGTTGGAATATGTTAAGATAATCTCAAGACACTTAAATATAAGGCTACATAATTTTTAAGTAGACTTAAAGCTGTTGTTTTCATTGTTTTATGTCAAAAACCAAGAAATGCGCTTTAAATCACTTAAAAGTTGACTATATGCACTATAAATTTAATGATATTAATATTCCCTTTGACATATAAATTTGTCTTAATAAGAACTTGTCACGCGCCACGTGACATTTGAGGCAAAAGCAGCTCATTAAATCAATAATACAGAGGTCTAAATCCATACTCGAAGCGCAGAAAGCAATTCTACATAGCAACTGCGACTTTCCTTTGTGTACTCACTATTCAATTGCGCTAGTCTAAACTCTAAATCCAAATTAGTCAATCTCTCAATAGTGTGTCTCAGTCTTTTCCTCAATAAGCGACACACAGTGCAATAGTCAATGTAATAGTCCACTAAAAGGTTTATTAAATGTCTGTGAATTATTAAAAGGGGTAGTGAGCATGGACAGAATGGTTAATGGAGGATTAAAGGGTTAACGGATGTTAGTGAGGACAGTCCAGGTGTAATGGGTATATTTTTTTTAATGGTCTGTGGTGTGCGGAATAGTGGATGGGTATGAGTTCAATGCAAGGAGGAGTAAAGGATATAAAAGGGGTTGGGTTTTTGGTTCGACATTCTTTAGAATTAAATTATAAAACGTATATATACTTAATAGTGGTAAAGCTTTAGGTTAAATCATTATTATCGTATCTTTCCTTATTTTTTCAGTAATCATTTCTAAATCCTAAATCTTTTATTATTGAGTTTCCAACCCTTTGTGAGATCTTAAGAATTTTAGTATTACTTTTAAATTATATTAGACTTCTTCTCGAACATATCTCAAAGCAGTAGCTCTTCCTTTGAGTCATCTTCGAATCACTTCCTCAAACATTTCCTCTGTGCATCAAAGAAGTTTCTAAAATCCTCACTCCATCTCACTTCCCAGGAACACCCTTGACCTTGTGCGTAGGTTGTCCGGTGACAGTATAATTTAATTCTCTGTAGTTCTCATTCTTTGCACTACTACGTCCCTTTTCAGGTGTTTTCTAAATTCTTAAAATGACACCTGTTCAACGCACTCCTCCTACGGGCACTACTACTAGAGCTTGAGCCAGAGGCAGGCCAACAGCTACACGGCCTGTTTCCCGCACTCCATCCTTGGAACCTCTTGACCTTATGGAATGGGGACATTCCGTCTAATCTGTGGAAGACATACCCCAGGATTTTGATGATATTAGCGAGTAAGAAGAAGAAGAGGATACAATGCATGAGGCACCATCCGCCCCTTCTACTCACCCTTCTGGTCAACCTTCGGAACCTGGACCATCTAATTTGCTGGAGGACTTCATGAGACTTTTCATGAAAACCCTCTCCAACTCAACGTCTTTGGAGGGATCTAAATTCAAAACTCCCTCTATGAAATCTCCTGATAAATTCGATGGAGAACATCCAGACAGATTGCGGCCCTTCTTGCAAACCTGCAAGCTCCTTTTCCATAATGACCCTCGAACCTTCAATAACAACCGATTAAAGGTTGTTTACGCTTCTTCATTCCTAGCCAGAAAAGCAGCAAGATGGTTCGAACCTTATCTTATCATGCTCTCTTCGACAGAAACCCACTTACTTATTAATAACTGGGAAAAATTTGAGGACCAACTCTTCACGTTGTTCAGTGACCCTTATGAAACTGAAAATGCAGAAATGGAACTTGATTTTCTTTGCATGAGTGATAATGGTAAAACATCTGAATACATCTCGAACTTCAGAGCACTTCAAACTCGAGTAGGTTGGAATGATGCTGGCCTCAAGTATCATTTCAAAAAAGGACTTCCTTCGAGGATTCTGGATCAATTAAATCTTTACGGTCAGAAGATGACTACTTTAACGGATTTAATGGATCAAACCCTTGAACCTGACGGTGTTTACCAAGGACGACTTCAACATCGTCGATACGCCAACAAATCTCAAGGCCTAAATTTTAAATCAAGACCTTCTTCACACACACGGACAACTCAATCCTCCTTGACTCAATCCAAACCCAACAAGGGAAAGGACAAACCTCAACTGAAAATCTGGACCCCAGGTGATATCAGCAAAGTACTGGATCCTAAAGGGGAACTTAAAGAATCTGAAAGGAAGAGGCAAGCAGATAATGGGTTATGTATGTATTGTGAGGGTAAGCACAAGCTGGAAGATTGTGTAAAATTGAAGGAAAGAGAAGGTACTAGTTCGAAGTCAAAAAACTAGTAGATAGTTTACTTGTGTGCAAAGCAAACTATCTTATCTCTCCCAGTGCACAGAACCTCCATGTCTTAAGGACTGGAGTTGCTTTAAACCACTTGAGATTCATTCTTTTTAGGGAGGATACCCCCTTCAGTTGTCTTATAGACTCTGGAGCTTCAATTTCTTTTGTCAGTTTATCTTTTGCCGAGATGTTAAAGCTGACATTCACAGATATCGATTGAACTCCAATATTGTCACCGGAAGACCTACGCACAAGGTCGAGGATGTTCCTGCAAGTGAGATGAAAGATTTAGATACTTCTTTGAAGCACAGAGGGATGGTTCGAGGAAGTGATTCAAAGATGACTGGAAGGAAGATCTACTGCTTCTAGATATGTTCAAGAAGAATCCTAATATAGTTTGAAAGGTAATATTAAAATTCTTAAAATCTCACAAAGGGTTGGAAACTCAGCAATCAAGATTTAGGATTTAGAAGTGATTATTGAGAAATGAAAGAAAGATAAAATAATAATGATTTTTACTTTAGAGTTTTACCACTATTAACTATAAATACATTTTATAATTTAATTCTAAGGAATATCGAACCAAAAACCCAACCCTTTTTATATCCTTTACTCCTCCTTGCATTGACCTCATACTCATCCACTATTCCGCACACCACAAAGCATTTAAAATATATCCATTACACCTAGACCCTCCTCACTAACATCCGTTAACCCCTTAATCCTTCACTAACCACTCCGTTCATGCTCACTACCCCTTAATAAACCACAGACATTTCATAAACCTTTTAATGTACTATTATATTGATTATTGCGCTGTGCGTCGCTTATTGAGAAAAATACTAAGACACACTATTGAGAAATTGACTAATTTTAATTTAGAGTTTAGACTAGCGCGGTTGAATAGTGAGTACACAAAGGAAAGTCGCAGTTGCTATGGAGAATTGCTTTCTGCGCTTCGAGTATGGATTTGAGCCCCTTATTATTGCTTTAATGAGCTGCGTTTGCCTCGAGTGTCACGTGGTGCGTGACAGATGCCCGGGTGTAAGAACGCGAGCTCCGTTGAGCGTAAGACATATTTCCCACACTAATTTTCCTTCCTCTTTATTTAATTATTATTATTATTATATTTTTTTTTAACTCACTATGACGGATTTCCCTACACCAACTCCCACGCCTCCACACCCCAAAGCGGATGGGGGTGTTGTTACACGACAATTTTTGAAGACTTGCACTGCCTGCGAGTCGATGGAGTATTTTTGCGTGGAGAGCACTGCGACACAAGGGCCTCTCCAGAAGTGCGAGTTTTGCCAATGGAGAAGGGTGGCGTGTGACGCCTTAGCAAAGGATGCCGACATTGAGACTCGGTTTACTAAGACAAAATATTGGGTGATCCCCAAAACAAAGGAAGTAGTCGAGGACATTTGGGATCTGTCCATTGGGGACAATCAATCGGTGGGGGAGAATGAGGAGGAAGTTGAGGATGATGTGACAACCTGGGTGACTAGGGATGCGAGCAAGAGGCGGGCCATCGAAGAGGATTTCAACAAATTGGTCGAGGAGAAAGAAGAAATTCCCATCTCAAGGAAAACCCCGAAAAAACGACAGGTGGTCATCGAAGATGACGAAGAGGAGAGGGAGGTGGCAGAGAAGGTCACTCCTAAATTATTCTTGGAGGCTGACCCAATCTTCGAAGTAAGTTCACTTTTTTATAATTCATAAATTTAATTACTGATGATCCTGTTTTAGAATTCAGACATCATCATTGAAGTCCCTATGGCGGAAGCTTCAAATATGGAAGCGACCCTTGTGGAACCCACTGCTGTGGAAGTGGCAGTGTCAGTGGAGGATAGGTTACTGACTTTTACCTCGAGGGAGGAAAACGAAGAAACCCTCGATCAAGTATGGTCGAAGAAGCCTCGTCAGGTTCGACGAGCAAAATTTATTGAAGACTTGAGGGGCAAGATTGATAAAATTGTCGATGCCGCTTCCTTCGACGTAGCCAAGGAGCTACTTGAACTTGGGGAATTGATTCCGGTAGGAGAGGGGGAGAATTTTGAAAAATGTAGAAAGGAGATAAGGGAAATTTTGGAGAAGATGAAGGGATTGGTTTGGGAGAAGATAAAAGAGAAAATTTAAAATGAAAAGAGAAAAGAAGAAAAAGGAATGTAGAAACAATTTGTATTTAGTTATTTTATTTTGTTATTTTATTTAGAATTTTAATATTTATTTTTATAAGATTTGAATGAGAGAAGAAAGAAGAAGAAGAAAAAAAAATAGTTGATTGGAAAAAATTTGTTGTAAAGAAAATTTAATGAAAAGAAAAAAAATTGTTATTTAAGTTTTTTAACTGAAGATTTGAGGGATTTTAGTTATTTTAAAAAAGATCAGAAAGAAAAGGAAAATAAGAAATAAAAATTTTAAGAGGATTTTGAAAGAAAGAAGTAATTTGTTTTGAAGAATTTAAAAGAGTGATTTAGAAGTTAAAGTGAAGTTCAAGAAAGATGGTTGTGTAATGTTCGTGAAGAATTTTGATAGTTCGAGGAAAAGAAAATTTTAAAGAAAGAATGTATATAGAAAATTGAGAAGAATTTTTTTTTTTTTTATTTGTTTTATTTTATTTTATTTTAATTTGGTTTTATTTTATTCTTATTCTTATTTTATTTTATTTTAATTTAATTTAATTTAATTTAATTTAATTTAATTTTAATTTAATTTAATTTATTTTTTTGAAGAAAGTTGAAAAATTTTGAAAAGAAAAAGAATAAAGAAGAAAACAAAAGAATTTTTTTAGAAGTAAAGATGTTTTAGATTTTAAAAGAAAAAAAGAACAGAGAAAAAAGAAAGAAAAAAAAAGAAAGAAAGAAAAAGTAAAAGAGAGTTTTAAGGTTTTGGTTTTAAAGGATATTTAAGATGAAAAGATTTTAGGAGTTCAGGGGCGTTAGAAACATTGATGGCTGGTTCCCAGGATGTTTTGACTGAGTCATCAAGGAAGCCTTCCCATTCCACGAGGTATTGAAGTTTTCCCTTGCGCATTCTTGAATCAAGGATGCGGATTACTTCCCACTCTAGATGGTCTTCTACTTCGACCGGTTCTGGAGGAGGTTGGTTCTTGCCTGGGTATGTTTCTCGAGCCAGTTCCAGGAGAGATACGTGAAAAACAGGGTGAATAGCCTGCCATTTAGGAGGTAGATTGAGTCGAAATGCAGCTTTAGAGACTTCAGAGTCGATTTTGAATGGCCCCAAGCGTTTTTCAGCCAGTTTCTTTGATGGTCGAGTCGTTCCAATGTTTCATGCGTCGAGCCATACCTTGTCGCCTGGTTTAAAAGAAGTAGCAGTTTGTCAATGTTTGTCGGCCTGTTCCTTGTACCTTCAAACCGCTAATTCCAAATTTGATTTAAGTTCCTCTTGGAGTCGTGATATGGTTCGAAGATAATGTTCAGCAGGATGATTAGTTCCTACATGGATTGAATTGAATTGAGGATGTCTTCCATAAACAGTTTCAAAAGGAGATTGTTGTGTCAAAGAATGAGTCGAGTTATTATAAGCAAATTCGGCCAATGGTAACCATGTGGTCCAATCGTCTTGTTGGTAACTGACATAAATTTGAAGGTATTGTTCGAGGATTTGGTTTGCCCTTTCTGTTTGCCCATTGGTTTCAGGATGATAGGCTGTGGAGAGGTTCCTCTTGACATTGAGTTGTTGAAACAGTTGAGTCCAGAATGTGGATACAATCAATGAGCCTCTATCTGAAATAATATCATTAGGTAAGCCGTGTTTGTAAAATACATATTCTAGAAACAATTTTGACAAATCTTCTGCTGTAGCAGCAGTAGTGGTTTTAATAAAAATAGACATTTTTGAAAATCTATCTACTATTACTAATATAGCATCAAAATTATTAGAAAGAGGAAGTTGAGAAATAAAATCCATTGATAAAGATTCCCAAGGTTTAGAGGGAATAGGAAGTGGTTGAAGCAACCCATACTTCCGGTGACGGGGAGCCTTATTCCTATTACATTTGTAACAAGCTTTTATATAGGCCTTGATTTCTCTGGTCATACCTGGCCAGAAGAAATCCCTCGCTATTAACTGGTAGGTTTTATCAACCCCAAAATGACCGGCTAATGGAGAATCATGTTGACTATTGAAAATCCATAATTTTATCTCATTTTTGTCGGGTATGACTACTCTACCTTTGAAGACTAATAGACCTGATTCAATACTAAATCTTTTGGCCCCTTGCTTTGAGAGTATTTTGTCTTTTAACCCTAAACAATTATCGTCCTTTGACTGAGCTTCAAGGATGTTGGATAGTGGATTTTGAAACAATTGAATTGTCATCAAATTAAGTTGATGAGCTGTTAACATTGATTTGTTGAAGATTGATTTCACATTTGCTGGGTTTTTGTCAGCAAATGCATCCCTCCGCTGTGGGTAAACGTTGTCCCAACGTGACAAGATATCTGGGACAATGCAGTTCTTACCTGGGTGATAGGAAATAGAAAAAGGAAATTCAGCCCACCTGGATTGACACCTGGTTAACACTTTGGAAGACATAAAGTATTTCAAAGCATTATGGTCTGTTAAAATTTGAAAAGGACTATCTAAGCTGAGAAGAAAAGAGCACCATTTTTTAAGACAATGAATAATAGCTAAAAGCTCTTTGTCATGAATTTCATAATTTAATTCTGCTGCAATGAGTTTGTGTGACTCAAAAAGCAATATGATGAAACAGTTTTGTTTCTGGATTCAATTGAGAAATGGCCCCTGCGATAGCATAATTGCTCCCATCCGTCTCAACTATTGTCATAGCAGAAGGATCAAAGTGTCGAAGAATTGGAGCTGTGGTGAACTCCGTCTTCAATGCTTCGAATTCCTTTTGTGCTGTAGAAGTAAAAATAAAAGGAATATCTTTTCTAAGAAGAGAAGTAAGATTGGAAATAGTTTTAGAGTAATCTTTAATAAATCTTCTATAGAAATTTGCAAAACCCAAAAATCCCTGGAGGGATTTAATGGATTTGGGCTCAGGCCATTCCAGGACCTTTTGAACTTTTTTGTTGTCCATGACTAAACCATCAGTGGATAATGTAAAACCCAAAAAATCAATAGATTTAAGATGGAATTCACATTTATTATGCTTGGCTTAGAGATTGTGATCTCGAAGTCAATTTAAAACCTGTCGAACATGATGAATATGTTCATCTAGTGTCTTCGAGAAAATTAAAATATCATCTAAATAGACAACAACAAATTGTTCAACAACATCTTGAAAGATGTCATTGACAAAATTTTGAAAAGTAGATGGTGCATTACACAATCCAAAAGGCATAACTAAATATTCAAAACTACCAAATCTAGTGCGCATTGCCGTCAGTGGTTCATGACCTTCCGCAATGCGAATAAGATTGTAAGCGCCTCTAAGATCAATTTTAGAAAAGAAATTAGCACCATTAAAAAGGGTAAGAAGAAATGACATAGGAGGAACAGGATATGCATTCTTCTTAGTGACTGTGTTGAGCTTTCTATAGTCAACACACAACCTAAGACTACCATCCTTCTTTTTTACAAAGAGGACAGGGGAGCCGGTTGGAGATTTACTGGCTCTGATGAAACCTTTGGCTACATTCTCTGCAATGTAGTCTCGAAGAACTTGATATTCGTCCTTCGACAAGGAATAGACAGGACCTGCTGGAGGTACTGGACCTATTAACTCTATCTGATGGTCGTAGGGTTGATGAGGTGGTACATTATTGGCCTTGCGGATTGAAAAAACGTTGAGGAAATTATGATAGATTTCTAGTAGAGTCGATTTGGTCTTCCTCATCATCTTCGAGAGAATCTGTTTAGGGAAGACCAGAATTGAGAGAGCATAATTCGATTACTTTGAGTGAAGTCATCAAGCTAGAAGGGTTAGCCAATTGCTCATTTAAAGAAAGATCAGATGCTTGCAAGTTATCTGGCAGAGATTTGTCCTCTAGCAGGACATTGTCAGGCGGGTTGTTTAATTCCCTATTGACATGCATTGAAGAATCAGAAATATACTTAGTCTGTGGGGTGATCAATCCCCGTTTCCAATCAAGTTCAGGATTCCAATGTGTTAAAAAGTCATGGCCAAGAATGGTATTGTCCATCCTTAAGGAATCCAAGACTGATAATTCCCACTCAAAAGGGGGGAAATTCGGAAAGTTGAAAACCCATAAAACTTTCTTCCTGACCCAATATCTGGGTTCCTCTGATTCGACCAAGTAAATTGGAGTTCAATCAATATCTGTAAATGTCAGCTGTAACTTCTTGGAAAAAGATAAACTGACAAAAGAAATTGAAGCTCCAGAGTCTATAAGACAAATGAAAGGGGTATCCTCCTTAAAAAGAATGAATCTCAAGCGATTTAAGGCAACTCCAGTCCTTAAGACATGGAGGTTCTGTGCACTGGGAGAGATAAGATAGTTTGCTTTGCACACAAGTAAACTATCCACTAGTTTTTTGACTTCGAACTAGTACCTTCTCTTTCCTTCAATTTTACACAATCTTCCAGCTTGTGCTTACCCCCACAATACATACATAACCCATTATCTGCTCGCCTCTTCCTCTCAGCTTCTTTAAGTTCCCCTTTAGGATCCAGTACTTTGCTGATATCACCTGGGGTCGAGATTTTCAGTTGAGGTTTGTCCTTTCCCTTGTTGGGTTTGGATTGAGTCAAGGAGGATTGAGTTGTTTGTGGGTGAGAAGAAGGTCAAGACTTAAAATTTAGGCCTTGAGATTTGTTGGCGTATCGACGATGTTGCAGTTGTCCTTGGTAAACGCCGTCAAGTTCGAGGGTTCAATCAATTAAATCCGTTAAAGTAGTCATTTTCTGACCGTGAAGATTTAATTGATCCAGAATCCTCGAAGGAAGTCCCTTTTTGAAATGATACTTGAGAGCAGCATCATTCCAACCTTCTTGATTTTGAAGCGCTCTGAAGTTCGAGATATATTCAGAGGCTTTACCATTATCACTCATGCGAAGAAAATCAAGTTCAATTTCTGCGTTGTCAGTTTCATTAGGGTCACCAAACAACGTGAAGAGTTGGTCTTTGAACTTTTCCCAATTATTAATATGTAAATGGGTTTCGGTCGAAGAGAGCATGAGAAGATAAGGTTCGAACCATCTTGCTGCTTTTCCGGCCAGAAATGAAAAAGCATAAACAACCTTTGATCAGTTGTTATTGAAGGTTCGAGGGTCATTATGGAACAGGAGCTTGCAGGTTTGCAAGAAGGGCCGCAATCTGTCTGGATGTTCTCCATCGAATTTATCAGAAGATTTCATAGAGGAGTTTTGAATTTAGATCCCTCTGAAGATGTTGAAGTTGAAAGAGTCTTCATGAAAAGTCTCATGAAATCTTCCAGAGAATTAGATGGTCCAGGCTCTGAAGGGTGACCAGAAGGGTGGTTAGCAGGGGCGGATGGTGCCTTGTGCATTGTATCCTCTCCTTCTTCATCATCACTAGAATCATCAAAATTTTGTGGGATGTCTTCTACAGATTAGACTGAATGTTGCCGTTCCCTAAGGTCGAGTGGATCCAAGGAGTGAGTGCAGGACACATGCCGTGTGGCTGTTGTCTTGCCTCTGGCGCGAGCTCTAGTAGTAGCGCCTGTAGGAGGAGTTTGTTGAACAAGTTCCATTTAAAGGATTTAGAGAAAACACACTGAAAAGGGACGTAGTAGTGCAAAGAATGAGAACTACGGAGAATTAAATTATACTGTCACCGGACGACCTACACACAAGGTTGAGGATGTTCCTGCAAGTGAGATGAAAGGTTTAGATACTTCTTCAAAGCACAGAGGGATTGTTCGACGAAGTTATTCGAAGATGACTCAAAGGAAGATCTACTGCTTTGAGATATATTTGAGAAGAATCCTAATATAGTTTGAAAGGTAATATTAAAATTCTTACAATCTCACAAAGGGTTGCAAACACAACAATCAAGATTTAGGATTTAGAAGTGATTATTGAGAAATGAAAGAAAGATACAATAATAATGATTTTTACTTTAGAGTTTTACAACTATTAACTATAAATACGTTTTATAATTTAATTCTAAGGAATATCGAACCAAAAACCCAACCCTTTTTATATCCTTTACTCCTCCTCGCATTGACCTCATACCCATCCACTATTCCGCACACCACAAACCATTTAAAATATATCCATTACACCTGGACCCTCCTCACTAACATCCGTTAACCCCTTAATCCTTCACTAACCATTCCGTCCATGCTCAATACCCCTTAATAACCCACAGACATTTCATAAACCTTTTAATGTACTATTATATTTATTATTGCGCTGTGCGTCGCTTATTGAGAAAAATACTAAGACACACTATTGAGAAATTGACTAATTTAGATTTAGAGTTTAGACTAGCGCGGTTGAATAGCGAGTACACAAAGGAAATTCGCAGTTACTATGTAGAATTACTTTCTGCACTTCGAGTATGGATTTGAGCCCCTTATTATTGATTTAATGAGATGCTTTTGCCTCGAGTGTCACGTGGCGTGTAACAAATATATTTGGTTGAATCAGAGGAACCCAAGTATTGGGTAAGTAAGAAAGTTTTATGGGTTTTCAACTTTCAGAACTTTCCCCCCTTTGAGTAAAATTATCAGTCTTGGACGCCCCAAGGATGGACGATACCATTCTTGGCCATGACTTTTTAACACATTGGAATCCTGAAATTGATTGGTCCCTGGGATTGATCACCCCACGCACTAAGTATATTTCTGATTCTTCAATGCAGGTCAATAGGGAGTTAAACAACCCGCCTGAAAATGTCCTTCTAGAGGACAAATCTCTGCCAGATGACTTGCAAGCATCTGATCTTTCTCTAAATGAGAAATTGGCTAACCCTTCTAGCTCGATGACTTCACTCAAAGAGGATTTAAATTTCCTTGAAGTAATCAAATTATGCTCTCTCAATTCTGGTCTTTCCTCAACAGATTCTCTCAAAGATGATGAGGACAGCCAAATCAACGTTGAAGCCATTAAATCAGCTCTACCGGAAATATATCATTATTTCATTGATTTTTTCTCAATCCGCAAGGCGGATAAGTTACCACCTCATCAACCCTACAACCATCAAATAGAGTTAATAGGTCCTGTCTATTCTTTGTCAAAGGACAAATCTCAAGCTCTTTGAGACTGCATTGCAGAGAATGCAGCCAAAGGTTTCAGCAGAGCCAGTAAACCTCCAACCGGCTCCCCTGTTATTTTTGTAAAAAAAAAAGACAGTAGCCTTAGGATGTGTGTTGACTATAGAAAGCTCAACACAGTTACAAAGAAGAATGCATATCCAGTTCCTTCTATGTCATTGCTTCTTACCCTTTTTAATGGTGCTAATTTCTTTTCTAAAATTGATCTTAGAGGTGCTTATAATTTTATTCACATTACGGAAGGTCATGAACCACTGACTGAGATGTGCACTAGATTTGGTAGTTTTGAATATTTAGTAAAGCCTTTTGGATTATGTCTTTTCAAACTTTTGTTAATGACATCTTTCAATATTTTGTCAAACAATTTGTGGTCATCTACTTAGACGATATTTTAATTTTCTCGAAGACACTGGATGAACATATTCATCATGTTTGACAGGTTCTAAATTGCTTTGAGATCAGGGTCTCTAGGCCAAGCACAATAAATGCGAATTCCATCTTAAATAAATCAATTTTTTGAGTTTTACGTTATCCACTGATGGTTTAGTCATGGACGACAAAAAGGTCCAAAAAGTCCTGGAATGGCCTGAGCCTGAAACTGTTAAATCCCTCCAAGGATTTTTGGGTTTTGCAAATTTCTATAGAAGATTTATTAAAGATTACTCTAAAACTATTTCTAATCTTACTTCTCTTCTTAGAAAATATATTCCTTTTGTATTTACTTCTACAGCACAAAAGGAATTTGAAGAATTGAAGACTGCGTTCACCACAGCTCAAATTCTTTGACACTTTGATTCTACTTCTTCGACAATAGTCGAGACAGATGCAAGCGATAATGCTATTGCAGGGCTCATTTCTCAATTAAATCCTGAAACAAAATTATTTCATCCTGTTGCTTTTGAGTCACACAAACTCATTGCAGCAGAATTAAATTATGAAATTCATGACAAAGAGCTTTTAGCTAGTATTCATTGTCTTAAATAATGGTGCTCTTTTCTTTTCAGCCTAGATAGTCCTTTTCAAATTCTAACAGACCATAATGCTTTGAAATACTTTATGCCTTCCAAAGTGTTTACCAGGCGTCAAGCCAGGTGTGCTGAATTTCTGTCTGAATTTCCTTTTTCTATTTCCTATTGCCCAGGTATGAACTGCATTGTCCCAGATATCTTGTCACCTTGGGACAACGTTTGCCCACAGCAGGGGGACACATTTGCTGAAAAGAACCCAGAAAATGTGAAATCAATCTTCAACAAATCAATGTTAACAACTCATCAACTTAATTCAATGACAATTCAATCTTTCCAAAATCCACTATCCAACATCGTTGAATCTCAGTCGAAGGACCATTATTGTTTAGGGTTAAAAGACAAAATACTCTCAAAGCAAGGGGCCAAAATATTTAGTTATGAATCAGGTCTATTAGTTTTTGAAGGTAGAGTAGTCATACCCAACAACAAAAAAATAAAATTATGGATTTTCAATAGTCAACATGATTCTCCATTAGCTGGTCATTTTGGGGTTGATAAAACCTACCAGTTAATAGTGAGGGATTTCTACTGGCCAGGAATGACCAGAGAAATCAAGGCCTATATAAAAGCTTGTTACAAATGTAATAGGAACAAGGCTACCCGTCACCAGAAGCATGGGTTGCTTCAACCACTTCCTATTCCCTCTAAACCTTGGGAATCTTTATTGATGGATTTTATTTCTCAACTTCCTCTTTCTAATAATTTTGATGCTATATAAGTGATAGTAGATAGATTTTCTGTCAGCCTAAATATCCTTAGGACTGAGTATTTCATATGCTTAAAATAAGATAACCTTAAGTAGGTTAAGCTTATATCTTAAAAATAAGGTTAAAATAATAATATATATTATTTTATTATATATATATATAATTATTATTCTATTATATAACTTATAATAGTTTAAACAGCTTATCCAGGGCCTAATCACATTTATTAAGGTGTTAATGGAGTCATAATATACTTATCTTAAGTGATATGAAGTAATTATTGACATAAATAAGCTTATATGTATACATAAATCTCATATTCAGTGAAATATGCAGTATATTATGTATATTTAGGTATATAAGTGGGTTTTAGCCCCTTAATAGCCTATAACCTTTGTTTTTCTGCTTATTTTAGGTCATATGGACGAAATCAGTGGACTCACAACGCCTACAGAAGCATAGACACCTATATCAGGCGCATACACCCAGTTTGGACAACTAAAATTACTTGGATGGTTATTCACGGATTTATGGGTTGGAAGGATGTTTCTGGGTTAATGTGGATGCTTGGGGATGTTATTGGGGGCTTGGACATTTTATTTGTTTCCTTTATATGCTTTTAGTTTCATTAAATCTCTTTTTGATTGTTTATTTTACCTGTTTCTTTATGGTATCCGCTTTTATCTGGGTTTTCTATTTATGGTATGGATCAGTGTTATTATTAATAGTGATGGAGGGTCCTTACTGGAGGTCTGGGTGTTGAAACTACTTGAAGTGGACACCATGGGGAGGTGATGGGACCTCACAGTGCTTTAATTGCGGGGGATAGCAGTGACATCATCTGGATTGAAGGTCTGTGCACTCCAGTGGATTTGGGTATAAGTAAGGAGGGATTTTGACGGTTATTTATCATCATTCAATTACTACAACTCCAATAAACACTACTATACAATTATTAACCTTTAGAAATTTATTATAAAGCCACTATAAATTGATCTTATCTTTATATAAGCTATAACTATATTTTATTCATCTATTTTCCACCACTAAGCACGCATTAAAATCCAAGTATTTTGAGTTTTATTTGAGTATAACCATTCTAATAGTCTTCCCCTGAGGTTTAATCACTGAATCATTTATCAATAAGTAGTAGGACCATAAATAAATACTATTATATCATACTTATATACTAGACTATACTGACAATTGGGGGTCTTTCCTGAAAGATTCCAAATCTTTAATAAATTAAACACCCGCCCTATTAGTAAACAGCCCCGAAACTCTCCTGATGAATGATCTCTGCGAAAATACCTTTAATAAATTAAACACCCACCCTATTAGTAAACAGCCCCGAAACTCTCCTGATGAATGATCTCTGCGAAAATACCTATAAAGGTAAAGAATATCTTTGAGCGCGAATAACAGAGATCATATTGCAATAGTAGTAATAAACCTTTAATAAATTAAACACCCGCCCTATTAGTAAACAGCCCCGAAACTCTCCTGATGAATGATCTCTGCGAAAATACCTGAGATCATGACAGGAGGAAAATTAATCTATGTCCTAATCAAATGAGCTATAACAAAACAAACCTATAAAGGTAAAGAATATCTTTGAGCGCAAATAACAGAGATGAAGAAAACACAACAGACATCAGCTCTCTATTTAAGTAGGTACTAACGCCCAAAGATATTATTAGAATAAGATTGTATAGCACAATGACATGAGAAAAGTGATCTAAAACAGGGACATAAAAGGACTAAAATGGAAATACAGAAATCACGTATATGTAGAAATAACACATTGTATAGAAACGTACTAAATTAGAAGAAAACAGAATATTAGAGAAGCTATGTATTCTCACATTTCCTTATATTTTACTTATTATTTAGTATAAGCCTTGGGACGTGATTTTTACCTTAGTACAGCTCAAAATTAACCAAATATTTGGGTCTGCTGCATATTAGTGAGTCATCATAACTCATTGATTTCGAAAAAGAACCCTTAAAATAATTGTACTAATTTTTTATCATAAAAATTAGATATTTACAGTAGTAACTGTATCCAATATAAACCCAATTTCACTTGGTATTTGGACACCAATATAACACCCAATTAAATTGGTATTTGATTAAAGCTTGGTAAGCTAATTATTCAACCTTATAGAGGTCTATTTAAACTTATTATTATATTTTTAACAGATTTTTTTGAATTTTTCTTACATTTTATTTAAATAAATAAAGATATAAATTCAGGGTAAGCTCCATTGCTTTTTATTAGTAATATAATTGCTAATATCTTTTGTCTACAAATTCCATAGAGTTTTTTCCTTTTGTAGACATAAAATATTATCATTTTTAACAATATGAGTGCTCCCCAGGACAGTGTAAGTGAAAAGCCTGCTTATAATACCAGGTCTAAAGCTAACAAAAACTTTCCAGGACATCACCATGGAGGGCCAACAGTACCCCCATCCAGAAAGCATGAGTATAGAAGAAAAGGACGCCCTCTTAAGAAAGATAACTATAAAAAAGACGTCTCCTCCTCTTCAGGATTAACTGTCCCACCTGGCCAAACAGGTTCTGAAGTTGGAGGAATCAAAATCACTCATGTTCAAAGAGGTAGAGCAGTTGCAAAACAATTGCAAGGTAGGGTTTCAGCAGATGAATCAGGCATTGGCAGAATTAAAGGGAGGCCAGCCCAGTCAATCAAATCAGCAACCCCCTACCCAAGGCGGGTCAACTCACTCCCAGGAGAAAATCCTGGTAGACAAATGGAAATGGGACTGGTTTCACCAACAGTGGACAAGCCACAGTTGCAACAGGGATCCACCCCCTCATCTGACTTCCTCAGCTCACCCTTACAAAGGAAAAAAGCGCCAAAAATCAGGACTGGCAACCATCCCTTGGTAAGTAGATTACCCTCTCAGATTGAACATAATACTGATAATTACAATATAGGTAATTCTATTGATGTTAAATCTGTACAAAAAATAGAGGAGGATTTAAGAAATTTAGGTTTTAGAGTAGATACACCTGACTTGTCTTTTGTCCACAATAAAAGTACTATTTACAATGATAATACAGTTAACCCTCAGTTGCAACCACCTACTAGTGAGATGAGAAGTTCACAGGAGAGTGAGAGAATTGAAAAGGAGGACATGGAATATTTTAAAAATAATCCAACTGTCCATAGAATTGTTTCAGCATTGTGGAATAGAATGACTGATTGTGAGGAAAAGACAGTTAAGCTCACTAGTGATACAATTTCATCCTTGACATTGAACATTTCTCAATTAGCAACACGTAACAAAGAATTAGAGAAAGAACATTTGTCTCTAACTCTTAAATATGATTCATTGAGTAATAAATATAATGACCTTTCAAACAAATCCTGTGAGTTAGAAAAATTATATGAAACACATTTATTAAAAACTGAATCAAGAACAAAGTTATCTTTTGCCCAGACAAATTAAAGTGTCTCTGAGTTGCTACAAAGATTAACTAAAGTTGAGATTGAAACTGCCAATCTACTAATGAACCAGGATAATCATAAGTATAATCAATATAATAATAATCCTTTCATTGGCAAAAGTGAATCTCATTCCTTCCCTATACCACCACAATTAAAACCATCTGGTGGTAGTGTCAAATCTGAAAATGCAAGTCACAAATCCGTGCAGGAAGAAATACAAGACCATTTATCAAAAGTGAATGAGTTGTTGAATTTACCTAAGATTAGTGAGATAAAATCCAATCAGAAAAACTGGCCTAAGATATATCAGTACCCAACTTATGATGGGGAAGCCAGCTCTGATTGGCAACATTTTATTCAAAGAATTGACAACTTGAAATTGTCATATAAGTTACCAGATGAAGAGATAACATCAAAATTAATTTCTTTATTTAAGGATGTTGCTTTATTATGGTTTGAAGCTGTCTTAAGTGAGGGTAGAGACTACTCTTGGGCTGAATGGAAACAACTTATTGAAAAACAATTTGGAGGTTCTAAATTCAGGCTTACTCAGCAGAGACTTTATGAGAAGACTAGGTATAATCCGTTGAATGGTGACAAACTTATGGTATTTTTAATGAATTTAAACAAAATATTAAAAGCCATTGAGCCTCATATGGATTTTAACTTATGGAAAGATAAGATAAAATATAAATTACCTATATCTGTCAGAGACATTGTTGTAGCTAGAACATTAAATGTTACTGAATATTCTGACTTTATTAATATTTGCAATGAAATATTATCCACTTATAAACAAAATGTTGAACCTGTAAAAACTCAGAATTCAAAAACACTTCAGGAGAAGCAGAAAAAACCTACTGCACCTGTAGTACCTAAAAATTATGAAACAAATACTTGTTATAAGTGTAACAAACCTTGGGTCAAAGGTCAAAAATGTGAGAAAAACATAAATATTGTTGAAAATCAACGTGAATCTGAAACTGAAACTGAAAAGAGTAAAGAATCAAGTCATTATGACAGCAATATCTCATATAGTGATGAAAATGAATTCTTTATGTTGGAAGATGATTTGTCCATCTTTGAAAATCCAATATTAAATATGGACTTAAATGAATCTTTAATGAATTTTGAGGATGCTGAAATCATTAAGGATTTACAAGCTGATAATTTTAGAATGACACCTATCACAATCCCAGCTATCATTTCTGGTGAAAATGTTAATATAGTACTGGACACAGGAGCTGCTGGTTCTGTTGTTTACACTAATACATTACAGAAAATTGATAGTGAATATAAGCTTAAGCTTGAACCACTTCAAAATAAAAATTGGAGAGGTTTTGGATCAGTACTACACCCCATTGGTAAATACAAAGCTGCTGTTTTCTTTAAACACCAACATGGTTATGTAAGGGTAACTTGTGACTTTGTATTAATGGATAATACTAATTTTAGTAACTGTTTTATCATTGGAAATGATATTCTGACTAAATTTGGTGTAAAATTAGACCCTGCTAATAACAATTTTACAATTGGCATGAATGGTAAGAGGAAATTTAAAATAAATTCTTTTATCACAGTCTTACACATTGAGTCAGTACCAAATTCCCCGTCTAAAGGAAGAGAATCCAATGAGATGGATTTTCTGGAAACAGAAATTTCAAAAGAATCATTTGGCACTCAGATAATAAAACTGAGAAAGATAATATTTTGGAATTAATTAAAGCTTTTCCAATGGCTTTTGCACATGGTACAAATGAACTTGGCCTTGTAAAAGATCATGAAATGAAGATTAGTTTAACCTGTGATATGGATAATATTCCTGCTAGTCTTAAAAAGAAACCATACCCTGCTTCACTAATGAAGAGGAAAGACATAGAGGATAATATTAAGATGTTATTAAAAATGAATATTCTTGAGAAGGTTGAAACTACACCAAAATATTGTGTAATATCACCAGTGCTAATTTCTTATGAACAAGATAAAGCAAGACTGTGCAGTGATTATAGAGCATTAAATACATTTACAGTAGATGATATTTATCCCTTACCAAGGATTGCCTCTATACATGCTACCCTTAAAGGTGCTAAATATATAAGTTGCCTAGATGGAAATAAAGGGTACCATCAAATTCTTGTTGAAAAGAATTCACAGAACTTTTTGTTGATAACAACACACATGGGAATTTATAAGTATGTCAGAATGCCATTTGGACCAAAAAATGCTCCATCAGTGTTTCAGAAGTTAATGGATATAACATTCCATAATGAAATGATTGAAGGATGGTTAATGGTATACATTGATGACATCATAGTGTTCTCAAAAACTTATGATGAACACTTAATCCATTTAAGGAAAGTATTTCAAAAAATGGATGAAATAAAAATGACCCTTGCATTGAAAAAATGTAAATTTGGGTTTGAATCTTTAAAAGTGCTTGGTCATATTGCATCTAGCTTACAAATATGTGTAGACCAAAAAAAGTGGCTGCAATAAAGAATATTGGCATTCCTCAAAATGTGAAGGATGTAAAATCTTTTCTTGAAATGTGTGGTTATTATAGACAATATATTAAAAACTACCAATCAATTTATGCACCACTGACCACACTGATAAAGAAATCAGAAGCTTTCATTTGGAATAATGAAAGACAACAAGCTTTTGATAAGTTGAAAGAATGTTTAATGACAGCTCCTATCTTGGGATTACCAGATTTCCAATTACCTTTTGTATTATATACAGATGCAAGTTTTATTGGACTGGGTGCTGCTTTGCATCAAAAACAACTTATTGAAGGGAAAATGTCAGAAGTAGTAATCTGCTATATTTCACGTACTCTAAGAAGTGGTGAATTGAAATATGGTGCTACTCAACTTGAATGTTTGGCAGTAGTATGGGCTCTTGAAAAGCTACATTATTACCTTGAGGACCAAAAATTTGAGTTAATCACTGACTGTAGTGCAGTTAAATCACTCTTAAACATGAAAACTCCTAATAGACACATGTTTAGATGGAAATTAGCTGTACAAGAATACAGAGGACGAATGACTATTACACATAGAGCAGGAACCTTGCACTCTAATGAAGATCTGTTATCTAGAGTACCTCTGCCTAATAATGATGATAATCCTGCTTATGTTTCTGAGCCAGAGATTATTAACATTTATGGCATTTATATTGTAGATCTTGAGGATGAATTTATGCAATCAATTCTTGATAATTATAATTCAGATCCTGACTTGAGTAAATTAACTACAATATTAAATGATCCATCTAATCCTTCAATGAAAGTTTTAATAAAAACATTACCAATTAAGTATAAAGAGGCATTAGAAAAAGGAAAATTTCCCATTGAGGATGGTTTTATATATTACAGGAAAAAATTAAGTAATGTAATTGTAATTCCCCCTTCAATGAAGGAGTTAATGTTAAGTATATGTCATGATGATATATTAGCAGGTCATTTTGACTACCATAAAACATTAACCAGAGTAAAAAACACAGCTTGGTGGATTAACATGTCTGAGGATGTTCAGAAATATGTTGAAACATGTGATTCTTGTCAAAAATCTAAAAGATTAACAGGATAAAGAGCTGGTTTATTACAACAAATTGAGCAACCAAAAGCTCCATGGGAAATCATTAACATGGAATTTGTAACAGGTTTGCCAATAGCAGGGAATAAGAGTTATAACTCCTGCTGGGTAATTGTAGATAGATTTACAAAGATGTGTAAATTTATTCCTACCCACAAAGAGGTTTCTGCAAAGGACTTAGCTTTTCTATGGTGGACACAAATGTTAAATATAGCAAGTTTCCCCAAAGCAATAGTTTCTGACAGAGATCCTAAATTTACTTCTGAGTTCTGGACATCACTTATGGATGTTTCAGGGTGTCAATTAAAACTTTCTACAGCACACCATCCACAAACTGATGGGCTAACATAAAGAATGATACAAACTTTAGAGGATATGATAAGAAGATATTGTGCTTTTGGTCTTAATTTTAAAGACAATGACAAATACACGCATGATTGGGTAACCCTTATCCCAGGTTTAGAATTTGCATATAATAGTACAGTACATTCTGTCACTGGCAAAAAGCCATTTGAGTTATGGTTGGGTTATGTACCTAATACCCCTGCTAAAACTCTTAATAAGTTACCTAGATTGGATATCCATCCAGGTACTAAATCTTTTCTTCAGATGCAGGAAATATGCAGAAAACATGCTCAAGAATGTATAAATAAGGCGTTTGAGTATGAAAAGAAAAGATGGGATAAAGCCCATAAAGAACAAATGTTCAAAGAGGGTGATGAAGTCCTTATTTCAACGCTACATTTCAATTTAAATGGTAATGTTAAATTGAAGGATCCATTCATTGAACCATTTGTAGTTAAAAAGATGGTTGGTAATAATGCTGTTGAGGTTATTCTATATGCACCATATGATAGAAAACATCCAGTATTTCCTATTTCTCTTATAAAACCATACCATTCTAATGATACTGCTTTATTTCCAAGAAGATCAGGAAGACATAAACAGCAACCTGAAGAAATAGTTGAAAAGGCAGAAATTGAAAAGATACTTAAAAAGAGACACCTTACTAAAGAAAAGGGAGTTGAGTATCTATTAAGATTTAAAAATAAATCAAGTGAATATGACCAGTGGATTCCAGAAAATGAAATATCTGATCTTAAAAATCTCTTGAAAAAATTTAAATCTAAATAATACTGTTCATTCAGTATATGTATTATAAAAATTATTTTTTTATTTTATTATTTCACTCCTTAGTTTTAATTAAAATGTCTTAACATTTTTTTTATTGTTTTTTTTGGGGTGAGGGAGTGTCAGCCTAAATATCCTTAGGACTGAGTATTTCTTATGCTTAAAATAAGATAACCTTAAGTAGATTGAGATTATATCTTAAAAATAAGGTTAAAATAATAATACATATTATTTTATTATATATATATATAATTATTATTCTATTATATAACTTATAATAGTTTAAACAGCTTATCCAGGGCCTAATAATATTTATTAAGGTGTTAATGGAGTCATAATATACTTATCTTAAGTGATATGAAGTAATTATTGACATACATAAGCTTATATGTATACATAAATCTCATATTCAGTGAAATATGCAGTATTTTATGTATATTTAGGTATATAAGTGGGTTTTAGCCCCTTAATAGCCTATAACCTTTGTTTTTCTGCTTATTTTAGGTCATATGGACAAAATCAGTGGACTCAAAACGCCTACAGAAGCATAGACACCTATATCAGGCGCATACACCCAGTTTGGACAACTAAAATTACTTCCTTGGATGGTTATTCACGGATTTATGGGTTGGAAGGATGTTTCTGGGTTAATGTGGATGCTTGGGGATGTTATTGGGGGCTTTGACATTTTATTTGTTTCCTTTATATGCTTTTAGTTTCATTAAATCTCTTTTTGATTGTTTATTTTACCTGTTTCTTTATGGTATCCGCTTTTATCTGGGTTTTCTATTTATGGTATGAATCAGTGTTATTATTAATAGTGATGGAGGGTCCTTACTGGAGGTCTGGGTGTTGAAACTGCTTGAAGTGGACGCCATGGGGAGGTGATGGGCCCTCACAGTGCTGTAATTGCTGGGGATAGCAGTGACATCATCTGGATTGAAGGTCTGTGCACTCCAGTGGATTTGGGTATAAGTAAGGAGGAATTTTGACGGTTATTTATCATCATTCAATTACTACAACTCCAATAAACACTACTATAAAATTATTAACCTTTAGAAATATATTATAAAGCCACTATAAATTGATCTTATCTTTATATAAGCTATAACTATATTTTATTCATCTATTTTCCACCACTAAGCACGCATTAAAATCCAAGTATTTTGAGTTTTATTTGAGTATAACTATTCTAATAGTCTTCCCCTGAGGTTTAATAACTAAATCATTTATCTATAAGTAGTAGGACCATAAATAAATACTATTATATCATACTTATATACTAGACTATACTGACATTTTCTTAAATGTCTATTTTTATTAAAACCACTACTACTGCTACAGCAGAAGACTTGTCAAAATTGTTTCTAGAATATGTATTCTCCAAACATGGCTTACCTAATGATATTATTTCAGATAGAGGCTCATTGTTTGTATCCACATTCTGGACTCAACTGTGTTGACAACTCAATATCACGAGGAATCTCTCCACAGCCTATCATCCGGAAACCAATCGGCAAACGTAAAGGGTCAACCAAATCCTCAAACAATAACTTTGAATGTATTTCAGTTACCAACAAGACGATTGGACCACATGGTTACCATTGGCCGAATTTGCTTATAATAGCTTGACTCATTCTTCGACACAACAATCTCCTTTCGAATCTGTTTATGGAAGACATCCTCGATTCAACTCAATCCTCGCAGCACTTAATCTTCCTAAAAAACGTTATCTTTGAGCCATATCACGACTCCCAGAAGAACTTAAATCAAATTTGGAATTAGCAATTCAAAGAAACAAGGAACAGGCCGAAAAACATCGACAATCTGCTCCTTCTTTTAAACCAGGCGACAAAGTATGGCTCGATGCATGAAACATTTGAACAACTCGACCATCAAAGAAACTGGCTTAAAAACTCTTGGGACCATTCGAAATTGACTCCGAAGTCTCTAAAACTGCATTTCAACTCAAGCTACCTCCTAAATGGCAGGCTATTCACCCTGTTTTCCATGTATCTCTCCTGGAACTGGTTCAAGAAACATACCCGGTGTGGTCTTCCAACATTGGCAGGGGCCTTTTTTGTGTGATTTGGCACTGTTTGTGCATGTCTTAATTGACATCTGTTAAGAAATTTGGTATTTTTCTGGTTTTATTCCGTGGATATTGAGTCTGCGGGTATGTGGGTACTATCATTGGATAGCCCTGGTTTTTCTCTATATTTTATTTTTTGAAGACATTTTTTATATTCTGAGTTTTAAGGGGTCATTTCCTCATTTTTCATTTATAAAAGATTTCTGTTTAATTTTGTTTTTCGTGTTTTACGGGCTAACCTTAAGTCTTAGGGTTAAGTGCTTAGTACCATTTGATAGAGCTAATTTTTCTCTATATTTCATGTCTCAATGTTGTTATAGTGAAATTCCGTGTTTTAAAGGTTTTATTAGTTGTAGCTAATTTTTTTAAGTAGATTAGTGGTTTTTATTGGTTTTCTGGCTTCAAGGAGGCCGAGCTGCTTCAGGCGGCATCTCCGACGTTGGGAGGCCCGCCCGCCTCTGTTTTAGGAGGTTGGGGAGCGCTCCAGGAGGGTTTTTTATGCAATCTGGCAGGTACAGGCGCCAGATTGGTGGGTGCGCATGGGCTCTTAGTTAGTGGTCTGTGTGTACATAGTGAATAAGACAGTTTGGGGCAACCTTAATCATCATACAACCATCCGGAGGTGATCTCATTGTTCCTCACTCAGTTTTCACTGTTTTCTGGCCACAATTGGCTGTGTTTGTTGCAAGTGAGTTCTTCATTTAACTTAACTTTAGCAATTGTTTTCTCTGTTATAGTCTTGCAAGCTATAGCAAGTATTATTGCTGTCTCTGGTGTGGATTTGCAGCCTACATCAAGTATCTTTGCTGTCTCTGGTGTGGACTTTGTTCTACATTTCAGTTCTTTGGTCTGGTAGTCTATCTGGTGACTACTTTCTTGGCTCATCAAGCAGTCAAGTGTGTTTAAAAGGGGTCTTTAGCAAAACAGGAACCAACTTACTTTAGCAAGTAAATATCACTCTATTTTTCTAAAGGGACAGGGGATTTTCTCTCTGGTTTTTCTCCAACTCCCTTGGTCAAGGCCTATAGCTAGTACTATAGGATTGTCTACATTTCTGGTGCCCAACGTGGGGTTGAACTTGCTAGTTCTTTGGAATCTCTGTTTGCTTTGGTTGGCTCTTTTTAGTGTTTTGGACTGGAGGAATGGCTTCTGGTTCTGCTATTCCTGTGGTGACTGTCAGTGAGGGGGATGGTCCTCCTTCTGTGATGTTTAGGGAATGTGTGAGGATTAAAACTTGGGATGGTACCAAGTTTAATGGGTAGGATGTCAAGTGGTTTCTAGAGAAGTATGAAACTGCTGCTGGAGTGGATGGTGCTTCCTACCTGGACATGGTGAAGCAGATTATTTTCTTCATTGGTGAAAGGTCAGTGGAGAAGGAGATTGTGGCCATGTCTGGCTACAAGAAGAGGGATTGGAAATTGTTGTGTAGGGAAATGGTGGATAGATGGGGTGTCAGGTTCACTATGGTGGATCTGAACAAGGTTGTCAGTGAATGGAAATCTTATGGTGGTGTTGGTAACTTACATAGTTACAGGAAGTTTCTGCTACAGTTTGATCCTGTGGTGGAATATTTAGTGGAAGTGGAGGAGCTGGCACATGAAAATGCTGCCAAAGATGTTTTTTGGTCTGCCCTGGCTAGAGATGTCAGGATGGATGTGTTGAAGGAGTTGTCAAGAAAGGAGTTGATGAAGACTCTTTCTAATGGGGACCAGAAGTTGCCTTTCTTGGATAAGGTGAAGGAGGCTGTTGAGGCCCATTTAAAGTTATTGGCTGTGGACACCTATCAGGAGGGGTGTGCCAAGTATGTCAGCAAAGTCAGTGAGGCTTTGTCTGAAGAGGAAGTTAGGGAGAAGAAGGAGGAGAAGAATTTGGTGCAGGTTCCCAAACAGGAGAGGGACCCAATGGTGGAGCAGCTGGCTGATCTGACAAAACAGCTGCACATTTTTGTCCAGGAGGCCAAGAAGGTTAATAAGGCACCTTCTCAGCCAAGAGAGTTTGAAAGGAGGGCTGGTAGGAGTGATCCTTGGGTTTGCTCTTATTGCAGTAGGAGGGGGCACAGGTCCAATGATTGTTGGGCACTGAACAGAGATGTGTCTGAAGGAAAAGTGGAGTTTGATGGCAGGGTTTTTAAGTTCCCTGAAGGTTCATTTGTGAAGCCCAGTGAGGGGCAGGCTCCTGTTGATTTGGTCAGGAGAAGAGGTGGTCTCAATCAAAGGAGGCCAAGGTTTGAGGAGATTCCTGATCAGGGGAAGTCTTCTGTTAAGGTAGATGAGGATGTCAAGGGAAAGGGGAAGGAGGTCAAAAAGGTCTCTTTTTCTACTTCTTTTGGTGGTTCGGAGTTGTATTCTTGTGGTGGACAGTCAAGTGGTGAATGCTTGGCTGGTGTTTATGATGTGGAAGCAGGGAAGGTGGGTAGGCCTAAGAGCAGTTCTCAGGCCCAACCAAACCCAAATGCTTCAAAGGGTGATCCTAAGCTGAGTGCAGCTAGGAAAAGGTACAGCAAAGAGGAGCTGTACAAGATGCAGAAAAGTATGGCTGACATGGGCCCCCCTAGTTTTGGTGCATTGGACCTGAATGGTGAGCCAATGCCAATGGAGGTGGATTCTGACTCCGAGGAGGATGTCCCTTTGGCTTCATTGCCAAAGCCTATTGGAGTCAGAGGTTCTGGTGAGGGATCTGGTTTGGTTCCTGTTAATGGAAAATCTGTTGGTGGTGCTGGTCCTCAAGAATTTTCTAGGACCAAGGTGGTGAAGCAAAGAGCTCACTTTGAGAGGCCAGTAGTGTCTGGTCAAGTTAATGTTATGGACTCTGTCCTGGAAAGGATGAACCAGGGTCAGGTTTCCCTATCTTATGGGGAATTGTATGCTATCAGTCCAGGGTTGGCTGATAGGCAGAAGAAGTTGTTGACCAGGAGAAGGGTTTCTTCTGGTGAGGTAGAATACATTTGTGATTCTGCTGAAAAGTTTGGTGAGGGGTTGGAAACTCATTTTTCTGCTCCTCTGGGATATGTCAATGTCACTCTGAATGGCAGCGAGGCAAGGGCATTGGTGGATTCAGGTTCTCAGATAAACCTGATTTCTTTGTTTGAGGCAACTCATATGAGCCTTCCCATCAAAACTGGTATTGGTGGGAATTTGAGAGGGATCGGTGGCCATGTCACTGAATTGGTTGGAACTTCAGAGTTTGTGAAGTTAGATGTTGGAGGAGCCTCAGGGAAGGTTCATTTTTACATTGCTAAAGGTAATGTAAAAGCAGTTTTGGGTGGGCCATTCTTGATGGATTTTCAGGCAAGAATTGGTTATCAATTTGATTTGGAAATCAGTTTGGAGTTGACCGGTGAAGACGAAAGGAGGCTTCACATGAGGTTGTCATCCCCTGGAGAGGATGGTTGGGAGACTAGGCCTCGTTTATCTTCAATGTGCCAGTGCATGGACTGCTGCAGGAGAATGAAGGAAGTGGGTGCTGCCTCTGGTTTTTTGGAGTGCAGCTCAGGCTCTATTGAGAGTCTGTCTTTTTTAGAGTAATGAGGGCTGATCACCCTAGTGCTACAACCTCTCCCCGAGATGAGGAAATCCCAGGTTGTAGTAGGTCAGCTCCCTTGGAGATATACCAAGTGGATTTTCAACTTTCTCTTTTTAATGTTTCTCTTCTCTGCAAGTATTCATCAAGTTTTTTATCAAGTCTCTGTTCTCTCTCAAGATTCTTAATTATTTTTAATTCAAGTTTAAAGAAGAAGTTTGGTTATATATCTTTATTGAAAGATATGAGGAAAAGTTTTGGGGCAGTGAGATTGGGGTCTAAAAGTAAGTCCTACCAATTGTGCACCACTAGGGTTTCTTCTACACCTTTCAAAAACATTACCTGGGCCACACCTGTGAGCATTGGGGAAACCCCTGGTTATTTTTGTAGGACAGAAGAAAACTCAAGAAAAGAAGATAAAAATTTCAAGATAATTCAAGAAAATCAAGAAAAAAATCTGAAGATAATAAAGAAAGAAGATGAAAAATATTTTTGTGAAGTTCGTCAAGATCTATTTTCGGGCCTCCAGCATGAGGTTAAACTGCAGATGATGTTGAAGAAAGAAGATCATCAAGATCTATTTTCGGACCTCCAGCATGAGGATAAACTGCACAATTTTAGAAGATGTGATTCAGAAGATGAATCAAGATTTGAAGATTTGGAAGTTGGAAGTGAGGATGAAGATGTGGAATTGCAGAAAAGTTTTGGAGTGGTGAGATTGGGGTGTAAAAGTAAGTCCTCCCAATTGTGCACCGCTAGGGTTTCTTCTACACCTTTCAAAAACATTACCTTGGCCACACATTTGAGCAATGGGGAAACCCTTAGTTTTTGTTCCAGGTCTGGTGATGAAGAATTCCTGAAGATCCCTCAAGTTGAAGGTGGAGCGGCAAAGTATAAGAAGGTAGCGCAGAAGATTAGGCCTGTCAATGAGCCTATGCCGGTGGGTTTGAATCCGCCTTTGAAGAGACCTCCTTTGTCAAGAGATCTGTACTGTACTCCTTTGGTGAAGAATCCTCCAGAATTTGTAGAGACAGCAAGGGTGACCATGGAAAGGTTGAAAGTTGTTAATTTTGGTCCTGATGGGTGGTTGTCTGAGGAAGAAAAGAAGTTGTTGTTGCACGTTATTGTGCTAAGGGAAAAAGTGGTGGCATTTGTTGAGGAGGAAAGGGGTGTATTGAAGCACTCTTATGGGGAACCTTACTTGATTCCTGTTGTTTTTCATGAACCTTGGCAAATCAAACCTATTCCGATTCCAGTTGCTATTCGAGAGGATTTTGTAGAGATTGTTAGGGAAATAGTAAGGACTGGGTTATATGAACAATCAACATCCAGTTACTCAAGTCCGGTGTTCTGTGTAAAGAAGAAGAATGGAAAGTTGAGGGTGGTTTATGATCTTAGAGCCTTGAATAGAGTCACTATCAGGGACGTTGGTATGCCGCCAAGTGCAGAGGATTTTGTTGAAGCTTTTGCTGGAAGGGTGTGTTATGGTTTGGGTGATATTATGGGTGGTTATGATGAGAGGGAACTACATACAGGTTCAAGGCCTCTCACAACTTTTGAGACTCCTTTGGGAAGATTTCAGCTCACTAGGTTGCCTCAAGGAGCAACTAATTCAGTGGCAGTTTATCAAGCACAGATGGCTTGGATTTTGCAGGATGAGGTTCCTACTCATGCTTGTATTTTTATTGATGATGGTGGAATTAAAGGACCATCCACTGATTATGGTAATGAGGTGTTATCGGAGAACCCTGGAATAAGGAGGTTTGTGTGGGAATATGCAATAACTCTAAAGAGAGTGTTGTTCAGGATTGAAGAGGCTGGTTTGACCATTTCAGGGTCAAAATTATGTTGTTGTGTTCCTGCTTTGGAAATTCTGGGTCATGTGGTATGTAAAGAGGGAAGGATTATGGCGAAGAAAAAGATTAATAAAATTCAGGCATGGCCAAGACCTAAAAATACTACTGAAGTCAGAGGATTTTTGGGTGTATGTGTATATGTCAGGATTTTCATTAAGGATTTTTTGCTGTTGGCTTCAGCTTTAAGAAGGTTGACCAGAAAAGATGCAGATTGGGAATGGACGGAAGAGTGTGAAGAGCTTTTCAGAAGCTGAAAAAGGTTGTTGGTGAAGATATAATTCTTCACAAGTTGGATTATGGTGTTGGTGCTGGAAAGATTTATCTGGCAGTGGACTCAAGCTATATTGCTGCTGGTGCTGGTTTGTCTCAGGAGGATAAGACTGGGAGGGTCAGGCCAGTAAGGTATGAGTTGGTGGTGTTTAATGAGGTGGAATCTAGGTATTCTCAACCTAAGTTGGAATTGTGTGGCGTAGCTAAAATTTTAAAGAAGCTACAGACTGTTTTGTGGGGGCAGAATTTTGAGCTGCAGGTGGATGCAAAATCTTTGGTTCATATGATCAATACACCTAGTCTTCCAAATTCTCCAATGACTAGGTGGGTGGCATTTATTCAACATTTTTCTTTTGACCTAGTACACAAACCAGGTAAAACTTTTACTATGCCTGATGGGTTATCAAGGAGGCCACCTACAGATGAGGATTCTGATTCTGAAGAGTTTGACAAAGATGTTCCAGTGATTATGGCCAGCACAAAGGGTGCTGAGGATTTTTCTTTCCTACCCCATGAGGCTAAACTGGATGATTGTTCTGACCTCCCCCAAAAGGTTAAACTGGCTGGATCTGATCTTGATTCTGGTGATCAGGATGTTTTTGTTGATGAAGATGGAGTTGTTGTTTGGGACAGCTCAAAATTGGAAAAGGGTGTTTTTGTTAGTGAACTGGATTCTCACAAGGTTCAGTGGAAAGAGAAGGATGTGCCAAAATTTAAGGATTGGTGTCCTGGTTGGGCTGCTCAATTGGCTCATGTTCACACTGGTGATTTTGATGGCAGAGTTGTACCCTTGGATGTTGTTTTGTTGGATTTTGAAGATGAGACCTGGGGTCAGTCTGGGTTTTATTTTATTTTGGTGGAATATCTGTTGACCTTGGAGAGGCCAGATAGTTGTGATGATGATACTTGGTTGGCAATCAAGAAGAAGAGTCCTGGATTTTATGTGTCAGGAAGGCGCTTGATGAGAAGGAGACATCCTAATCCTCAAGTGGTGGTGACTCATAAGAAGGGTCAAGAATTGGTTTTGAAGTCTTTGCATGAAGACCTTGGTCATAGAGGCTTTGGGGAGACTTATAGAAGAGTAGCAGACAGATTTTGGTGGCCGGGTATGAAGTTGGCTGTGCAGGGTTGGGTTCAATCTTGTGAAGAATGTCAAAGAAGAAGTCACTTGAAAACAAAAGAGGTGGGCCGTGCTACTGGTGAATCAACTGTTTTTGGAAGGGTCAGTCTGGATGCTGTTCATATTAAAGAGGGCAGGTATAAATACTTGATTTTTGCTAGGGATGATTTGTCTGGTTGGGTTGAGGCAGTGCCTCTGGTTAATTTGACTGCCAAGAATGTGGAAGAGTTTCTGAAGAAGGAGTGGATTTATAGGTATGGGTTGATGAAGTTGGTGACTGTTGATGGCGGGCCAGAGTTTGGCACTGAATTTAAAGAAGCTGTGGCTAGTGTTGGTTCTAGGGTTAGAGTGGCTACACCGTATTATCCTGAAGCTGAAGGCATGGTTGAAAAAGGCCATCAAGTTATCAAGAATGCTTTGGTGAAGATTTGTGGAGATAGTGCCGAAAAGTGGAGGCATTATTTACCCTTGGTGTTATTTGCTGATAGGGTCACTGTGAAGAGGATAACTGGCTATTCTCCTTATGAGTTAATGTTTGGTCAGAAAGCCGTTCTACCAGTGGACTTGGAAGCTGTCTCTTATCTTGGAATTGATTGGGATGACGTGCACTCAACAGAAGATTTGCTCTGTGCCAGGATGCAACAGTTGGAATGTAGAGAGGAATGTCAGGAGAAGGCATACTCTAGAATGATGAAGATTAGGAATCAATCAGTCAGGTACTGGGACAAGAAGTTGGCTCATAGACTCAGGAATCCCTTGAAACCTGGTTGTTTGGTTTTGGTGTATAATAGAAGTTTGGAGAGTCAGTGGGGCAAAATGTTTGCTGACAGATGGAATGGACCTTACAGAGTCAGGTCTCAGGCGTCTGGAGGTTCTTATGTTTTGGAAGAGTTGGATGGTGCAGTCTTGAAAAAGAGGGTGGCTGCAGACCAAGTGAAGAGGTTTTATCCCAGAGGCACTAGGCATGAAGAAGTTTGACTCCGCAATGAGGATAAACTACGGACCATTCTTTAATTTTGGTTTTTTTGTGGTGATGCTATGCATCTGTTTGTTGGAAACTTTTGTTAGAGGGTACCCATGGGTGTGGCTTCTAGATTTGATCTTGGCAAGTGTAGGGGTGACTGATGGGCTGGCTGCTCTATCAACAGTTACCCCAGATTGTCTGTTTCCAACCCTTTCTCTTAATTTGGTTGAACCCTAGTATTGGTTTATTTTCACAGGTTTTAGTCCTCTATGACTTTAAACTGGAATTTCCTCTGGTTTTCATGTGTTGGTCTCTTCACTCTTATTGGTTTTGGTTTTTTTTGTGTTGGACATTGTGTTTTTGTTAGAAGGTACCCAGGGGGGCTTCTAGATTTTATTTTGGCAAGTGTGGAGGTAACTGATGAGCTGGCTGCTCTGTAGAACAGTTACCCCAAAATGTCTGTCTTAAGTCTTTTGTTTTTCCTAGTTGAATTCTAGTTCTGTTGTTTATTATTCAGGTTTCAAGTCCGCTATGACTTTAAACTGGTTTGGGACTGGCTTCTTTATCTTTTGTTCTTTCAGATTTGTGGTGGATCACTGGTGGTCTCCGATCATTTTTACTTATTGGAGGGAGCCCACCCAGTGATCATTTCTATGGACCGGACTTTCCCTTATCGGACAATTTATGGAGCTGGTCTTTCTTTGATTTCTGCAGTTATGTTTTTGCTAGATAGTAGTTTTAGATTATTTTCTTTTTTCTCTTTTTTTCTTTTAATTTTTTATGGGGGTTGTTAAAATTATAAAATCAAAAATATAGGGTGTTACCACATCAGGGTCACCTGGATGTGGGCAAGCACTGGTGGATAAAGGCTCATCAATTGACAGGGCAATGCTATTTTCTTATTTTTAATTATTATTTATTTCGTGTGTTTCTGTGTTTCATTATTTTTATTATCTTCTGAATTTCCTAATTCTTTTGAATTTTGTTTTCTGTTAATCATTTAAAAGAATTAATTGTGTATCCACATCAAGGTGCACTTGGATGTGGGTAAGGTATCAGGGGATCAGCTCATCAATTGGCTGGGGGATACCATTTGTATTATTTTTTATATTTTATTTTATTTCATTTATTTTATTTCATTTCATTTTAGTTATTAATTTTTAATTTTAGTATATTAGTAGATAAAAAAAAAAAAATTTCTGAAATTATTTTTTATTATTTGTTTTATATTGTTTTTATGTTTCTAATCTTTTGCAGGAGCTCATTGTCTGGATGATGAAGCTTCTGGAGGCTGGTCCGGATTGTGATGATGTTTTTGTTTTTTGTTGGGATTGTGGGAAGCACTGTGTTCTTTGAAGTGCATCCTGCTGGAGAGATTATAGGGATTGTAATGATCAGGGATTGGATTAGAGGGAAGTTCAGAGGAGGAAGAAGAAGAAGAGGCAGGAATGGAGTGCTGGAGGGTGTGTTTAATGATCCTAGACATTTTCCAATGGTCGTCCAGTAGGCGCTTTCTCAGGGATTTTTCAAAGTCATTCAAGGGTCCATGGAGGGCAAAGGCTTTTAGCATATTGGAACACATGGTGCTTAGGTGTTTCTTCATGTCCCCATAATCCAGGGTCAAAGAAGTTTCAAGAGGTTGGCCAGCTCCAATAATAGATTCAGGAGGAGGGGTGCCAACTAGACAAGAAGAATTGGATCAGTAATTATTTTTGTTGAAGAAATGGAATAATTAATTTGGTACTTACAGATTGGAAGCTCATCAAATCTGTAAGCAGCTGGGATTTGGATCTCTGACAATTTTGTTATGGTCATAGTGGGTGGATCAACTAGGGAAAGATATGGATTCTCATGGTCTTCCTCTGAAGGATCCTGAGAAGGTGAACTGGGATGCTGATGTTCCTGGGGCCTAGTTGGAGCAGTGAGATTGTTGTTGTTGTTGTGGTTGTTATTTCTGTGGGATTCAGCTGGAGGAGGTGCTGGTGATGGAGTACCAGGGTTGTTAAAGGATGGAGCAGGAGAGGGGGAATTGGAATCAGACTGCTCTCTTCTGGATGGAGAATTTGAAGAGATGGAACTGTCAGAAGAGTAGTTGGCTGACAGAGGAGAGGTGTAGTTTCTTTGTCTAAGTTGGGGACGAAGTTGTTGTTGTGGAGCAGTGTGTGGTGTTCTGGTTTCTTCTTGGGGTTCTGTGGCAGTTCTCTTAGAAATCTGGGAAATTTTGGTGTTTTTGGATTTTGGAAGGGTGGATTGCATTGCTCTGGGAGCAGTAGGAGGTAGTTGGGTTGAGTTGTTATTGTTGTCTGGATGAATTTATCTATTTTCTGGCCGTTTTGGAGGTTTTGGCCCTGATTTTCCCTGTTTGGTGAGGCAGGCGGGCCGCCCGACGTCGGCTGGGCCACCTGGACGCGGTCTAGAAGCCTAGGGGTTGATTTTGAAGCTTTTGGAGCTAATTTAGAAGTGATAAAAGCAGTTTCTTGAGAAGCTAAGGCTGGTCTTTTTGGAAGAGTGCGGGAAGCTGAGCTTCTGGATCTTCTGGAAGGAGCTGAAGATAGAGAGGAAGAGGATGGACCAAGTTCTGGAGACCTGGTAGGGGATCTGGAGATGTACTTGTGAGAAGGAGAAGGCGGAGGAATAGGATAGTGGGCATCTCTATCACATTTCTTTTTTTTGGAATAGCAAGAGTCACAAGCCCTGTTGTAGAATTTGGCTTCTGGATTTGGAAGAGTGAATGTGCAAGGTCTGCACATGTGGATGCACTGTTTGCAGGCATAGTCCCTTGGAGAAGTGAAGCAAGGAAGAGTAGAAGAGTCAACAGCAGGGGATCCAGACATGATTTGTGGTATGAAAGGTGAGGAAAAGGATAAGAGAAGATTTTGTCAGTGATGAGTAGAAGAAGAAGTGAAGGTGGACGCTCCATGGGTCTAGCTGTGTGTGTATTGCATGAAATTGGCTGGGTCAGATTCATGCAAGATTATGGCAGTCCTCTATGACTCTAAACTGGAAAATTTATCAGTCCATCAAGACTCTAAACTGAAAAAGCTATGGTATCAAGGCAGTCCATCAAGACTTTAAACTGAAATCTGGTTTCTGTTAGTCCTCCAAGACTTTAAACTGGCAGGTTTCAAGAATTTTATCAAGAAGTAGTCCTTCAAGACTTTAAACTGAACACTGTGTTAGTCCCCCAAGACTTTAAAATGAGGGTTGTAAGTCCCCCAAGACTATAAACTGAGGGAAAAGTTTTTGTTGTTGGAGTTGTTTTGAAAGATTGGTGGAGGGTATCCACAGGGGGAGCCTCCAAATTTAGCAAAGGCAAGTTTAGGGGTAATTGATGGGCTGGCTGCTCTATTCACAATTACCCCAGAATGTTAGTTTTTCCTCTGTGTCTTAATGTGGTTGATCTCTGGTTCTGGGTTTATGATTTAGGTTTTTGAGTCCCCCAAGACTTTAAACTGAGGGTTTTTGAGTCCCCCAAGACTATAAAATGAGGATGGTCCCCCAAGACTTAAAACTGAGGGTTGTGTGTGGTTACATCCTATAGAGGGTGTGGTCAATTTTTCTTTTCTGAATCAAACTCAAGTACTAGTGGAATTACAGAGTGAATCAAGAGATGAAATGAAGTGTTCAGAATTAGCCTTGAACTGGTGAATGAGGTGTCTTCTGTTCTCAATGTCCTGTGGATCTCTAGCAGGAGTGGATTGGAAATAGTGAAGCAGAAGTTGTTTCTGTTGAGATGTGTGCTGTTGGAACTTGGCCTTGATAGTGGGCAAATGCGTTGGTGTTGGTGGTGCAATGGATCCTACATTGTTATCATCACTATCAGAAGAGGAAGGAACTGAGAATTTATCAGTTTTAAAGTTGAAGAAAAGAATGAATGTTCTTTACCATCAGATGGACCAGGGATGGGGGAACTAGTTGCTTTATGGGTTGTGGCACTCTTCTGGGAAGGGTGGAGCCTTTTGATTAATCTGGGTATCAGGATGGATGGCCTAGATCTTTTTGGTGCTGGCAGAAGAACGACCAGGTTGAGGCAGAGGTGAATCTGTTGTAGAAGAAAGTGGACCAGGTCTGTGGCAGGACTTCTTTCTGGAGTGGCAGAAATTGCAGGACGTTCTGTATGGATGAACAGGTGGTGTTATGGCGCAGATTAAATTATTTTTGATGCAGTATTGGCAGGGGCCCATTTCAGAGGCAGATTTTGAAAGGAGCTTAAACATGGTGGTTGGATGAAGAAAGAATGCGGAAATTCTCAATTGGAGGGAGGATGTGGTCTTTTAACATTGGCAGGGGCCTTTGTTGTGTGATTTGGCGCTGTTTGTGCATGTCTTAATTGACATCTGTTAAGAAATTTGGTATTTTTCTGGTTTTATTCCGTGGATATTGGGTCTGCAGGTATGTGGGTACTATCATTGGATAGCCCTGGTTTTTCTCTATATTTTATGTCTTGAAAACATTTTTTATATTCTGAGTTTTAAGGGGTCATTTCCTCATTTTTCATTTATAAAAGATTGCTGTTTAATTTTGTTTTTTCGTGTTTTACGGGCTAACCTTAAGTCTTAGGGTTAAGTGCTTAGTACCATTTGATAGAGCTAATTTTTCTCTATATTTCATGTCTCAATGTTGTTATAGTGAAATTCCGTGTTTTAAAGGTTTTATTAGTTGTAGCTAATTTTTCTAAGTAGATTAGTGGTTTTTATTGGTTTTCTGGCTTCAGGGAGGCCGGGACGCTTCAGGCGGCATCTCCGACGTCGGGCGGCCCTCCCGCCTCTGTTTTAGGAGGTTGGGGAGTGCTCCAGGAGGGTTTTTTATGCAATCTGGCAGGTACAGGCGCCAGATTGGTGGGTGCGCATGGGCTCTTAGTTAGTGGTCTGTGTGTACATAGTGAATAAGACAGTTTGGGGCAACCTTAATCATCATACAACCATCCGGAGGTGATCTCATTGTTCCTCACTCAGTTTTCACTGTTTTCTGGCCACAATTGGCTGTGTTTGTTGCAAGTGAGTTCTTCATTTAACTTAAATTTAGCAATTGTTTTCTCTGTTATAGTCTTGCAAGCTATAGCAAGTATTATTGCTGTCTCTGGTGTGGATTTGCAGCCTACATCAAGTATATTTGCTGTCTCTGGTGTGGACTTTGTTCTACATTTCAGTTCTTTGGTCTGGTAGTCTATCTGGTGACTACTTTCTTGGCTCATCAAGCAGTCAAGTGTGTTTAAAAGGGGTCTTTAGCAAAACAGGAACCAACTTACTTTAGCAAGTAAATCTCACTCTATTTTTCTAAAGGGACAGGGGATTTTCTCTCTGGTTTTTCTCCAACTCCCTTGGTCAAGGCCTATAGCTAGTACTATAGGATTGTCTACACCGGGCAGGAACCAACCTCCTCCGGAACCGGTTGAAGTAGAAGACCATCTAGAGTGGGAAGTAAGCCGTATCCTTGATTCAAGAATGCGCAAGGGGAAACTTCAATACCTTGTGGAATGAAAAGGCTTCCTTGATGACTCAGACAAAACATCCTGGGAACCAGCCATCAATGTTTCTAATGCCCCTGAACTCCTAAAATCTTTTCATCTTAAATATCCTTTAAAACCAAAACCTTAGAACTCTCTTTTATTTTTTCTCTTCTTTTTCTTTTCTCTTTTCCTTTTCTTAAAATTTTAAAACTTCTTCTCTTTAAAATCTAAAATATCTTTACCTCTAAAACTTTCCTTATTCGTTGTTTTCTTTTCTTCTTTCTTCTTTTTTCTTTCAAAAGTTTTCAACCTCCTTTAAAATAACTAAAATTAAATTAAATTAAAATTAAAATTAAAATAAAATAAAATAAAATAAAATAAAAATTAAATTAATAAAAAATAAAAATAAAATAAAATAATAAAATTAAAATCTTAAAAACTTAATGAATTCCTTTAAATTTTCTTTTCTTTTTTTTTCTTCCCTTATTTCTTTTTCTTTGAACTATCAAAATTTCTCACGAACTCAATATAAAAGTCTTTCTCAAACTTCACTTCAACCTTTAAATCTCTCTTTTAAATTGCTTCAAACAAATTACTTCATTCTTTCAAATTCCTTTTTTTTTAAAAAAAATATTTCTTCTCTTCTTTTTCATTTTTCTTTTCAAATAACTAAAATTCCTCAAAACTTCAATAAATAAACTTTCACAAATAACAATTTTTTCTTTCATTCAATTTTTATTTCCAACAAAATTATTTTCAATCAACTATTTCTTTTTTCTTACTTAAATGTTTTCTTTTCAAAATTTAAAATAAAACTCCTTCAATTAAATATTCTTTCTTTTCTTCTTTCAATCAAATTTCTTCTTCTTTCAAAATTTAAAACAAAATTTTATTCAATCCTTTTTCTCTCAAAATCTTATAAAATAAATATTAAAATTTTAATTAAAACAACAAATAAAAAATAAATAAATATACAATTTGTTTCTACTTTTCTTTTCCTTTCTCTTTCTTCCATTTTAAATTTTTTCCTTTATTTTCTCTTGAACCAATCCCTTCATCTTCTCCAAAATCACCCTTAGTTCCTTCCTACATTTCTCAAAAACCTCCTCTTCTCCTACTGGTACCACTTCCCCTATTTCCAGTAACACTTCGGCAACGTCGAAGGAGGCAGCATTGAAAATATTATCAACTTTACCACTTAACTCTTTGATGAATCGAGTTTGTTGACCTTGGAGAGGTTTCTCTGACCATACCTGGTTGAGAGTCTCTTCGTTGTCCTCCCTCGAATCAGCCACTGGTGGTGGATCTGCCTCAACTGGCAGCAATGGTGAAGCTTCCGCAATTGGAACTTCTGCAATGACATCTGAATTCTAAAAAAAAGATAATCAGTAACAAAATTTCTAAAATAACAGAAGAATGGACTTACTTCAAATAATGGGTCAGATTCTAGAAATAAATTCGATGTTACTTCCACCGCCACTTCTTTTTCTTCTTTGTCATCTTCGATGACCATCCGCTGCTTCTTTAGCATTCGTCTTAAGATGGGGACATCCTCCTCATCTTCCTCCACCAATTCCTCCACCTCCTCTTCTACCCTTCGTTTTTTACCTGTGGCTTGGGTCGCCATGGTGTCCTCAATTTCCTCCTCAACTGCTTCAGATTGATCATCACCAATTGAAACGTTCCATATATCTTTGACCACTTCTTTGGTCTTCGGTATTACCCAATATTTGGTCTTGGTAAACCTTTTTTCGATGTCAGAGTTTTTGCTAAAGCATCACACGGCACCCGTCTCCATTGGCAAAACTCATATTTCTGGCAAGGACCTCAAGTAGCTGTGCTTTCAACACAGAAGTATTCCATCGTTTCACAAGCGGTGCATGCTTGGGAGTACTGTTGAGTAAAAAGCTCATTATCCGCTTTGGGGTGAGGAGGCATGGGAGCTGGAGTTGAACAAGCTGACATAATAATAATAATAAACAAGAACTAAATATAGGGAAAATAGTGTGGGAAGTATATGTCTCACGCTCAACAGAGCTCGCGTTTTTATACCCGGGCATCTGTCACGCGCCACGTGACACTTGAGGCAAAAGAAGCTCATTAAATCAATAATACAGAGGTCTAAATCCATACTCGAAGCGCAGAAAGCAATTCTACATAGCAACTGCGACTTTCCTTTGTGTACTCACTATTCAACCGCGCTAGTCTAAAATCTAAATCTAAATTAGTCAATCTCTCAATAGTGTGTCTCAGTCTTTTCCTCAATAAGCGATGCACAGCACAATAGTCAATGTAATAGTCCGCTAAAAGGTTTATTAAATGTCTGTTAATTATTAAAAGGGGTAGTGAGCATGGACGGAATGGTTAGTGAAGGATTAAAGGGTTAACGGATGTTAGTGAGGAGGGTCCAGGTGTAACGGGTGTATTTCTTTAATGGTCTGTGGTGTGTGGAATAGTGGATGGGTATAAGTTCAATGCAAGGAGGAGTAAAGGATATAAAAGGGGTTGGGTTTTTGGTTCAACATTCTTTAGAATTAAATTATAAAACGTATATATAGTTAATAGTGGTAAAGCTTTAGGTTAAATCATTATTATTGTATCCTTCCTTATTTTCTCAGTAATCATTTCTAAATCCTAAATCTTTGATTATTGAGTTTCCAACCCTTTGTGAGATCTTAAGAATTTTAGTATTACCTTTAAATTATATTAGATTTCTTCTCAAACATATCTCAAAGCAGTAGCTCTTCTTTCAAGTCATCTTCGAATCACTTCCTCAAACATTTCCTCTGTGCATCGAAGAAGTTTCTAAAATCCTCACTCCATCTCACTTCCCAGGAACACCCTCGACCTTGAGCGTAGGTTGTCCGGTGACAGAACTATTTATTTGGCTACTTAAATGCATAAAAAACACTTTTCAATTTTGGTGTTTTTTATGCCAGAAATGGCTTCTGTGTACTGACCACATACTGGCTGCATTTTTCTCATGTGAATAGCTTCAATTTTAGAAAGGTTAGCTTTTTCACACTATAACTACCCCACATTCTATTCCCACTGTTGGGAAACACATTAAAATAGGTGACAGGCACTTATTTAGTGTCCTAATTTAATTATAGGTGCATTGACCTTATTATATGCACTAATTTCATTAATAACCTCAAGTTTGGTGCTTAAATTCACTACAACCCTTAAATTTGCCTAAATTAGTCAAGGACTTACCCATGTAAGTGCCTTCAAAGGACTGCATGTAGTTACCCCACATCTCACGCCCTTTTATGGCGTTTTAAGTGGTTTCTCAGTCAATATTGGTTATTTTTGAATGAGGATTTCACATAGTTTAATGTCATTAATAACCCATAATTTCTACTGTTAATCCCCCTAAATATTAAGTAATACTTAGTGTTAATTTTCCCTTTTTAGTCTTTCATTTTAATGTATTACACATATACACACTCTTTTTTTCTTATTATTTATTTTTAATGGTTTATCCCTATTACTACAGGATTTTGGCAGGTGATATCATTCTAATTATGTTACTAGTCACTCTTTACATTTTTTAACAGGTCTATTAGCTGGAATGAGGCGTCATTATCCATGTGTAGAGCTGGTAAATCAAGGGGTTTATTGGAGGAGTTATTGGATATAAAAGGAGGAGGTTTTTGGACTTTTTTTCTACATTCTATATCCTTAAAATCAAACATGTAAACAATATAACTACAATACATATCAATATTACTTATAAAGTCTTTGAATAGTATCTGAATTATTAAATATCTTTTTCTACCAACTATAAGACTGTAACCCATTCATATTTGGTGAGATTAAAGTTACTGAGACCCTTATATTAAGTTTTATTTTAATACTTATTAGATTTCTACTACAGTATTCTCATAGGACTATTAAAATCTTCTATACAACTGGACATTAAAGCTAGTTCATGTCTCTGTACTTGATCTCAGCCTGACATTTTAAATTTTAAATTTTCTAAATTTTTGTTTTTAATTTTTAAATTTTTATTGGCTGTTCACTCTAAGTAGATATGGTAATAAGAGCAGTTTTGGGGGTTAAGTTTAATAATAATAATAGTAGGAGGAGGAGTAAAAGTAAAAAAAAAAGTCTTTTGATGATGTTTATTATTATTATTTATTTTGGGTTTTGAGTTTTAAATTATAGGAGTTAGAAGGGTGATGGAAGGGTGGGAGGAGTGTAGAAGAGGGATGAGAGGGGGCTGAAGAGAGTGGAAAAGGGTTATAGTGGTCAGAGTAGGATGAGAGTTGATGGGAGGAGGTGAAGAGGGTGGAAGAGGGATGGGAGGTGCTTAGAAGGGTGAAAGTGGGTGGGAGGGAGTGGAAGAGGGATGAGAGGGGATGGAGAGAGTGAAAGAGGGATGGAAGGGGGTTGGAGGGGGTGGAAGAGGGAAGAGAAGGGGTGTGAAGGGTGTAGAAGAGGGTGGGGAGGGGTGGAAGAGGGGTGGGAGGGGATTAAGGGGCTGGAAGAGGGTGGGAAGGAGTGCAAGAGGGTGAAAGAGAGTGGGAGGGGGTGTGAGGGGTGTAGAAGAGGGAGTGAGGGGGTGGAAGAAGATGGAAAAGGGTGAAAAAGGGTAGGAGAGGGGTGTCAGCCAGGCTAATAAACTTACCCAGTAAATAATTAATTATTTACTAGAGTAGAGATACACCTTTACCTCTCATTTAATTAATTATACTTACTTTATAAATTACTTATACAATTTTGACTAATTAATAGGTAAAAATAAGTAAAGATATAATTCTCTTGTTTCCTCATATATTTTTTCTGTGACAGCATCCTCATGACAGCTGAAAAGAAAACTAAAAATATTAAATACTAAATCAAATAAAATGGACATACACAGTTAAATACAGTATATGGGTGCATTATTTATAGAACAACTTTAATATTTGAAATGCCTAATTGTGGAATTTCTCTTTCTCTGATACTCATGTATATATAATTTTTGATTCTGTAGTTTCTATCTATTTTGCCTATATGAGGCCTCTCAATCTGGCTGTTTTCATTCATTCCATTCTTACTTTACAAATTTATTATATACACACCAATCACATATATTACTACTGTTATGATCTTAGTATTTACATATGCATAATTCTAAGCTTTTAAAGTAATATTAATAATGATTTCTTACCTTTTCATTGAGTATTTAAATATAAAAGAAAAAAATATGTACCTCTTTATAAATTTTGAGTTTTCCTCACCTATCATCGCCATTGGACCACTTTATAATCTTCTAGACAAAAATCAACCCTTGAAAACTGAGGGCCTTTCCAAATAGTTATCAAACAATTTTTATCTTGATGCCAGCAACCAAAGGACCATTGGCTCCAACACCTACAGCAATTTTTGGACAAACAACAAACAAAAACCATCAAAGGCACATGACAAATGTTTTTGCCACAACTAGGATTTGAGCCTTTCCCCAAATTTAAGGTTTATATAATCCTAATTGTCCTATATATTTTTAGTGACTATAGTGGTTATTATTTTTAGGTCTCACTCTGTATATTTCATTATATATGTATATCTTTTTACTCATCACTCTGTAGTTGGCATTAAATTTCTCAAACTACAGGGGGAGGTGTCAGGTATATACCAAGATAGAGCAATATTTTTCTTAGTCCTAGAAGTAATAGATTTAATTTAAATAATTGAAAAAATTATATTATTTAATTATTTCAGTTGAAAAATTGTCCTGATAATTAAAATAATAAAAATATATAAATTAATTATTTAATTAAAAAATTATATTAATTAATTTTTTCAGTAGACATTTAGTCCTGGTAATTAAGAAATATACAATATATAAATTAGTTATTCGGTTAATAAATTTTATTAATTAATTCAGTTGATTTTTTGTCCTGATAATTAATATATTATTTTTATATTTTGGTTGTTTTTTCCTGGTAATAAATTATATCAAAATCTTAGTAAATAAATTGGTTAAAAATTGTATTAATTAATTATTTCAGTTTATTTTAGTCCTGACAAATTGATATACTTTCATTTTTTCAGTTGATAAGTAGTCCTGGGAATTGATAATAAATTAATTATTTCAGTTTATTTAAGTCCTAATAATAGGTACATTTTCATTATTTCAGTTTATTAGTAATCCTTGTAATTGATAATAAATTAATTATTTCAGTTAATTTTTTTGTCCTGATAATTGATATATTTTCATTATTTCAGTTGATTAGCAGTCCTGGAAATTGATAATAAACTTTAAATATTTTTATTTTACCTCATATCTTTTTTTAGCAAAAAAGAATAATAACTGACAAAATATTAATATTTCTTTCTTCCCTCAGCTCAAGTTATACAAAAAATGGCTGAATTAAATATTTCTACCACCCATGATGAGGAATTTGATCTTATTGATTATGATGCAAGTTCTGTTAGCTCTCCTTTGACTACAAAATTTTCTCAAATTAATAAATTAGTAAAACAAACAGGATGTAGAAATGCAGGAGGTGGAAATCAAGAAGGAACACCCTCCCCTAGAGTCCAAGTCCCAGGTAACCCCCCAAGAAGAGCTTCCGAAAGGCTTTAAAAAAGATTCCAGTTCAGCAACAGGTAAACTATCTGACAACTCACATAAAGGAGTTGAAGTCAGAGAACCTCAAAATAAGGGCAAAGGTAGAGTTCTTGGAAGAAAAAATAAGAAGCATAGAAATTTTCTTCAAGAGAAGGAGAGACATCAACAGGAGAAAAACCCCTTCCACTTTTGGCTCCTCAACAACAGGAAAAAGTGGAAGTGTCAAAATGGAAATTGGGATGGCGGAACACCCAATTGGACTCTCTCCAGGCTCAGCAAATGCAGCAGGCTCCTCAAGAAGGACCCTCCAAGCCTCAACATTTCAATTCCACCCCTCCTCACCCTTACCAAGGAGGAAGAAGAAAGAGAAACAATAATTTTCAAATTATTCCAAAACCATGGTAAGGCCTTTCATTGAATATCAAGTTCCTTTCCTTGTTACTGATTCAGCTCCTTCAGGTAACCCTGGGATGGTAGATAACACCTTGAAACCAGGAGAACCTAGTTCTAGCAGAAAAAGTAATCAATGTTTTAGTCATGTAAATACTCCCTTAGTGTTAATTGATAGTTCAATGATGAATACATAGATGGCTATTATAGATGAATCAAATGATCCTGAAGTTAATGAGACACTTGAAAGTTACTCTATCTCTCTCCTGAAAAATTCTCCTGATGTAGCAACTATTAATGATAAATATTTGAGAGAAATCATCAAAAAATAAAATCAGATAATGAATAACTTACAATTGACCAAAATATTTAATAGATTGTTAACTGAACAAGGTTACGAAGCATTAAAAGGTGAGTTGAATAGGGTATCTGATGAATTGTTTAGATAAAAAGTAAATTATGAAAAGAAATTTTCTTTGTGGAAAAGTATTAGAAATGATCTATCCAAATTAAAAGAGACTAGGTCTATCTGTTTCCAAGAGCTAGAAGGTCAGAAATTAAATTTGAAAAAATTTAAATGACCATTATTCATCTCTGAAAAATAAGAATCAATTATCTTTTGCAACCATCAATTAAACATTAACTAGTATTCCATTGGTGAAAAATAGGTTAACAAAAATCGAGGAACAATTGAATTCATTGTTATTTGACAAAAATACTCTGTCACTTCTCAGAAGGAAACTTTTACACAGGCTACTCCACATGTACCTGAGCCAAACTACTCAAGAGAAGAATTAGTACAAGAGAAACCTGTAGATAGTTCTGAGTTTACATCAAAAATTGATGATGTACCCTGTTCATTTGCAAATGTGTTAAATAATGAGATTAAAGCTCAATTTGAGAAATTGAAACTTCTTCTTACACAGAAATATGTAAACCAGAAGTAAATTACCTCAAATCAGAAAAATTAGCCCAAACTTGACCAATATCCAACATTTGATGGTGATTCTTCCTCTGACTGGCTGCAATTCATCTTTAGGATTGATAATCTTAAGAATTATTATAAACTACCAGATGAAGATATTGTGTCTAAATTAATTTCTTTGTTTTCCAATTTTTCCCTCATGTGGTATGAATCTTTCTTCTTGGATAATAATGATTACTCTTGGGAGGATTGGAAAAAATTAATTAAAGCACAGTTTAGTTGATCAAAATTTAGGTTAGCCCAGTAAAGGCAGTATGAGGAGTCCAGATATAGCTCATCCTCTACAGAAAAACTATTGAGTTCCTGATGAAACTAGTAAAAATCTTGAGAGTAATGGATCCAAATATGGAAAATGAACTCTGGAAGGACAGGATCCTTTATAAATTGCCAATTTCTTTGAGAGACTGAATTGTTGCAAGAACTAAATTCTCCAGGGAGCCTTCTTCCTTTACTAATACTTGTAATGAAGTTCTTTTAAATAAAAGTTACGAATCTAGGAAGTTCTTCCCAAGACATTCAGTGGAGAAACCCTCTAACTACCAAAAAAAACTTCCTGAAAAAGTTGGTAAACCCTCTGCCCCTGTTGCACCTAAAAAATATGCAACAAAAACTTGCTTTAAATGCAGCAAGCCTTGGAAGAAAGGCCATTTTTGTGACAAGAAAATAAACCTTGTTGAACAAACAGAGGAGGCTAATGATGACCCAGTTGCACTAGATGATACTTCAAGTGATTGTGCCAGAAACATTTCTTATGATTCTAGCCAGGAAATCTTGATGCTGGAGGAAGATATTCAATATTTAAATAATATTGACATTGATAAAAATTATTTTTCCATAGTTGAAGATTCTGAAATCATAAGAAATCTTGAGGACAACTCAATTATTATTTCCCCTCTCAAGCCACCTGTCTTGGTTAATGAAAAAAACATTGAGGTTGTTTTGGACTCTGGCTCTGGAGGAAGTGTTGTATCTGAGAAAGCACTTGCTTCAGTTGATCATGATTATAAATCAAAACTTATGCCTGTCACTCTTAAAATTGGAGAGGTGATGGCTCTATTTTGGCCCCCATTTTTAAATACAAAGCTACAGTATTTTTTAAATATAGCCATGGATTTTTAAGAGCTATGTGTGACTTTGTAGTTATGAAAAATGATAGCTTAAGCAATTGGTTCATTATGGGAAATGATATATTAACCAAATATGGAATTAAGCTTGATCCCTCAAACCAATGCTTCACAATGGGGTTGAATGGGAGGAGAAAACTTAAAATTTCCTCCCCCAAAAAATTATTAACACCAGGATTGAAAACATGTCATTATGTAGCTTAATATAAAGGAAGATCAACAAAAGAAATGCCTGCCATTCTGTCTGAAATTGACACAGCTTCTTTTGGAGAACAACTTTCTGGTGAGGAAAAAGATTCCATAATTCAGTTGATAAATTTTTTCCTATGGCCTTTGCTCACAGGTCACATGAATTTTGATTGGTAAAAGAAGAAATTAAGATTTCCTTATCTGGCCCATTAACTCAAATACCACATATTTTAAAGAAGAAACCTTATCCTTCTTCCCCCACAAAGAGAAAAGATAGTGAAGACAATATCTCTTGCCTTTTAAAAATGAATGTTATTGAAATAAAATATTGGCAGGACATTTTGGTCTTGAAAAATAATGATAAGAACTACAAACACTTCTTGGTGGGCTAATATGTCCAAAGACACCAAACTATATGTTTAATCCTGTTATTCTTGCCAGAAATTAAATGATTAACTGGAACAAGAGCTGGATTGATGCAACATATTGAATCTCCTGATGCACCATGGCAGATTATAAACATGGACCTTGTAACAGGATTACCCATTGCTGGGAAAGACAGTTATATCTCTTTCTGGGTTATTGTGGACAGATTCACAAAAATGTGTAAATTCATCCCTAATCACAAGGATGTTTCTACTAAAGAGTTAGCCTTCTTGTGGTGGTCTCATATGTTTAATACTTCTGGTTTCCCAAAAGCCATAATCTCTGACACAGACTCTAAATTTACTTCTGAATTTTAAATTTCTCTGATGGATTTTTGTGGTTGTGATCTGAAATATTCTACTGCCCATCACCCCCAAACTGATGAATTAGCTGAAAGAATGATTCAGACTTTAGAGGACATGAAACAAAGGTATTGGGCCTTAAGCCTTGAGTACAAAGAAAATGACAGGTTCATTCAAGACTGGATCACCTTACTTCCTGGCTTGGAATTTTCTTATAATATCACTGTTCATTCTGTTACTCAGAGAAAGCCTTTTGAGCTCTGGCTTGGATATGTTACAAATACTACATTCCAAATTCTCAAAAATAAAATACCTAAATTTGATTTAAATTCTGGGGTAAAATATTTTCTTCAAATACAACAACATTGCAGAAGTCATTCTCAAAAATGTATTGAAAAATCATTTGAATATGAGAAGAAGAGGTGGGATTAATCCCATAAAGAATACACTTTTAAGAAGGATGATAAAGTACTGATTTCTACAGTCCACTTCAATTTACAAGGTAATAACAAATTAAAAGACCCATTTGTCGGCCCATTTGTTGTCAGAATAATGGTTGGTGATAATGCAGTTGAAGTTATCCTGTACTCTCCATATTATTGGAAACATCCTATTTTTCCAATATCACTTTTGAAACCTTAAACATCCAATAGTGATTTATTTCCAAAAAGGAGGGGAAGACCAAAGAAAACACCCTAATGAAATTACTTGAACAGCAGAAATTGATAAGACTTTAAATGACACAAAAATAACTGCTAAAAAAGGTACAGAATACTTATTGAGATTTAAGAATAAATCTTCTGAATATGATTCTTGGATTCTTGGGAAAGATATATCTAACCTTCCTGCTCTACTAAAGAGATATAAAAAGAAAAAATCATAATTTTTTTTTTTTAGAGTGAGGGAGTTGCAGCCAGGCTACTAAAATTACCCAGTAAATAATTAATTATTTGATAGAGTAGAGATATGCCTTAACCTATCATTTAATGAATTATACATACTTTGTAAATTACTTATACAATTTTGATTAATTAATAGGTTAAAATAAGTAAATATATAATTCTATTTTTTCCTCTTATATTTCCTTCTAAGACAGCTTCCTCATGAAAGCTGAAGAGAAAACTAAAAATAATAAATATTAAATCAAAAATTTTTTTTATTCTTACTTTGAAATTTTCAGAAAATTAAAATAAATAAAATAAAATGGACATATACAGTTAAATACAATATATGGGTACATTCTTTATAAAAAAACTTTAATATTTGAAATTTCTAATTGTGGAATTTTTCTTCCTCTGATACTCATGTATATATCATTTTTGATCCTGTTGTTTCTCTCCTTTTTGCCTACATAAGGCCTCTCAATATGGCTGTTTTCATTCATTCCATTCTTAATTTACAAATTTATTATATACACACCAATCACTACCTTAGTATTTACATCTGTGTACTTCTAAGTTTTTAAAGTAATATTAATTATAATTTTTTACCTTTTTGTTGAGTATTAAAATATAAAAGAAAAAAATATGTACCTCTTTTGAAATATTGAGCTTTCTTCACCTCTCATTGCCATTTGACTGCCATAAAATCTTCTAGACCAAAAGCACCCCTTGACAAGGGGTGTGTGGTGGTAGGGGCTTTGGGGGATGGAAGAGGGTGAAAGAGAGTAAAATAGAGTGAATGAAGGTGGAAGATAGTGGAAGAGGGTGGCAGGGAGTGTGAGGGGGGTAGAATAGGGATGAGAGAAGATAAAAGAGAATGGATGAGGGATGAGAGGGGGTGGAAGTTGAATGGATGAGGGATGAGAGATATGGAAGAGGGTGGAAGAGGTATTTGAGGGCTTGGAAGAGGGTGGAAGAGGATGGGAGGAAGTGTGATGGGTGTAGAATAGGGGTGAGAGGAGGTGAAAGAGAATGGAAGAGAGATGAGAGGGGGTGGAAGGGGAATGGATGAGGGATTATAAGGATGGAAGAGGGTGGAAGAGGGATTTGAGGGCTTGGATGAGGGTGGAAGAGGATGGGAAGATTTGGTAGGGGTGAAGAACAAAGATGAGAGCATGTAAAAGAGGGTTAGGGGGTGGGAGGGAGTTTTAAAGAGAGATTTGAGGGGGTGGAAGAGGGTTGAAGACAGTGTAGAAAGACTCTTACAGTTGCCTGGCTGTAAGCAGAATCCAAAGGAGTTCGATAAACAGATGAATACCCTGTCCCTTTAAGTAAAATAAGAGTTTACAATTAACTAAGCTATATTCTCTACTTGATAAGAAATGACCTATAAAATATTTATTATTAACAGTGTTGAGATGTAGAATCAGTGTTCTTTATAATGAGGTTGAGAGTCACAAAAGTAAAGCTGTATTCAGAAAATTTATATAAATAATTGAAAAATATGTTTTTATGAATCTTTTATTTTTTATGATTTAGTTTTTAAATTCAGATCCCTAATTATGAGACCTTTATAATGGTACCCTATAAGTTATTATGATGATGATGAGTGAGATTAATAAATTTTTATGTAAAAGTGTTATATTTATAAGGGTATTACAATTTTATAGTTTGTTATGAAAATATTAACAATTGTCATAATATGCATTGTTGTGGTTGGTTGTTAAGTTACTGCTTGTTCTATGATGATGTCTAATTTTAAGTCTACAGGCTTTATAAGCATAGTATGTCATTTTCCATTTCCTTCCTAACCGGAGTATGCCAGACCTCATCAGGAACTCATTCAGAGATCACTAGAGTTTGTATGGAGCTCATCTGGAGCATTCTGGAGCTTTTACAGACTTCTGGACTCAATTAGAACCTTACAAATACCAAAAAAATATAAAAAAATTACTTATGATAGGGATACTTCTCCTTTATAATCCATCTTAATTTTTGTAACCTGCCTAGCCCTATTTACTTAGTAAACAATAATCAAAGTTTAGTGAATTATGAAAAATATAAAGTAACCAAAAATACTTGATAAAATTATTAAAAATTGTAGAAAAATAATGAAAATTCCACAAAAAGTTCAAAAGGTTCTTTAAAATCCTATCTTCAATTTCCAAGTACTTTTAAACCTATATTTGCATTTCCTGTCTGTTAATTATTTGTTAAATCTTGACCCATAAAATTAACCCTTTTTAACCACTTTTGATACTCAATCTCAATAGTATAACCATTTATAGTTAGATTGGCATTTCTAACATCAGTAAAAATCACTCAAAAATCAATTTTTTATGTTCTTTAGTGACATACTAAACTTTATACCATGAAAACCTCCCTCCAATGAAGAATTTCACCATTCTTTAAATTTGAATATGTGATTGAAAACATATTCATCCTCTCTTCATCTTCTTCAACCAACTACCTAAAATAGTCCTAATTTATATTTTGCTTTATTTTATATCCATATCATCATCAATATGTCATCAAAAGAACCTGCCATCCCATGTGAACTTTGTGCTAAATACCAGGTTCCTTGTCTTATTTCTAACCCTGGTCTTCCTTGAAGAAGTGCCTGTGATTTTTCAGGCTTAAAAATCAAGTAGAACTGTCAAATTAAACCTTCCAGAACTAACGTTGTAGATCATCCTATAGTACTAGCTATAGGCCTTGACAAAGAGAGTTGGAGTAAAACTGAAGAGAAAACCCCCTGTCCCTTTGAGAAATACAAGGTGATATTTATTTGCTACCGCAAATAAGAGACTTTTACTATACCCCTTCCAACACACTTCTTGACTGCTTTACAAGTCAAGACAGTAGCAACTAGCAGGCCACTGAGAACCAAAGAACCAGAAACCAAAAAATGCAGAAAGATCCACACCAGAAAACCAAAACACTGTGCACTTTTTGCACAGAAAACAGCAATAATACTTGATGCAGGTTGCAAAGCTACACCAGAGAAACCAGTTTCCAAAGTTGAGTTAATGAAGAACTAACCTTTCAACAAACACAGCCAATTGTGGCCAAAAAACAGTTAAAACTGAGTGAGAAACAATGATATAATTACCAGATGGTTGTATGATAATTAAGGCTGCCCCAAACTGTCTTATTAAGTATGTACACACAGACCACCATCTAAAAAATTCATGCATAGCAACAAATTTGGCACTTTTGAAAGCCAAATTGAATAAAAACCCCCTAGAAACGCTCCCCAGCCTTCTAGAATCAAGGAAGGGGACCTGCCTAGAAGAAGCCAGACCTCCCTAAAGCCAGAAAACCACCAAAAACCTCCAATAAATCCCAAAATACTAAGAAAAATCTACAATGACTACTAAAACCCTTAAAACAAAAAATTAAGCTATGACAACATTGAAACATGAAATATAGATCCAATTTAGCTCTACTTAATGGTACTAAGCACTTAACCCTAAGACTTAAGGTTAGCACGTAAAACACAAAAAACAAAATTAAACAGCTATCTTTTATAAACAAAAGTGAGAAAATGACCCTATTAAAACTTTGAATATGAACAATGTCATCAAGACATAAAATATAAAGAAAAACAGGGGCTATCCAATGGTAGTACCCACATACCCATAGTCCAAATATTCACTGAGTAAAACCAAAATAACACGTAATTATTCAACCAATGTCAATTAAGGCATAAAAAAACAGTGCCAAAAAGACAAACAAATGCATCTTCCAATGTTGGAAGACCACATCCTCCCTCCAATTTATAATTTCACATTCTCCTTCATCAAATACACCATGTTCAGTTTTCTTTCAAAATCTGCCTCTGACATGGGTCCTTGCCAATACTGAATTGACAACAATCTAATCTGAACCATCACACCACCAGCTCATCCATACAGAACCTCCTGTGATGTCTTCAAATCCAGAAAGAAGACTTGCTTCAGACCTGATCCATTATCATCTTTAACAGCTTCACCTCCACCTCAACCTGGTCCATCTTTTACCAGCAACAAAAGATCCAGGACATCCATCCTGATACCCTGATTAGTCAAAAAACTACACCCTTCAAAGAAGAGTGCCAACACCACTACAATAACCACCTCCACCATTCTTGGTTCATCTGATGGTAAAAAAAATTTTTGTTCCCTCCTTCTAATTTTAAAACTGATGACTTCTCAGTTCCTCCATCTTCTGACAGTGACAATGTAGGATCCATTAAACAACCAACACCTAACCACTTGCCAACCATTAAGGCTAAGTTCAAACAACACTCCTCTGAAAAAAAAACACCTTCTGCTAAAATACTTCCAATCCACTACTGCTAGAAACCCACAGGTCCTTGAAAAAATGAAGGACCTCATCCACAAGTTCAAAGCTAATGCTGAACACTTTGTTTCATCTCTTGATTCTCTTCTGCCACTTGAATCTTGATTGAAATTTTTGACTTAGAGATGAAAAATTCTTGACCACTCTCCAGACTTCATGAATGTAGCTAATAATAAGAAATTCTTCAGTTTACAGTATTGGGGGACTCATCCTCAGATTTAAGTCTTGAGGGACTAACAGCCCTCATTTTATAGTCTTGGGGGACTCAAAACCCTCAGTTTAGAGTCTTGGGGTACTAAAAACTAAAATTTTAAAGACAGAACCAGAGATCAAACTATTAAGGACTAAAGAAACAAACTAAAATTCTGGGGTAACTGTTCTACAGAGCAGCCAGCTCATCAGTTACCCCCACAGTTGCCTTAACTAAATTCAGAGACCCCTTCTTTGGATGCCCTCTTCCAGAATCACACCAACATCACATTATCAGTTTATAGTCCTGAAGGACTCAACCATCAAATCATCTTCAGTTTATAGTCTTTGGGGACTATACCATTCTTCAGTTTAAATTCTTGATGTACTGACCACAGTGTTCAGTTTAAAGTCTTGATGGACTTTCCACAATTTGCATAAAAGGACGGAGCCAATTCCATGCATAATAATCTGAAACTGCCCTACTGAAATTTCAACTTCTCTTCTTCATCTATCCATCCTGATAAAAATTTTCTTTTATCTCTTTTTTCTTCATTGTTGTCCCATCACAGATCATGGCTGGATCCCCAGATTTTGACCCATCAGACCTTCCTTGTTTCACTGCTCCCAAGGACTATGCTTACAAACAATGTATCCACATGTGCAGACCTTGCACTTTACTCTACCAACTCCTGAAGCCAAACTCTACAACAGGGCCTGTGATTCTTGCAACTCCAAATAGAAAAAGTGTTACAGAGACCCCAATTATCTTATACCACCACCTTAAACTTCACAAAAATACATCTCTAGATCTCCTACCAGGTCATCAGAACATTTTTCTTCTTTCTCTTCTTTATCCTCAGCTCAATCCAGAAGATCATGCCGCTCTTTCCCCAAAACACTCTCCAAAAGACCTGCTTTATCATCACAAGAAACTGTCTTTATCTCAGAAAACTCAGCTAAAACACCTATAAAATCAGCTCCCAGGCTGCTAGACCACGTCCAGGCAGCTCTCCCGATGTTGGGAAGCCTTCCTGCCTTGCTAGGAAGCATAAATAAGGCTCAAAACCTCCAAATTCAGAAAGAAACAGCCACGTTCCACCAGTAAACACAAAAAAATCCACGAAGCGACCTCTTAGTGCTCCCAGAGCCATGCGCACAACAATTTCCTCATCTGAAAATACCAAAAATTCCAAAACTCCTAGAAGACCTTCCAGAGGACCTCAAGAAGGCACCAGAGCACCAAACACTGTTCCCAGACACAAATCTCCCTCTCAAACAAGAAGAGCTAACTAAACATCTCCTCAGCCAGACAATTACTCATCTGAGAGTTAATTTCTTCCAGATCTTCATCCAGAAGATCTCAATCAGCTTCCAGGTCACCTTCTCCTGGTCCATCCTACAACCAACCTGGTACTCCACCACCAGCATCCAACCAAACTGGGCCAAGCAACAACATCATCAACAACAACAACAACCCTCCTGTTCCCACCATGACACAGGAATGTCCTCCTTCTAGTTCATATTCTCAACACCATATAGAGGATGGCCATGAAAATCTGTACCTCCATCTGGTTGATCCTCCTTTTCAGCTTAGGTATCTCCAGGACTGAGTAATTCTTACTTTTAAAATAAGATAACCTTAATTACATTAAGCCTATATCTTAAAAATAAGGTTAAAACACTTATATATATGTTTATAATACATATATATATAATTTTTACACTATTATATAACTTAGAGTAGTTGAAATAGCTTATCCATAGCCTAATAATACTTATTAAGGTGTTAATGGAGTCATAATATACTTATATTAAGTGATATTAGGTAATTATAGACATATATAAGCTTATATGTATACATAAACCTCATATTCAGTGAATTATGTAGTTATATTATGTATATTTAGGTCTATAAGTGGGATTTAATCTCTTAATAGCCTATAAAATTTGTTTTTCTGCTTATTTTAGGTCATATGGACGTATATAGTGGACTCACAACACTTACACAAGCATATACACCTATTTCAGGCGCATATATCCAGTTTGGTCAACTTAATCTGCTTCCTTGGATGGATTTTCACAAATTTATGAGTTGGGATATGATTACTGGGTTAATATGGATGATTGGGGATTTTATTGGGGGCTTGGACAGCTAATTTGGTTCCTTTATATGCTTAGGGTTTCATTATATACTCTTTGGATGAGTTATTTTACCTGTTTCTATAAGGTATCCACTTTTATCTGTTTATTCTATTTATGGTATGGGTCTGTGGTATCATTAATTGTGATGGAGGTAATGGATGTCTGAGTGTTGAAACTGCTTGAAGTGGACGCAATGGGGAGGTGATAGGCCCTCACAGTGCTTTAATTGCTGAGGATAGTAGTGACATCATCTGGATTGAAGGTCTGTGCACTCCAGTGGATTCTGGTATAAGTAAGGGAGGATTTGACAGGTTATTGGACATCACTTACTTAATATAAATTAAAAAAAACCAAAACACAATTATTATCATATATAAATATATTACAAAGCATTTATAAATTGATATTATCTTTATATAAGCTGTAACTATATTTTATTGATCTATTTTCAACCACTAGCACACATAAAAATCCAAGTATTGTGAGTTTACATTGAGAATAATTTTTTTATTAGTCTTCCCCAGAGGTTTAATCACTAAATAAATTATCAATAAGTAGTTGTACCTTTAGTATTTACTATTAAATTATACTTAGATACTAGCACACACTGACAATTAGGGGTCTTTCCTTAATTATTACTTATTATTTAGTATAAGCCTTAGGACATGATTTTCACTCTAGTATATCTCAATAAAACCAAATATTTGGGTCTTCAGCACATTAGTGGGTCATCATAACTCAGTTATTGTGGAAAAGAACCCTTATAATAATTGTACTAATTTTTTATATTAATAATTAGGTATTTACAGTAGTAACTGTACCCAATATAAACCCAATTTCACTTGGTATTTGGACACCAATAAAACACCCAATTAAATTGGTATTTGGTTAAAGCTTGGTAAGCTAATTATTCACCCTTATTAAGGTCTATTTGAACTTATTATTTTATTTTTAACAGATTTTTTTGATTTTTTCTTATATTTTATTTAAATAAATAAAGATATAATGTCAGTGTATCTAGTATATAAGTATGATTTAATAGTATTTATTAATGGTCCTACTACTTATTTATAAATGATTTAGAGATTAAAACTGATAAGAAGACCAATAAAATAGCTATACTCAAAAAAAACTCACAATACTTGAATTTAAATGCATGCCAGTGGTGGAAAATAGATAAATAGAATATAGTTATAGCTTTTATATTGAAATATCAATTTATAAAGTCTTTATAATATATTTCAAAATGATAATAATTGTGTTAAAATGTTAAATTGAATTTTAGTAAGTAAGTGATGTCTAATAACCTTCAAAATCCTCCCTTACTTATACCAAAATCCACCGGAGTGCACAGACCTTCAATCCAGATGATGTCACTGCTATCCCACGCAATTACAGAACTTTGAGGGCCCATAACCTCCCAATGGTGTCCACTTCAATCAGATTCAACAACCAGACCTCCAGTAAGGACCCTCCATCACAATTAATGATAACACAGACCCATACCATAAATAGAAAATCCAGATAAAAGTGGATACGATAAAGAAACAGGTAAAATAACTAATTCAAAAGTAATAAAATTAAACCCAAAGCATATAAAGAAGAAAAATTAAATCTACAATCCCCCAATAACATCCCCAAGCATCCATATTAACCCAGAAATAATATCCCAACCCATAAATCGGTGAAAATCCATCCAAGGAAGCAGATTAAGTTGTCAAAACTGGATATATGCGCCTGAAATAGGTGTATATGCTTTTGTAGGCATTGTGAGTCCACTACTTACGCCCATATGACCTAAAATAAGCAGAAAAGTAAATTTTATAGGCTATTAAGAGTCTAAAGCCCACTTATAGACCAAAATATACATAATATACTGCATATTTCACTGAATATGAGATTTATGTATACATATAAGCTAATGTATGTCAATAATTACTTAATATCACTTAAGATAAATATATTATGACTCCATTAACACCTTAATAAGTATTATTAGGCTATGTATAAGCTATTTAAACTACTATATGTTATATAATAGTGTAAAAATTATATATATATGTATTATAAACATATATATAAGTGTTTTAACCTTTTTTTAAGATATAAGCTCAATGTATTTAAAGTTATCTTATTTGAAACATAAGAATTACACAGTCCTGGAGATACATAGGCTGACACTCCCTCACCCAAAAAAAACAATAAAAAAAATGTTAAGACATTTTAATTTAAAGTAAGGAGTGTATAGAAAAGTTATTAAATTTTCTATAATACATATACTGAATAAACAGTATTATTTTGATTCAAATTTTTTCAAGAGATTTTTAAGATAAGAGATTTAATTTTTTGGAATCCACTGGTCATATTCACTTGATTTATTTTTAAACCTTAATAGATACTCAACTCCCTTTTCTTTAGTAAGGTGTCTCGTTTCAAGTATCTTTTCAATTTCTGCCTTTTCAACTATTTCTTCAGGTTTCTGTTTATGCCTTCCTGATCTTCTTGGAAATAGAGCAGTATCATTAGATTGGTATGGTTTTATAAGAGAAACAGGAAATACTGGATGTTTTCTATCATATGGAGCATATAAAATAACTTCAACAGCATTGTTACCAACCATCTTTTTTACCACAAATGTTCCAATGAATGGATTCTTCAATTTAACATTACCATTTAAATTGAAATGTAGGTTAGAAAAAAGGACTTCATCAACATTTTTGAACATTTGCTCTTTATGGGCTTTATCCCATCTTTTCTTCTCATACTCAAACACCTTATTTAAATATTCTTGAGCATGTTTTCTGCATAATTCTAGCATCTGAAGAAAAGATTTTGTACCTGTATGGATATCCAATCTATGTAATTTATTAAGAGTTTTACCAGGGGTATTAGGTAAATAACCCAACCATAACTCAAATGGCTTTTTGCCAATGACAGAATGTAGTGTACTATTTTATGCAAGTTATAAACCTGGGATAATGGTTACCCAATAATGCATGAATTTGTCATTGTCTTTAAAGTTAAGACCAAAAGCAAAATATCTTCTTATCATGTCTTCTAAAGTTTGTATCATTCTTTCTGCTAGCCTATCAGTTTGTGGATGGTGTGCTGTAGAAAGTTTTAATTAACCCCCTGAAACATCCATAAGGGATGTCCAGAACTCAGAAGTATATTTAGGATCTCTGACTGAGACTATTGCTTTGAGAAAATCTGCTATATTTAACATTTGTGTCCACCATAAGAAAGATAAGTCCTTTTCAGAAACCTCTTTGTGGGTAGGAATAAATTTATACATTTTTGTTAATTTATCTACAATTACCCAGCAGGAGTTATAACTCTTATTCCCTGCTATTTACAAAACTGTTACAAAGTCCATCTTATTATTTCCATGGAGCTTTTAACTGCTCAATTTGTTGTAATAAACCAGCTTTTTTTCCTGTTAATATTTTAGATTATTGACAAGAATCACACGTCTTAACATATTTTTGAACATACTCAGAAATTTTTATCCACCAAGCTGTGTTTTTTACTCTGGTTAATGTTTTATGGTAGTCAAAATGACCTTCTAAGATATCATCATGACATATACTTAACATTAACTCCTTCATTGAAGGGGAAATTACAGTTACATTACTTAATTTTTTCCTGTAATATATAAAACCATTCCCAATGAAAAATTTTCCTTTTTCTAATACCTCTTTATACTTATTTGGTAATTATTTTATTCAAACATTCATTGAAGAATTAGACGGATCATTTAATATTGTAGTGAGTTTACTCAAGTCAGGATCTGAAGGATACATGTCAAGAATTGATCACATAAATTCATCCTCATGATCTACAATATAAATGCCATAAATGTTAATAATGTCTGACTCAGGAACATAAGGAGAATTATCATCATTATTGGGCAGAGGTACTCTAGATAACAAACCTACATTAGAGTGTAAGGTTCATGCTCTATGTGTAATAGTCATCTGTCATCTGTATTCTTGTACAGCTAATTGCCATCTAAACATGTGTCTATTAGGAGTTTTCATGTTTAAGAGTGACTTAACTGCACTGCAGTCAGTTATTAGCTCAAATATTTGGTTTTCAAGGTAATAATGTAGCTTCTCAAGAGCCAATACTGCTACCAAACATTCAAGTTGAGTAGCACCATATTTCAATTCCCTACTTCTTAGAGTACCTGAAATATAGCAAATTACTACTTCTGACATTTTTCCTTCAATAAGTTGTTTTTGATGCAAAGCAGCACCCAGACTAATAAAACTTGCATCTGTATATAATACAAAAGGCAATTAGAAATATGGTAATCCCAAGATAGGAGCTGTCATCAAACATTTTTTCAAATTATAAAAAGCCTGTTGTCTTTCATTTTTCCGAATGAAAGCTTCTGATTTCTTTATCAGTGTGGTCAATGGTGCAGCAATTAATTGGTAGTTTTTTATATATTGTCTATAATAGCCACACATACCAAGAAAATATTGTACATCCTTTACATTTTGATGAATTCCAATATTCTTGATTGCAGCCACCTTATTTTGTCTACACATATTTGTAAGCCAGATACAACATGACCAAGCACTTTTAAAGACTCAAACCCAAATTTACATTTTTTCAATGCAAGGGTCATTTTTATTTCATCCATTTTCTAAAATACCTTCTTTAAATGGATTAAGTGATAATCATATGTCTTAGAGAACACTATTATATCATCAATGTATACCATTAACCATCCCTCAATAATTTCATTATGGAATGTTATATCCATTAACTTCTGAAATACTGATGGAGCATTTTTTGGTCCAAATAGCATCCTGACATATTTATAAATTCCCATGTGTGTTGTTATCATCAAATAGTTCTGTGAATTCTATTCAACAGGAATTTCATGGTACCCTTTACTTCCATCTAAGCAACTTATATACTTAGCACCTTTAAGGGTAGCATGTATAGAGGAAATACTTGGCAAGGGAAAAATATCATCCACTGTGAATGTATTTAATGCTCTATAATCACTGTAAAGTCTTTCTTTATCTTGTTTATAAGAAATTAGCACTGGTGATATTACACAATATTTTGGTGTGGTTTCAACCTTCTGAAGAATTTTTATTTTTAATAACATCTCAATAATATCCTCTATGTCTTTCCTCTTCATTGGTGAAGCAGGGTATGGTTTCTTTTTAAGACTAGCAGGAATATTATCCATATCACAGCTTAAACTAATTTTCATCTCATGATCTTTTACAAAGCCAAGTTCATTTGTACCATGTGCAAAAGCCATTATAAATGCTTTAATTAAGTCCAAAATATTATTTTTCTCAGCTTCACTTATCTGAGTACCAAATGATGCTTTAGAAATTTCTTTTTCCAGAAGTTCCATATCATTGGATTCTCATCCTTTGCATGGAATATTTTTTACTGACTCAATGTGTAAGACTGTGTTAAAAGAGTTTTTTTTAAATTTCCTTTTACCATTCATTCCAATTGTAAAATTATTATTAGCAGGGTCTAATTTCACACCAAACTTAGTCAGAATATCATTTCCAATGATAAAACAGTTACTACGGTTAGTATTATCCACTACTACAAAGTCACAAGTTACTCTTACATAACCATGTTGATTTTTAAAGAAAACAGAAGCTTTTTATCTACCAATGGGGTGTAGTACTGATCCAAAACCTCTCCAATTTTTACTTTGAAGGGGTTCAAGCTTAGACTTATATTCACTATCAATTTTCTGTAATGTATTTGTAGAAACAACAGAAACAGAAGCACCTGTGTCAAATACTATATTAACATTTTCACTAGAAATGATAGCTGGAACCATGATAGGTGTCATTTTTAAGTTATCTACTTGAATATCTTTCATGATATCAGCATCCTCAAAATTCATTAAAGATTTATTTGAGTCCATATTTAATATTGGATTGTCAAAGATGGACAGATCATCTTCCAACATATAGACTTCATTTTCATCACTATATGAGATATTGCTGTCACAATCACTTGATTATTTACTTTTTTCAGTTTCAGTTTCAGATTCACATTGATTTTCAACAATATTTATGTTTTTCTCACATTTGTGACTTTTAACCCAAGGTTTGTTACACTTATAACAAGTATTAGTTTCATACTTTTTAGGTATAACTGGTGCATTAGGTTTTTTCTGCTTCCACCTAAGTGTTTTTGAATTCTGATTTTTAACAGGTTCAATATTTTGTTTATAAGTGGAATAACTTGCTTCATACTTATGGTTTAACAATATTTTATTACAAATATTAATAAAGTCAGAAGATTCAGTAACATTAATTTTTATAGCTACAACAATATCTCTGACAGATATAGGTAATTTATATATTATCTTATCTTTCCATAAGTTAAAAGCCATTTTAGGCTCAATGGATTTTAATATTTTATTTAAATTCATTAAAAATACCATAGGTTTGTCACCATTCAACAGATTTTACCTTGTTTCCTCATAAAGTCTCTGCTGAGTGAGCCTGAATTTAGAACCTCCAAATTGTTTTTCAATTATTTGTTTCCATTCAGCCCAAGAGTAATTCTTACCCTTACTAAAAACAGTTTCAAACAATAATAAAGCAACATCCTTAAATATAGAAATTAATTATGATTTTATTAATTCATCTGGTAACTTATATGAGAATTTCAAGTTGTCAATTCTTTGAATAAAATGTTTCCAATCAGAGCTGGCTTCCCCATCACAAGTTGGGTACTGATCTATCTTAGGCCAGTTCTTCTGATTAGATTTTATTTCACTAATCTTAGGTAAATTCAATAACTCATTTACTCTTGATAAATGGTCTTGTATTTCCTCCTGCACAGATTTGTGACTTACAATTTCAGATTTGACACTACCACCAGATGGTTTTAGCTGTGGTGGTTTAGGGAAGGAATGAGATTCACTTTTTACAATGAAAGGATTATTATTATACTGAGTATACTTATAATTATCCTGGCTCATTAGTAGATTGGAAGTTTCAATCTCAATTTTAGTCAATCTTTGTAGCAGCTCAGAGACACTTTGATTTTTCTGAGAAAAATATAACTTAGTTCTTGATTCACTTTTCAATAAGTGTGCTTCATACAACTTTTCTAACTCACAGAATCTGTTTGAAAGTTCACTATATTTATTACTCAATGAATCATACTTAAGAGTTAGAGGGAAGATGTTCATTATCTAATTCTTTATTTCGTGTTGCAAATTGAGAAATTTTCAATGTTAAGGATGAAATTGTATCACTTGTGAGCTTAACTTTCTTTTCCTCACAGTCAGTCATTCTATTCCACAGTGCTGAAACAATTCTATGGACAGTTGGATTACTGTTAAAGTACTCCATGTCTTCCTTCTTGATTCTCTCACTATCTTGTGAACTTCTCATCTCACTAGTAAGTGGTGGCAACTGAGGATTAACTTTATTCTTATAATGAATAGTACTTTTGTTATTGACAAAAGACAAGTCAGGTGTATCTACATCGAAAACTAGTTTTCTTAAGTCCTCCTCAATTCTCTGTACAGATTTGACAACAATAAAATTACCTATATTGTAATCATCAATATTGTGTTGAATCTGAGAGGGTTATCTACTTACCACGGGATTTGTGCAAGAACTTATTTTTGGCGTTTTTGCTTTTCTTTGGAGGGGTGAGGTGAGGAAGTCTGATGAGGAGGAGGATACCTGTTGCAGCTGTGAATGGACCATTGTTGATGGAACCAATATCACTTCCATTTATATACCAGGATTCTCTCCTAGGAGTCATGTGACCCTCCTGGGGTAGGGGGTTGCTGACTTGGTTGGCCTCCCTTTAGCTCTGCCAAGGTTTGATTCATCTGTTGGAATCCTACCTTGCAATTGTTCTGCAATTGCTCTACCTCCTTTAGCATGAGAGACTTTGATTCCTTGAACTTCAGGAACTGTTTTTCAAGATTGGAAAGTTGATCCTGCAGAGGAGGAGATATCTTTTTTATTGTAATCTATTTTAAGAGGGCCTCTTTTTCTTCTATACTCATTTGCTCTGGCTGGGGGTATGATTGACTTTCCATGGTTATGTCCTGGAGCAATGTTTTGATTAGCTTTAGACCTGGTATTATAAGCAGTCTTTTCACTTACATTGTCCTGGGGAGCACTCATATTGATAAGAATAAAAATATTTTATGTCTACAAAAGAAAAAACCTATATGGTAATTAGAAGACAAGAACTATAAGCAATACAATTACTAATAAAAGCTCGGGAGCTTACCCTGAATTATATCTATATTTATATAAATAAAATATAAGAAAATTAGAAAAAATCTGTTAAAAAGAAAATAATAAGTCTAAATAGACTTTAATAAGGATGAATAATTAGCCCACCAAGCTTCAACTGGATACCAATTTAATTGGGTGTTATATTGGTGACCAAATACCAAGTGAAATCAGGTTTATATTGGGTACAGTTACTACTGTAAATACCTAATTTTTATTATAAAAAAATTAGTACAATTATTATAAGAGTTCTTTTCCTTAATCACTGAGTAATTATGACCCACTAATGTGCAGCAGACCCAAATATTTGGTTTTTTTGAGCTATAGTAAAGTAAAAATCACGTCCCAAGGCTTATACTTAATAATCTATAGTAATCAAGGAAAGACCCCCGATTGTCAGTGTATCTAGTATAAAAGTATGATTTGATAGTATTTATTGATGGTCCTACTAATTATTTATAAATGATTTAGTGATGAAACCTCATCTGAAGACTAATAAAATAGTTATACTCAAATAAAACTCACAATACTTGGATTTAAATGTGTGCTAGTGGTGGAAAATAGATAAATAGAATATAGTTATAGCTTATATATTGAAATATCAGTTTATAAAGGCTTTATAATATATTTATGAATGAAATTAATTGTTTTTAAATGTTTAATTGAATTTTTGTAAGTAAGTGATGTCTAATAACCGTCAAAATCCTCCCTTACTTATACCAAAATCCACTTGAGTGCACAGACCTTCAATCCAGATGATGTCACTGCTATCCCCTGCAATTACAGCACTTTAGGGGCCTATCACCTCCCCATGGCGTCCACTTCAAGCAGATTCAACACACAGACCTCCATTAACGACCCTCAATCACAATTAATGATAACACAGACCCAAACCATAAATAGAAAATCCAGATAAAAGCGGATACCATAAAGAAACAGGTAAAATAACTAATACAAAAGGAATAAAATGAAACCCAAAGCATATAAAGGAAACAAATTAAATGTTCAAGCCCCCAATAACATCCCCAAGCATCCATATTAACCCAGCAATCATATCCCAACCCATTAATCTGTGAAAATCCATTCAAGGAAGCAGATTAAGTTGTCCAAACTGGATATATGTGCCTGAAATAGGTGTATATGCTTTTGTAGGCGTTTTGAGTCCACTGGATACGTCCATATGACCGTAAGTAAGCAGAAAAATAAAGTTTATAGGCTATTAAGAGGCTAAAACCCACTTATAGACCTAAATATACATAATATACTGCATATTTCACTGAATATGAGATTTATGTATACATATAAGCTTATGTGTGTCAATAATTACTTGATATCACTTAAGATAAATATATTATGACTCCATTAAAACCTTAATAAGTACTATTAGGCTATGTATAAGCTATTTAAACTAATATATGTTATATAATAGTGTAATAATTATATACATATGTATTATAAACATATATATAAGTGTTTTAACCTTATTTTTAAGATATAAGCTTAATTTATTTAAGGTTATCTTATTTTAAACATAAGAATTACCCAGTCCTGGAGATACCTATACTGACATATAAATTCAGGGTAAGCTCCAGTGCTTTTATTAGTAATTGTATTGCTAATATTTTTTGTCTAGTAATTACCATACAGGTTTTCCCTTTTTGTAGAAGTGAAGAATTATTATTTAAGACACAATGAGTGCTCCACAGGACAATTTAAGTGAAACACCTGCCTATAACACCATTTCTAAAGCTAAAAACATTTATCCAGGACATCACCATGGAGGGCCAATATTACCCACAACCAGAGTCTATGAGCATAGAGGAAAAGGACGCCCTTCTAAAAATATAACTAACAAAAAGAACACACCTCCTCTGCAGGATAAACTGTCCCATCTAAAAAAACAGGTTCTGAAACTAGAGGAATCAAGGTCTACCATGCTAAAGGAGGTAGAGCAGTTGCAAAAAAACTGCAAGGTGGGGTTCCAACAAATAAATAAAACCTTGGTGGCATTAAAGGTAGGGAAGCCAAGCCAACAGCCCCCTACCCAAAGAGGGTCACATCATTCCTAGGAAAAAATCTTGGTAGAGAAACGGAATTGAGATTGGTTCCATCAGAAGTGGTCTAGCCACAATTGCAACAGGGATCCACCCCCTCATCAGACTGCCTTAGCTCACCCTTAAAAAGGAAAAAAAAGCGCCAAAAGTCAGGAAGTGCTCTTATGCCGTGGTAAGTAGATTACCCTATCAGATTGAACACAATACTTATGATTACAAATTAGGTAATGTTATTGCTGTAAAATCTGTAAAAAAATTGAGGAGGACTTAAGACAATTAGGTTTGATGTAGATACACCTGATTTATCTTTTGTTAATAATAACAGTACTATTTATAATAATAATAAAGTTAACCCTCAGTTGCCACCACTTATTGGTGAGATGAGAAGTTCAAAGAACAGTGAAATCATTGAGAAGGAAGACATGGAGTATTTTAATAATAACCCAACTTTCCATAGAGCTGTTTCAGAATTATGGAATAGAATTACTGAGTGCAAGGAACAGACAATTAAGCTCACAAATGATACAATTTCTTCCTTGAAATTGAAAATTTCTCAACTGGCAACAAGAAATATAGAATTGGAGAATGAACACTTGACTCTAACTCTTAAATATGATTCGTTAAGTAATAAATATAGTGAACTTTCAAACAAATTCTGTGAGTTAGAGAAGTTGTAAAAAGAACATTTATTAGAATCTGAATCAAGAACTAAGTTATCTTTTGCACAAACAAATTAGAGTGTCTCTGATCTGTTACAAAGATTAAATATAGTTGAGATTTAAACTTCTAATCTACTAATGAATCAGGATAATCATAAGTATACACAGTATAATAATAATCCTTTCATTGGCAAAAATGAATCTCAATAATTTCCCATACCACCACAAGTAAAACCATCTGATGGTAGTGTCAAGTTTGAGAAAACAAATGTAAGTCACAAATCCATGCAAGAGGAAATACATGATCATTTGTTCAAAGTAAATTAGTTATTGAATTTAACTAAGATTAGTGAAACAAAATCCAATCAGAAGAGCTAGCCAAAATTGATCAGTACTCAACCTATGATGGGGAAGCCAGCTCTGATTGGCAAAATTTTATTCAAATAATTGACAACTTAAAACTCTCATATAAGCTACCAGATGAATTTATAACATCAAAATTAATTTCTCTATTTAAAGATGTTGCTTTATTATGGTTTGAAGCCGTATTGAGTGAGGGTTAGTATTACTCTTGGGCTGAATGGAAGCAACTAATTGAAAATCAATTTGGAGGTTCTAAATTCAGGCTCACTCAGCAAAGATTATATTAGAAAACTAGGTATAATCAGTTGAATGGTGACAAACCTATGGTATTTTTAATGAATTTGAATAAAATATTAAAAGACATTGAGCCAAACATGGATTTCAACTTATGGAAAGATAAGATAATATATAAATTACCTATATCTGTCAGAGACATTTTTGTAGCTAGAACAAAAATGGTTAATGAATGTTCTGAATTTATTAATATTTGTAATGAAATATTATTAAACCATAATTATGAGGCAAGGTATACCACTTATAAACAAAACAATGAATCTATGAAAAATCAGAATTCAAAATAACTTCAGTAGAAGTAAAAAAAACGTACTGCACTTGTAGTACCTAAAAAGTATGAAAATAATACTTGCTATAATTGTAATAAGCCTTGGTTTAAAGGTAAAAAATGTGAGAAGAATATAAATATTGTTGAAAATCAGCAGGAATCAAAAATGGCACAGAAAAAAGTAAATATTCAAGTGAATATGACAGTAATATCTCATATAGTGATGAGAATGAAGTCTATATGTTGGAAGATGATTTTTCCATCTTTGAAACTCCAATATTAAATATGGACTCAAAGAAATTTTTAATGAATTTTGAGGATGCTGAAATCATTAAGGATAAACATGCTGATAACTTAAAAATGACAGCTATCACGGTTCCAGCAATCATTTCTGGAGAAAAAGTAAATATAGTATTGGACACAGAAGCTGGTGGTTCTGTTGTTTCTACAAATACATTACAGAAAATTGATAGTGATTATAAGTCAAAGCTTGAACCCCTTCAAAGTAAAAATTGTAGAGGTTTTGGATCAGTACTACACCCCATTGGTATATACAAAGCTGCTAATTTCTTTAAACATCAACATGGTTATGTTATATTAACTTAAGACTTTGTAGTGATAGATAATACTAATTGTAGTAACTGTTTTATCATTGGAAATGACATTATGACTAAGTTTGGTGTGAAATAAGACCCTGCTTATAATAATTTTACAATTGGCATGAATGGTAAAAGAAAATTTAAAATAAACTCTTTTAACACAGTCTTACACATTGAGTCAGTGATAAATATTCTGTGCAAAGAATGAGAATGCAACGAAATGGAACTTCTGTAAACAGAAATTTCAAAAGCATCATTTGGCACTCAGATAAGTGAAGCTGAGAAAACAAATATTTTGGATTAAAAAAAGGATTTCCAATGGCTTTTTCATATGGGACCAATGAACATGGCCTTGTAAAAGATCATGAGATGAAAATTAGTTTAAGCTGTGATATGGATAATATTCCTGCTAGTCTTAAATAGAAATGATACCCTGCTTCAACAATGAAGAGGAAAGACATAGAGGATAATATTAAGATGTTATTAAAAATAAACATTCTTGAGAAGGTTGAAACTACACCAAAGTATTGTGTAATATAACTAGTGCTTATTCCTTATGAACAAGATAAAGCAGGACTGTGCAGTGATTATAGAGCATTAAATACATTTACTTTCAGCCGGGCTACTAGACTTACCTGGTAAAATAATTAATTATTTTACTAAGGTGAAGCCACGCCTTTTTAAAAATACTTATTAATATTTAATTATTTAACATTTACTTATAATTTACTTACAACCAACTAAGCTAATTATATTAAGTAGTGTAAATAATTAATTTAAGTAATTGTCCTATAAATTTTTACTCCCTAACACCGTGCTCAATAGTATAGTTGATTGGGAATAAAAATTAATAATAAAATTATAATAAAAATACCTTAAGATTATTATATTACTTCATAAAGAGATCTGGAATTCCGTGAAATTAATAGGGGGTATCAATGTTGACCGATCCGCAATTAAATTAATTGCCGAAAATAATCTGCATACCCCAATTATCTTCCGCAATTATTTTTGCTAATAATTGGGTTATTAGACACTTTACGTGTCAATGTTCACCTCTTATCCGACATTTTTTTACTCAATTTTCCATAACCACATCTTGGACAACTTTCTGGATATCCCAGCCTTCTACCTTGCTGCGCACTTCCATTCTCATCCCATCCTGTTCATTCTATCCGCTCAGAATTTCTCCCCATTTCATCTATTTGATTCTTCTCCTTTTCATCTCGCTATCTCATCTGCTTGTTTCTGCTCCTTTTCATCTTCATTTATAATAACATGCCTCGTCATCCTAGATCTTCTCAAAGGCAGCTATCACCCAGTTGTTCTTCAATTCCCACTACTTCCTCTTTTCCCCGCTCAGCCAAGAAATCAAAGACTGTTCAATTAAAAAAAGATGATCATCTCATTCTTATCAACTGGCTGAAAACCAAATCTAACTATGATTCTTGTTTTGGTACTGAGTATGCCACTAAAGTAGGACGGCCCCCCACATCAAAAGTTAATGGCTATCTTCTAATGGCAAATGAATTACGCAATAAGACCAAGGGAAGGATTGATCTTTTGCCTAAACAGATGTCTGAACGCTTCAAGCATTATCGAGCAAAATACAAGAAGGCAAAGGCTCTTTCATCTTCCACTGGTTTTGGGGTTACTGACATTGATATAACTAAGGGTATAAAATCCATAGACAATAAACTTGATTCTTTATGTCCTTACTTTAAAGAGATGGATGCAATTTTTGGAGAGCGAGCCGATGTTAATCCTGTAAACATGTTGGATGGAGAAGATCCTATCTCCGAACATGATGTCGAAGCAAATCTTTTCCCATCCTCTTCCTCCACTCAAGCCTCCCCTCTTCTAAATTCTACGAATCTAGATAGCTTTGCTATTGATCCTATGGGCGATTTAACCCAACCCAATCTAACTCAGGTCTGTTTCTTTTATCTTATCAATTCTATTTTTTTATTTACTTATATTTTTCTTATTTCTTAAAAGGCTGATGAACAAACCCAGGATCCTCAATCAACTGAGTCTGAAGCTAGTGACAATGATGAGGAGGAAAATTCTACGTTGAACAAAAAGAGAAGGGCTTCAAATAGTCTAAATTTCCTCTCCCAAAGAAGACGAAAAAGTGATACTTCATCACAAACACCTTTTTCTTCGATGGAACAGTTTTTAGAGAAACGTGATGCTGGTAAGTGATATCATACCTCTTATTACTTTACTCTGCTTTTCTTCTACTTTATGTTAATTTTTATTCTCACTCTAGAACAAGTGGAAATTGCTAAAGAGACACTGAGCTTTGAAAAGAAGAAATACGAGCTCTCTTTAAGGAGGGATGACAGAGTACAAGATTTGGAAGAGAGGAAGTATGAGCTCTCCTTACGGAAGGATGATCGGATCCAAGATTTGGAGGAGAAGAAGTTTGAGCTCTCTTTACAGAAGGATGGTAGGGCCCAAGATTTGGAGGAGAAGAAGTTTGAGTTAACTCTTAGTATTGAAAAATCCAAAAATAAGGAAAAAAACACTCGAGCATCAAAACTTAATGGAACAGATGAAGTATAAGCATGATCTCCAAGAAAGTTCTAAAAAGAAAGATTTCTTGATCGAATGCATTAAAGCAAACAAATCTGTTGAAGAAATAGAATGTTTAATGAAATTTTTTGTTGACTAGTTTCTTTTATTTCTTTCACACTTCATGTGTTCATATTTATTTGTACATAAATTTTACAATTATTTTCTGTATTTCTTGAAATATCGTATTTTAATGATAAATATTCTTTTTTTAAATAAAATTTTCAAGTCTCCTTTGAAAATTTGACAATCCCCCACCCCTGTATTTTTTTGAAGTAAGGGGTGGGTATCACAAAAATTCTTTCATGTCATGAATCTTGAAAGTTTTATATGAAAATTTGGCTTTACTACCCCCTGCATTTTCCCGGTATCCTAAAAATTCTTACATGTCAAGAATTTCACAAGTCTTATAAAAAATTTTGGCACAACCCCCCATGGATTTTATTGAAGTAAGGGACGGGTATCACCAAAAAAATTTCACCAAAATATTTACAAGTCAAAAAAATTCTATATCTGTTTAAAAAAATTGGCAATACTCTCCCCTGCATTTTATTGAAGCAAGGGGTGGGTATCACCAAAATTTTTCTAAGTCATCAATTTCACATGTCAGATTTGAAAATTTGGCAATACCCCCCCCTGCATTTTATTGAAGTAAGGGGTGAAAATCACCAAAATTTAATATATTTCCATATATTAATAAATAAATATCTAATATATATCAATTTCCCTAGTTTAATGTAATGACAATCCCTCAAGCCAAAATGCAGACCAAGTCGAGAAACATAAGTTTGGGACTTTCTACAGGTATAGGAAAGAGGAACCCCATGAAACAAATAAATGTTATCATGATTACCTGTTATACAACACAAGGTCGATGGCTCATCACATTATTTGAGAAAATTGATATATAAAAATATTTATTAAAAATTTATGAAAAAATATAAAATTTTCGATGACAACTCTAATCCCCATACTTTTTGGATCTAGATAAAGTTTTTTTAAATCGAATAACTTTACCTTCTTTCTTTACCTTATTGATTCTTTGTATCAACTTATTACTGATTTGAAATGAGCAACCGAAATGAGTGAAATCTTGACAGGATTTCAAACCAGGAGGAGCTTTGGTCGTTTGATGATTATCCTTAGAAGAATTCCAAATAGTTTCGATGATACCATTTCCCAAACCAAAATCAATGATGCACCGGTGGTCTGGAAAATATAAACCATGTCCTTTGATTTTAGCTGGAGATGGTATTGGGTGGCCAGTTATCGGATTGATATATGAGAATATTCCAAAAGTAAGAAAATTGGCATCATTCCTATCGATATGAATCCTATTGTGGAATCCAGAATGAGTGATAATAACATTAGAAAATAAAAGATATTCGTGGCTGATATCTTCCCATTCAGAGTCACACCAATTCGGTATTCCAACTTTGGTTGCAAGGTCATGATTTTTTTCAAATGCCTTATTGCAGAGCTTTTTGAGTCGAAGAGCAAGAAAAGAATTAAAGTAGGGTAGAGTGTCCCAAAAGCAAAAATCTTCATCTTTTTGTGCTTTAGTGATATTATTGAGCAATGAATATATACCTATATAATTGAAATAAGTAAAATGATATTAAGAATGGAACAAAAATTATTAGACATACCAAGAGAATATCCTTTGACAAAACCAGGTCTCCAACCAAAACCAATCATGATACCACCCAACAAATTCTTATTCCTTATAGGTAATCGAACCAAAGCCATTTGATAAAGAGTTATGATAAGATCGGATAGTTGATTAAAAGCTTCATCTTTTACACCATCGAATGAATGAACTTCCAAAATGAATTGAGGCTTAAAAGCATTGCTGATAACTGCAACAACTCGATCATCTCCAAATTCTGTTAGATATTTGATATCTTCTGGTAATTTTTTCGGATATTGATTTTTTTTATCTACTTTAGTTTTATAAAAAAAAATGTTTGGGATATTACGAAAATAACTTTCGCAGAGAGACTTTTTTTTTAAATATCTTTTCTTCTGAAGAGACTGATTATCTTTAATTTTTTTTGATGATTTAGAAGATGATTGTATGGAAGTTGATTTCAAAGAAGATGATAGAGTTGATTTCAAAGAAGATGATAGAGATGATAAAGATGAAGATGATAAAGAAGATAAATTTATTTTTGAAGATTTAGAAGAAGATTGTATGGATCTTGATTTTGAAGAAGATGATAGTGATGATAAAGATGAAGATGATAAAGAAGATAAATTTATTTTTGAAGATTTAGAAGAAGATTGTATGGATCTTGATTTTGAAGAAGATGATAGTGATGATAAAGATGAAGATGATAAAGAAGATAAATTTATTTTTGAAGATTTAGAAGAAGATTGTATGGATCTTGATTTTGAAGAAGATGATAGTGATGATAAAGATGAAGATGATAAAGAAGATAAATTTATTTTTGAAGATTTAGAAGAAGATTGTATGGATCTTGATTTTGAAGAAGATGATAGTGATGATAAAGATGAAGATGATAAAGAAGATAAATTTATTTTTGATGATTTAGAAGAAGATTGTATGGATCTTGATTTTGAAGAAGATGATAGTGATGATAAAGATGAAGATGATAAAGAAGATAAATTTATTTTTGATGATTTAGAAGAAGATTGTATGGATCTTGATTTTGAAGAAGATGATAGTGATGATAAAGATGAAGATGATAAAGAAGATAAAGATGAAGATGAGAGAGAAGTAAGGGGTGAATCTGAAGAAGAAGACATTTTTTTGATCTGAAAAAAAATTAAATGTCAATAAAATTTCAACTCAATTTTTTTTAAAAAAAAATCTCACCTTATTTTTCAAATAAAAAAACTGTTTTTTATTTAAAAATTAAAATAGAAAAAAAAACAAAAAAACAAATAACAAAAAACAAAAAATGAGTAAAAAATTTTCCAAAAAAAAAATTTTATTAAAAAAAAAACCTGAGGTTTTATTTTTAAAAAGAAAATAAAAGCAAAATCCTTAAAAAAAAAAAAAATTTATCCAAAAAAAAAAATTTCAGTAAAAATTAAATCACAAAAAAAAAAAATTAAAAAAAAAATAAAAAGTGAACCTGAAGATTGGTTATTAAAAACCTTCTCACAAGATCCTGAAAAAAAAAAAAATCAGTAAAATCAAAATAAAAAATAAAAAAATTATTTAAATAAAATCAAAATCATAAAAATTAATTATAGAAAAATTAAATATAAAATTATAAACCTTTTTTGTATTGTAAATAAGAGGGACAGTCCTTATCAGCAAAAAAAAATTTTTTTTTTCTATATTACTGCAAAAAAAATAAAAAAAATAATCAAAATTACAAACAAAAATTTGTTAGTATCTTTATTTGAAAGTTAGTAACCCATCTTTATCTCCCATTAAAGTCCCCTTTTCCCCCTCAAATTCTCTCCTTGCCTGCCTCAAAATCCCCCTGAAATACCCCCCTTTCACCCCTCTTTAGGTCCCTCATCACCCTCCTTCCCCCCTCATTAGCTGCCTCAAACCCCCCCCATTCCCCCCTCTTTAGCTCCCTCAAACCCCCCCATTCCCCTCACCTTAGGCGCCTCAAACCCCCCCCATTCCCCTCTCCTTAGGCGCCTCAAACCCCCACCCTTCCCCTCTCCTTAGGCACCTCAAACCCCCCCCATTCCCCTCTCCTTAGGTACCTCAAACCCCCCCCTTCCAATCTCCTTACCCCCTCCCAAACCCTTTCCCCAACACCCACCCCCCCCCCCCTGTTTATTAACGAACGATCTGTAACGATTGTTCGTTAATAAACTGGGGGGGGGGGTAGAGGAGGATATAATGTGATTAGGTAGGGGGGGAAGGGGGGGTGTTTGAGGCGCCTAAAGAGAGGGAAAGGGGGGGTTTGATGTGGGTAAAGAGAGGTGAAGGGGGGGGGGGGGTTTGAGGCGCCAAAAGAGAGGTGAAGGGGGGGTTTGAGGGACATAAAGAGAGGGGAAGGGGGGTGTATTGAAGCACCTAAAAAGAGGGGAAAGGGGGTGATGAGGGACCTAAAGAGGGGGGAAAGGGGGGATTTGAGGCAGCTAAAAAGGGGGTAAAAAGGGGGTCAGAGACAGGTAAAGAGAGGGAAAAAGGGGGGCCTTGAGGATGATAAAGAGAGGTGAAGGAGAGAAAAAAAAACAAAAAAATAAAAAGATAAAAAAGAGAAAAAAGCAAAACAAAAATTAGTTTACCCTAGAACAAAAATAATAGAAGCACTTACAAAAAAAACAAAAAAAAAGCAAAAAAAAAGAAAAAAAAAAAGCAAAAAAAAAAAAATCATGATTAGCAAATAAAAAACCATGAAAAAAGAAAAAAAATGACCTACCTGGTGAGCTGAGTTGAGAAAATAAATGCAACCAAAATATTTGAGGGATGTTTGAGGAGAATAGGAAAAGGATATGAGTGATGAATGAAAAAAAAAATCACTGACAAAATATGCGATATAAGAAAATATGCGATTTCATGTTGAGGAAGTGAAAGAAAACCAATGAGCCATCCAAAAAAAAGATATTCACCGTAAATTCAAAAAAAAAATGAATATGCAACAAACCAAAATACAAAACCAAGTGATTAAAGTACACAAAGAGGACAATTGGAAAGTATGAAAACATAAAAATTAAAAATTAAAAGGGTGAAGAGAAATGTTGAAGAGTAATTGGCATTATAATGGGGCGTATGCCGGTTGATTGAATGATTTGTGAATCAAGGGAGGGGAGTGCCAGTGGTGGTTCAGGATCCTCTTCTTCATAAAGATCATTCCACTCATCCTTTAAATCAGCTAGAATATTGTGGAGTATTACGCAAGTCAAGATCCAATGATTTGCAGTTTTGATCTCCAATTTTTTTTGAAATTGGATTCTGAGCTCCCGAAGACTAGAAAATCGTCCCTTTAAAATACCTATAGCATGTTCAATTCGTACTCTTGATTGTGCAAGGTGATAATTAAATTTAGTTTTGGGGTCATTTTCTGAAGTTGCACCACGGAAAGCAGGTATAATGTACTTTCCACTTGCATATGCTGAGTCTGCAAGGAGGTACTGAGATTCGTCAAAGTATGATTCAGGGGATTGAGAAATCCTCATTCTTTGGAAGACGGAAGAGTCATGACATGATCCAGGGCAGCCACTGTGAAAAGCAATAAATTTTTTATTGACATCGCATACAAGTTGAACGGCAATAGAGTATCTAGAAAGAAGATTAAAAGTTAGATTGTGAAAGATGAGAACTTGGAGAAGATTTTGAAGAAACCTTTTTTTGCGATCAAAATAATGGTTGCCATCATGAGCAGGCTTTTGACTCAAAGGGATGGTTGTGCCATCAACAAAACCTATACAGCCAGGGAAACCTTCAGCTTGCATTACTTGAGAGGATTCAAGTCGCTGTTCTGGAGTTGGCCAAGCAAGAGTTTGAGACTTGAGGGAAAGGATAGCAATCATACAGCGCTTGGTGTATAATATCACGGTACCATATCCTATGTTAAAGAGATTATCCAAACGTCTTACGGCAGCACCATTTCCATTTGAGCCAAAGCGACATAGAGCAACAGCAAGTTGGATGGCAGGATTACGCTGTTTGTTATGAGAATTGTTATGGAAGATAGGATGATTGGAGATGAGTTGATAAAGTTTGAAGAAAGAATCGGGAGAAGTTCTAAAAAGTTGTGTGAAGTTTAAATGAGGAATGTTGAGAATGGAGGCCAGATCATATCGGGGATCATGATAAAGATTTGGCCCCCTGGTGATGATGTAACGCTTTTTGGAAAGAAAACACATATAAGCTAAAGCATCTTCCAAATCAGAGTCAGATTTATAGTAAAGAACTAAAAGAAAAGTGATAGCATTCATTGTTGAGTGAAGTAGATTCCTAGTAGAGAGGTGTTTCATTGTTGCTGGTGGAAGGGTTATGTGATGAGGGAAGTGGGAATTCACCGCCAAATGTGCAGTTGGGGTGTGTAGATAGAAAAAAAACTTAAGTGTTCGCCACCAAAATTAAGTAGCATAGAGTGAGGAAATACTTAAGGATGGCATCAGCAATTATAAGTCATGTGACTTTCTTATAAATCCATCATGGATGAGATGAGTTTGGGATCAGGAATTAGGAATGGAAATTGGGGTATAAGAGGCGGGATAATGCATTATCGTGGATTTCTTATCCACTAGCCCTGGGGCTAGTGGATAAGAATCTTCCGCAATTAATAATGTCTGATCCCGGGAAAAAAAATTCCTGATCCCTAATTGCGGATCCCTGAACATTGATACCCCCTAATATAATTAATTTAATTGTGATGTAATTAATTGTGACAGTCCAAGGAACTCATACTTTATTACTTATAAAAGTGATGCCCTTGTTGACGTACCAATTAAATTATTTTCTTATGTCATATATATCCTCCTTTTAGTCATCTTCTTTCTCACATTCTTACAGTAGATGGTGTAAATTCTGTGTCTTTATTTCCCTCATGTTTTGCCTATAAAAGGCCCTCACTTTTGTGCTTTTCAGAAAATTCATTACTTATTTACTTACTTACTTAGTTTATTACAACTACATAAAAAAACTATTTATTATTATTTTAGTATTTACATTAAGCCGTAATTCTAAACTTTTAAATAAAATAGTAATTATCCCTTTACCTCTTTAAATTATTTGAGTAAAAATCTTTAAAAGATAAGAGAAATACATACACATTTTAAATCCTTTGAAATCCACCGTTTCCATCCTTGAAACTCCTTGAAAAATCTTCTAGACTTGAAGGACCACCCAACAATTAAAGGCCTTTCCGAATATTCAACGGCACATTGATTACTTGAGGTCAGAGAACGTGGGGACCATCGCCATTCAAGGTACCTATAAGGACAAATAAACGAAGAAAATGACAAATGTCATATATCACGTGATAAAAATGTTTTGCTGAAAACAGGAATTGAACTGTGCTCCAAAACTTAGGTTCATATACTGACTAAACATCTTATATTTTGTGGTAATTATTGAAATTACTATTTGTGGGTCACTTTGCACTCTTCACTCTCAACATATTTCCTTTTTACTCAGCACTCTGTAAGTGGCATTAATTTGCTCATTTAACAGTGGGAGGTGTCTAGTAAATTGGAATTAATTTTTTTATATTATTTATTTTATTTTTCCTAGTTGACAAAGATAGAGCAATTGTGTTCTTAGTCCTAGAGGTAATAAATTATATTTTAAAAAATTATTATTCATTATACTTTTCAGTTGACTCTTGTCCTGATATATTTAAATTTTATTTGTTCCAGTTGAAAAATTGTCCTGACAATAATTTTTTCTTAAAATTCATATTTAATATATCAGTAGACATTAAGTCCTGTTAATTATTAAATTCTCAGTTGATTAAAAACTTGATAATAATTATGGTAAAATTGTTAATAAGAAATTTAAATTTAATTTTCAGTTGATTATTATATAATCCTGGTTTTAAATTTTTATGAATTAATAAATTGATTATTATTTTAGTTGATTTTATCCTGAAAAATTTTATTTTATTATTTTTCTTTTAAATAAAAGTAAAAATACAAACTAATTCATCTTATTGTCTCCCTCCCTCATTTCAGTAAAATTTAGAAATGACTGATCAAGGTGTCTCTGCTGCACGTGAAGAGGAATTGAATTTAATTGATTATGATGAGGCTACTTCTGTCAGTTCTCATTTAGCTAGTAAATTATCTCAAATTAATCAATCATTTCCCCAATCAGGATGTAGAAATGGAGGAAGTGGAAATTCTGGTAGAAAAAACTCAGGAACAGAAACCTGTAATAAACCCCCCAGAAGAACTTCGAAAAGGCTTCAAAATAAAAAAGATGCCACTACCTCAACAAGTAAAGAACCTGTCAACACACATAAAAGAATTAAGGACAGAAAACTTGAGATTGAGGTCAAGAGTAGATGCTCTAGCAAAAAAGGTAAGAAAGATAGATGCTTTTCTTCAAGAGAAGAGGAGACCTCCTCCCCCCAGGGATCTTCATCAATTGGCCCCCTAGCAGCCAGAAAAAGTGGAAGTATCCAAGTGGCAGTGGGATTCGCTGAACACTTGGTGGGATTACCTGTCTCAAAATCAACAGACTCCATTGCCCCAAGCAGGTCCATCAAGACCCAGCCAGGTCAACCCCACACCTCCTCACCCCTATCAAGGAGGAAGAAGAAGAAAAAACAGTATGATCTTGCCCAGAAAACCTTGGTAAGCCCCACTATTGATTCTCAAGTACCATTTCTTGTAACTAATTCAGTTCCTTCAGGTAATTCTGGAAGAGGAGATGAGACTGTGAGACCTGTAGAGGCTGAGAACAGTAGACAAATTGCTCAAATTTCAAATGTATCTAATCATTAAGTTCTAATTGCTACTTCAATGATAAATCCTGATATGGCTATTATTGATGAAACACTTGAGCCTGAGTTTTATGAGATGCTGGAAAGTTACTCTGATTCCTTATTGAGAAACACTCCAGATGTAGCTAACATTAATGATGAATATTTGAGGGATATTATTGCTAAACAAAATCATAAAATGAACAACATGCAACTGACTCAGAAATATAATAGTTTTTTAACTGAACAGGGTTATCAAGCATTAAGGAGTGAGTCACAGAGAGTTTCTGATGAATTGTTTCATTACAAGGCAACCCATGAAAAGAAAGTTGTTTTATGGCAAAATATCAAAAATGATTTGTCTAAACTGAAAGATACTGTATCTGCCTGTTGCCAGGAGGTGAAGATAGATAAGATGAATCTGAAAAGATTGAATGACCATTTTTCATCTTTTCAAAATAAAAATCAGTTATCTTTTTAAACAATAAATGAGAGTTTATCTAGTCTTCCAAGAGTGAAAACCAGAATAACAACCATTGAGGAGAAATTGAACTCATTGTTTAATGATCAAAAATATTCTGAGATTTCTTTAAAAAAACATATGGTACAGGATGCTCCAAAGTTACCTGTGGCTAGCTCATCTAAAGGAAAATTAGTTCCAGAAATACATGTTGATACCCCTGAGTTTCCATCAAAAATTGATGATGCACCAGGATCTTCGACAGAGGGATTAAACGATGAGATTACTGAACAACTAGAGAAGGTAATGCTGCTCCTTACTCAGAAACAAGCTGGTACTAAGGAGACTCCTTCAAATAAAAAGAATTGGCCAAAACTTGACCAGTACCCAACATTTGATGGTGATTCTTCTTCTGATTGGCAGCAATTTATTTGCAGAATTGATAACTTAAAAAACTCTTACAAACTCCCAGATGAGGAAATTGTGTCTAAATTAATTTCTTTGTTTACCAATGTTGCCCTAATGTGGTATGAATCTGTTTTCCTGGAAAGAAATGACTACTCATGGGAAGATTGGAAAAAATTGATTAAAGCACAATTTGGTGGCTCCATGTTCAGAATGGCTCAACAAAGGCAGTATGAGGAAACTAGATATAGCTCTTTCACTGATAAAGCTATTGAGTTCTTAATGAAACTTGTAAAAATCTTGAGGGCAATGGACCCAAATATGGAGTTTGAGGTATGGAAGGACAGGATCCTTTATAAATTACCAATGTCTCTGAGAGACTTGATAGTGTCTAGGACTGAGTTCTCCAGAGAACCCTCTTCTTTCATCAATACTTGCAATGAGGTCCTTCTAAACAACAAGTATGATGCCAGAAGATTCATTCCTAGGACCCCTTTGGAAAAACCCTCCACTTACCAACAGAAGATTCTGGAAAAGGTTGTTAAACCTTCTGCCCCTGTTGCACCAAAAAAGTAAGCAACAAACACTTACTTCAAGTGCAACAAGCCTTGGCAGAAAGGCCATTTTTGTGACAAGAGGATAAATCTTGTTGAACAAACTGAGGAGAAGGCAGATGACACAATAGAACTGGATGATACTTCAAGTGATTGTGCCAGCAATATTTAATATGAATCTCAACAAGAAATCTGGATGCTGCAAGAAGATATTCATTATTTAAATACTATTGATATTGATAATAATGATTTATCTACAGTTGAGGATGCTGAGATCATAAGGAACATTAAGGATAGCTCAATTGTAATTGCCCCTCTCAAAGCACCAGTCTTGATCAATGGAACCAGCATGGAAGTTGTTCTGGATTCTGGAGCTGGAGGAAGTGTAGTATCTGAGATCCGTCAAACCAATGCTTCACAATGGGGATAAATGGGAAGAGAAAATTTATGTTTTCCTCCCCCAAAAAATTATTAAAACCAGAATTGAACACACGTAATTCTGTGGTTCAATATAAAGGAAGATCTACAAAAGAAATGCATGCCCTTATGTCTGAAATTGACAATGCCTCTTTTGGAGAACAACTTTCTGGTGAGGATAAAGATTCCATCATAAACTTGATAAAGTCTTTTCCTATGGCCTTTGCTCATGGGTCACATGAACTGGGATTAGTTAAAGGAGAAATGAAACTCTCATTGTCTTGTCCATTAACTGACATACCACCTAGTTTAAAGAAGAAGCCTTATCCTACTTCTCCCACAAAGAGAAAAGATATTGAAGACAATATCTCTACGATTTTAAAAATGAATATTATTGAAAAGGTAGTTGAAACAACTAAATATTGTGTTATCTCACCTGTCCTAATTTCTTATGAGAAAGATATAGCCAGGTTATGTGGTGATTTTAGAGCACTAAATACTAATACTGTTGATGATATCTATCCTTTACCTATAATTAGCTCTATACATGCTACATTACAAGGTGCTAAATACATCAGCTGTTTGCATGGTAATAAAGGATATCACCAGGTACCTGTTGAGAAAAATTCTCAGAATTTTCTGATGATTGCTACTCATATAGGTATTAATAAGTATGTTAGGATGCCATTTGGCCCTAAAAATTCCCCTTCAGTTTTTCAAAAAGTCATGGATAACACATTCCATCAAGAGATAATTGAAGGATGGCTGATGGTTTATATTGATGATATCATTATATTCTCAAAAACATTTGAGGACCATCTCAGCCACCTGTGTAAAGTGTTCAAAAAATGGATGAGATAAAGATGACACTTGCTTTGAAGAAATGTAAATTTGGTTTCCATTCTTTAAAAGCTCTTGGTCATGTTGTTTCAGGGTTACAGATATGTGTTGACCAAAACAAAGTGGCAGACATACAACAGGTGAAGGCTCCTAATACAGTTAGAGAGCTACAGAATTTTTTGGGAATGTGTGGATACTATAGACAGTATATTAAAAATTTTCAAGTCATAGCTTTACCCCTTACCAAATTAACTAGAAAGGATTTTGCTTTTGTCTGGAATAGTGAAAGACAAAGAGCCTTTGAGACTATGAAACACTGTTTGATGTCAGCACCTATTCTTGCTTTACCTGACTTTAATCAACCATTTGTTTTATATACTGATGCCAGTTTTATTGGTCTGGGTGCTGCCCTCCATCAAAAACAAGTGATGAATGATAAATTATCAGAAGTAGTAATTTTTTATACTTCAAGAACCTTGAGAAATAGTGAATTGAAATATAATGCCTCTCAGCTTAAATTTTTAGCCCTAGTGTGGGATCTAGAAAAGTTAAATTATTACCTAGATGACCAGAGATTGAAACTTGTCACTGACTGCAGTGCAGTTAAATCCCTTTTAAACTTGAAAACACCTAACAGACATATGTTCAGATGGAAGTTAGCTGTTCAGGAATACAGAGGGATAATGAAAATTATTTATAGGGCTGGTATTTTTAACTCAAATGTGGATATGTTGTCAAGGTTACCTTTACCAAATGATGACTCTAATCCTTCTTATGATCCTGCAGATGAAATTATTCATATTCATGGGATATATGTGGTTGATATGGAGGAAGGGCTATTACAGCTTATTCTGGATTCATATGATAAGGACACTGACTTAAAAAAGTTATGCACCATATTAAATGATCCAAAGAATACTTCAATGCAAGCATTAACTAAAACCCATCCAACAAAGTACCAGAAGGCTTTGGAGAAAGGTAAATTTTCAATTGATGAAGGATATCTATATTATAGAAGAAAGTTGAGTAAGGTCATTGTTATCCCTCCTTCTATGAAAGAAATCATCTTGAAAATTTGTCATAATGACATATTAGCTGGACATTTTGATCTTGAAAAAACAATGATCAGAATTAAAAACACTGCTTGGTGGGTTAATATGTCTGAAGACACCAAATTATATGTTGAATCATGTGATTCTTGCCAAAAATCAAAAAGATTGACTGGTAAAAGAGCTGGATTAATGCAACATATTGAACCTCCTGATGCACCATGGCAGATAATAAACATGGATTTTGTAACAGGATTACCTATTTCTGGAAAAGACAGTTATAACTCTTGTTGGGTTATTTTGGACAGGTTAACTAAAATGTGTAAATTTATCTCTACTCACAAGGATGTTTCTACTAAAGAATTATCTTTCTTATTGTGGTCTCATATTTTTAATAGTGCTGGTTTTCCTAAAGCCATAATCTCTGAAAGAGACCCTAAATTTTCTTCTGAATTTTGGATGTCTCTGATGGATGTTTGTGGTTGTGATCTGAAACTATCTACTGCCCATCACCCTCAGACTGATGGATTAGCTGAAAGAATGATTCAGACTCTAGAAGACATGATAAGAAGGTACTGTGCCTTTGGCCTTGAGTATAAAGATAATGACAGATTCACTCATGATTGGGTTACCTAACTTCCTGGGTTACAATTTACCTATAATAGCACTATTCATTCTGTTACTCAAAGAAGCCTTTTGAGCTCTGGCTTGTATATTTTCCAAATACTCCTGCCCAAATTCTCAATAACAAAATACCTAAATTGGATATACATCCTGGTGTAAAATCTTTTCTTCAAATGCAACAACTTTGCAGAAATCATGCTAAAAAATGTATCGATAAATCATTTGAATATGAGAAGAGGAGATGGGACAAATGCCATAAAGAATACACTTTTAAGAAGGGTGATGAAGTGTTGATTTCTACAGTCCACTTAAATTTACAAGGAAATAACAAATTAAAAGACCCATTTGTTGGTCCTTTTTTTGTCAGAAGAATGATTGGAGACAATGCAGTTGAGGTTATTTTGTATTCTCCATATTACAGAAAACATCCTTTTTTTCCGATATCTCTTCTGAAACCTTACACATCCAATAGTGATTTATTTCCAAAAATGAGGGGAAGATAAAAGAAAACCCCAAATGAAATCACTGAAACAACAGAAATTGAAAAAATTCTGAATGACAGAATAGTCACTGCTGAAAAAGGTACAGAATCCTTATTGAGATTCAAGAATAAATCATCTGAATATGATTCTTGGATACCTGGGAAGGAGATATCTAATCTTCCTACTCTCATAAAAAAGTATAAAAATAAAAAATCATAGCATTTTTTATTGTTTTTTTTAGAGTGAGGGAGTGTCAGCCGGGCTACTAGACTTACCTGGTAAAATAATTATTTATTTTACTAAGGTGAAGCCACACCTTTTTAAAAATACTTATTAATATTTAATTATTTAACATTTACTTATAATTTACTTATAACCAACTCATCTAATTATATTAAGTATTGTAAATAATTAGTTTAAGTAAGTGTCCTATACATTTTTACTCCCTAACACCGTGCTCAATATTATAGTTGATTTGGAATAAAAATTAATAATAAAATTAAAATAAAAATACCTTAAGAGTATTATATTACTTCATTGAGAGATCTGGAATTCCGTGAAATTAATATAATTAATTTAATTGTGATGTAATTAATTATGACAGTCCAAGGAACTCATACTTTATTACTAATAAAAGTGATGCCCTTGTTGATTTACCATTAAATTATTTTCTTATGTCATATATATACTCCTTTTAGTCATCTTCTTGCTCACATTCTTACAGTAGATGGTGTAAATTCCGTGTCTTTATTTCCCTCATGTTTTGCCTATAAAAGGCCCTCACTTTTGTGATTTTCAGAAAATTCATTACTTATTTACTTACTTACTTAGTTTATTACAACTACATAAAAAAACTATTTATTATTATTTTAGTATTTACATTAAGCCGTAATTCTAAACTTTTAAATAAAATAGTAATTATCCCTTTACCTCTTTAAATTATTTGAGTAAAAATCTTTAAAAGATAAGAGAAATACATACACATTTTAAATCCTTTGAAATCCACCGTTTCCATCCTTGAAACTCCTTGAAAAATCTTCTAGACTTGAAGGACCATCCAACATTTACAGTGGATTATATATATCCCTTGGCAAGGATTGCCTCTATACATGCTCACCTCAAAGATGCTAAGTATATAAGTTGCCTAGATTGAAATAAAGGGTACCATGAGATTCCTTTAGAAAAGAATTCTCAGAAATATTTGTTGATAATAACACATATGGGAATATATAAATATGTCAGGATGCTATTTGGACTAAAAAATGCTCACTCAGTATTTCAGAAGTTAATGGATATAACATTCCATTAAGAAATGATTGAGAGATGGTTAATGGTATACATTGATGACATTATGGTGCTCTCTAAGACATATTATGAACAATGAATCCATTTAAAGAAGGTATTTCAGAAGATGGATGAAATAAAAATGACCCTTGAATTGAAAAAATGAAAATTTGGGTCTGAGTCTTTAAAAGTGCTTGGTAATATTATGTCTGGCTTAAAAATATGTGTAGACCAAAACAAGGTGGCTGAAATCAAGAATATTTGAATTTCTCAAAATTCAAAGTATGTACAATCTTTTCTTGGTATGTGTGGCTATTATAGACAATATATAAAAAACTACCAATTAATTGCTGCACCATTGACCACACTGATAAAGAAATCAGAAGCTTTCATTTGGAAAAATGAAAGACAACAGGCTTTTTATAATTTGAAAGAATGTTTGATGACAGCTCCTATCTTGGGATTACCAGATTTCCAATTGCCTTTTGTATTGTATACAGATGCAAGTTTGATTGTTCTAAGTACTGCTTTACATCAAAAACAACTTATTGAAGGGAAAATTTCGGAAGTAATTATTTTCTGTATTTCACCTACTCTAAGAAGTTGTGAATTAAAATATGGTGCTTCTCAACTTGAATTTTTGGCAGTAGTATGGGCTCTTGAGAAGCTACATTATTACCAGGAAAACCAAAAATTTGAGTTAATAACTAAATGTAGTGCAGTTAAGTCACTCTTAAACATGAACATATGTTTAGATAGAAATTAGCTGTACAAGAATACAAAGGATGGATGACTATTGAACATATAGCAGGAAACTTTCACTCTAATTTAGATTGTTATCTAGAGTACCTCTACCCAATAATGATGATAATCCTGCTTATGTTCCTGAAACAGAGATTATTAACATTTATGGCATTTATATTGTAGATCTTAAGGATGAATTTACGCAATCAATTCTTGATAATTGTGCTTCAGATCCTGACTTGAGTAAACTTACTACAATGTTTAATGATCCATCTAATGCTTCAATGAGTGTTTAAATAAAAACATTACCACATAAGTATAAGGAATCATTAGAAATAAGAAAATTTTCCATTGAGGATGGTTTTATATATTACAGGAAGAAATTAAGCAATGTAAATGTAATTCCCCCTTCAATGAAGGAGTTAATTTTAAGAAAATGTCATGATGATATATAAGCAGGTCATTTTGACTTCCACAAAACATTAAACAGAGTAAAAAATACAGATTGGTGGATTAACATTTCTAATGATGTTCAAAAATATGTTGAGACATGTGATTCTTGTCAAAAATCTAAAAGATTAACAGGCAAAATAGATGGTTTATTACAAAAACTTGAGCAACCAAAATCTCCATGGGAAATAGTTAACATGGAATTTGTAACAGGTTTGCCAATAGCAGGGAGTAAGATTTATAATTCCTGCTGGGTAATTGTAGATAGATTTACAAAGATGTGTAAATTTATTCTTCCCCACAAAGAGGTTTCTGCAAAGGACTTAATTTTTTTTATGGTGGACACAAATGTTAAATATAGCAGGTTTCCCAAAGCAATAGTCTCAGACAGAGATCCTAAATATACTTCTGAGTTCTGGACATCACTTATGGATGTTTCAGGGTGTCAATTAAAACTTTCTACAGCACACCATCCAAAAACTGATGGGCTAGCAGAAAGAATAGCACAAACCTTAGAAGATATGATAAGAATATATTGTGCTTTTGGTCTTGACTTTAAAGACAATGATAAATTCATGCATGATTGGGTACCCTTTATCCCAGGTTAAGAATTTGCATACAATAGCACAGTACATTCTGTCACTGGCAAAAAGCCGTTTGAGTTATGGTTGAGTTATGTACCTAATACCTCTGGTAAAACTCTTAATAAACTAAATATATTGGATATCTATATAGGTACAAAATATTTTTTTCAGGTGCAAGATTTATGTAGAAATCATGCTCAGGAATGTATAAATAAGGCATTTGAGTATGAGAAGAAAAGATGGGATAAAGCCCATAAAGAGCAAATGTTCAAAAATGTTGATGAAGTCCTTTTTTCTACCCTACATTTCAATTTAAATGGTAATGTTAAATTGAAGAATCCATTCATTGGAACATTTGTGGTAAAAAAGATGGTTGGTAACAATGCTGTTGAAGTTATTTTATATGCTCCATATGATAGAAAACATCCAGTATTTCCTGTTTCTCTTATAAAACCATACCAATCTAATGATACTGCTCTATTTCCAAGAAGATCAGGAAGTCATAAACAGAAACCTGAAGAAATAGTTGAAAAGGAAGAAATTGAAAAGATACTTAACACGCGGCAGCTTACTAAAGAAAAGGGAGTTGAGTATCTATTAAGGTTTAAAAATAAATCTAGTGAATATGACCATTGAATTCCAGAAAATGAAATCTCTGATCTTAAAAATCTCTTGAAAAAATTTAAATCAAAATAATACAGTTTAATTCAGTATATGCATCATAGAAATTTTAAAATTATTTTTCTATTCACTCCTTACTTATTAATTAAAATGTCTTAACATTTTTTTTATTATTTTTTTTTGGGTGAGTGAGTGTCAGCCTAGGTATCTCCAAGAATAAGTAATTCTTATACTTAAAATAAGATAATCTTAATTAAATTAAGCTTATGACTTAAAAATAAGGTTAAAATACTTATATATATGGTTATAATACATATATATATAATCATTACACTATTATATAACGTATAGTAGTCAAATAGCATATCCATAGCCTAATAATACTTATTAAGGTGTTAATGGAGTCATAATATACTTATCTTAAGTGATATTAAGTAATTATAGACATATATAAGCTTATATGTATACATAAACCTCACATTCAGTGAAATATGTAGTTATATTATGTATATTGAGGCCTATAAGTGGGATTTAACCTCTTAATAGCCTATAAAATTTATTTTTCTGCTTATTTTAGGTCATATGGACGTGACTAGTGGACTCACAATGCCTACACAGGCATATACACCTATTTCAGGCACATATATCCAGTTTGGTCAACTTAATCTGCTTCCTTGGATGGATTTTCACAAATTTATGAGTTGGGATATGATTACTGGGTTAATATGGATTCTTGGGGATTTTATTGGGGACTTGGACAGTTAATTTGGTTCCTTCATATGCTTAGGGCTTCATCATATACTCTTTGGATGAGTTATTTTACCTGTTTCTATATGATATCCACTTTTATCTGTTTATTCTATTTATGGTATGGGTCTGTGGTATCATTAATTGTGATGGATGGTCCTTACTGAAGGTCTGTGTGTGTAAAATGCTTGAAGTGGAAAACATGGGAAGGTGATGGGCACTCACAGCTCTGTAATTTCTGGGGATATAAGTGACCTCATCTGGATTGAAGGTCTGTGCACTCCAGTGAATTCTGGTATATGTAAGGGAGGATTTGACGGGTTATAGGACATCACGTACTTACTAAAAATTTAACAAACACCAAAACACAATTATTATCATACCTAAATATATATTATAAAGCATTTATAAATTGATATTCTCTTTATATAAGCTATAACTATATTTTATTAATCTATTTTCCACCACTAGCACGCATAAAAATCTAAGTATTGTGAGTTTACAAAATCTAAGTATTGTGAGTTTACATTGAGAATAACTATTTAATTATTCTTGCCCTGATGTTTAATCACTCAATAATTTATCAATAAGTAGTAGGACCATTAATATTTACTATTAAATCATACTTAGATACTAGCACACACTGACACTCCTACTACATCCATTCAAAATCTTTAAACAGTCAAGATTCCAGCCACTTTCAAATTTGATGAACTTCCAATCTGTAAGTACCAATTAAATAAATCCAATTTCTTTAACAGAAAACAATTACTGATCCAATTCTGCTGTTTAGTTGGCACACTGTCTCCTGAAAATGCTATTGGGATTGGCCAACCTCTAGAAACCACATAAACACTGGATTACATCAATATGAAGCAATGCCTAAGTATGTTGTGTTCAAACATGCTTAAGGCCTTTGCTCTTCATGGTCCATTGAATGAATTTTAGAAGAATCTGAGGGAAAAACTTCTTGATGACCACTGGAAGATGTCTAGAATAACTAAGCCCATCTTCCAACACTCAATCCCAGACTCTTCAATTTCTACCCAAAGATTACCTTCCAATCCAGTTCCTGACCATTATAATCCATACACTCTTTCCAGCTGTCTTTACCACAAGAAACACAGTTCTTCCTCTAATCACAACAAAAAACAAAAATGCCAAAATAATCCTGACTAACTGCTGGAGGCTTCTTCTTCCAGACATTAAATAAAAAAAATAAATTAAAAATTCACAAAATAGAGAGAACAATAACAATTAGAAGATATATATATAAAAATTTGTTTTATTTTTATTTTTATTTTTATTTTTATTTTTATTATTAATATTATTTTTATTTTTATTTTTATTTTTATTTTTATTTTTATTTTTATTTTTATTTTTATTTTTATTTTTATTTTTATTTTTATTTTTATTTTTATTTTTATTTTTATTTTTATTTTTATTTTTATTTTTATTTTTATTTTTATTTTTATTTTTATTTTTATTTTTATTTTTATTTTTATTTTTATTTTTATTTTTATTTTTATTTTTATTTTTATTTTTATTTTTATTTTTATTTTTATTTTTATTTTTATTTTTATTTTTATTTTTATTTTTATTTTTATTTTTATTTTTATTTTTATTTTTATTTTTATTTTTATTTTTATTTTTATTTTTATTTTTATTTTTATTTTTATTTTTATTTTTATTTTTATTTTTATTTTTATTTTTATTTTTATTTTTATTTTTATTTTTATTTTTATTTTTATTTTTATTTTTATTTTTATTTTTATTTTTATTTTTATTTTTATTTTTATTTTTATTTTTATTTTTATTTTTATTTTTATTTTTATTTTTATTTTTATTTTTATTTTTATTTTTATTTTTATTTTTATTTTTATTTTTATTTTTATTTTTATTTTTATTTTTATTTTTATTTTTATTTTTATTTTTATTTTTATTTTTATTTTTATTTTTATTTTTATTTTTATTTTTATTTTTATTTTTATTTTTATTTTTATTTTTATTTTTATTTTTATTTTTATTTTTATTTTTATTTTTATTTTTATTTTTATTTTTATTTTTATTTTTATTTTTATTTTTATTTTTATTTTTATTTTTATTTTTATTTTTATTTTTATTTTTATTTTTATTTTTATTTTTATTTTTATTTTTATTTTTATTTTTATATTTATTTTTATTTTTATTTTTATTTTTATTTTTATTTTTATTTTTATTTTTATTTTTATTTTTATTTTTATTTTTATTTTTATTTTTATTTTTATTTTTATTTTTATTTTTATTTTTATTTTTATTTTTATTTTTATTTTTATTTTTATTTTTATTTTTATTTTTATTTTTATTTTTATTTTTATTTTTATTTTTATTTTTATTTTTATTTTTATTTTTATTTTTATTTTTATTTTTATTTTTATTTTTATTTTTATTTTTATTTTTATTTTTATTTTTATTTTTATTTTTATTTTTATTTTTATTTTTATTTTTATTTTTATTTTTATTTTTATTTTTATTTTTATTTTTATTTTTATTTTTATTTTTATTTTTATTTTTATTTTTATTTTTATTTTTATTTTTATTTTTATTTTTATTTTTATTTTTATTTTTATTTTTATTTTTATTTTTATTTTTATTTTTATTTTTATTTTTATTTTTATTTTTATTTTTATTTTTATTTTTATTTTTATTTTTATTTTTATTTTTATTTTTATTTTTATTTTTATTTTTATTTTTATTTTTATTTTTATTTTTATTTTTATTTTATTTTTATTTTTATTTTTATTTTTATTTTTATTTTTATTTTTATTTTTATTTTTATTTTTATTTTTATTTTTATTTTTATTTTTATTTTTATTTTTATTTTTATTTTTATTTTTATTTCAATTTTAATTTTAATTTTTATTTTTATTTAAATTTTTATTTATTATTTATTATTTATTATTTATTATTACTTAACATACTAAAAAACTAAAATAAAAAAACTTGAAAATAAAATAATTTAACAAAAGAATGTTATTGTCAGCCAGGCTGTTCCAGGAGCCCTGTAAATAAACATACAATTTTATTGAAATTAAAAGAGGACATAATAATTGCAGCTTATGAATTTACATTAAATTTATATTGCCTAATATATTATATAAATATTTTATTATATAAGTAAAATAAATTTTGTATTAATTTTATTATGATATAAATTAAGTATACATCAATTTAATTATTATATTCCATATAAAGGGACACAATTTTTATGTATTTAATAAATAAATAATTAATTATATTTTTATAATATAATTACATCTTATTAATTATCTTTTATTGTAATTACATTAATTATTTAAATTAAATATGTAATTAACCTTTTCATATAAAATATTATCCATAATTATTGGCGCTTCTTTGACCCTTAATTTTGGCAGTAAATTATTAAAAAAAATTAAAACACTTATTTAATAATATAGTATTCAAGTTCTCACTTTAAATTAGTAATATCCTTAAATTAATTATTTGTTTCATTTAAACTAGTTATTGATTTAATTACATAGTTAAAACAATTAATTAATTTTGCTTTATACTAGGTTAACTTACTTACATAAAATTTTGCATCAAAATAATTTTTTGTTTCAATTAAAACACTTACATCCTACTGCAATGTCTGTTTTGGATTCTTTTTCTCACAGTTCTTATGTTTCAGAATTACTTAGTTACTCACTATTTTAATTAACTGGTTTGGAAAATTATGGTGGGAAAAACTAGTTACTTATTCATGGGTTTAGTTAATTGTTTCATGTTTTTCTCTTAAAATCTATTTTTTTTATTTTATTATATTCTTGTTTTAGCTTATAACTATTTTTATATACTGATTTGTGGCGCTTCAGAGGTCCCCTTGTCTATAAAAAGGCCTTGGGTAATCTCCTTTAGCCCATCACTTACTACTCATCATATTTTAAAATACATTATATCATATTTTATTTACATTTTTTAGTTGCGCTTCAGCCTTCTTAAATATTAAAATAAAATCTAGAGGTTGTTTTAAGAATATTCAAATATTTAGTTGTTGATAATTGAGGAGAGAGAAAATAAAATTACTTACTTTATTAACCTCACTGTCCCTTGTCCACTTTGTCTATTAGACCCATTTTTTTATTGTCCAATTCCTTTTACTCACTTCTTTTCCCTTCTATTTTACTCCTATCATTTTAATCTCCCTTTTCCACCTTCTTTTTCACCTTCTTCTAAACAAGCCGGCCAAAAATTGGAGGCTTTTCCATACGTCGACGATTGAGTTGGAAAAATTTTGGATGAATGACAAAACACACGGACCACCTCGTGAAAAAATACACTTTTACCGCAACCGTGAATTGAACCGAGGATCTTTTTTTTAGGTTTATATTTTTTTAAAAAGTTATATACTTTTTGGGTGATTTAACGATCACTACTGTAAGTCAACCTTTGCTCCTATCAACTCTTATATTAGATTTTTTATTGCAATAACAGTGATTGTGGCCTAGTGCTGAGTCAATGAGTGTAAGTGTTCAATATCATTTTATAATTTTTTTTTCTACTTGACTATTATAGAGTGTTAATAAATCATAGTCCTAGAAGAATTTCACAAAAATTTTAATATTAATACTTAAATTATTAAATTAATTTTTATTATTATTAATTTTGTTGATTTTTGGTTGACTATAATAGTACTCTTTACTTAGTCCCAATAATTGCCATATACAAATTTGGTAATTTTAGTATTGGTTGACATTGAAACATAATTGTTTAGTCCCAATAATTAATTTTATTCTTATATAAATGTCTTTATTTAATTATATTAAATAAATACTTTATATTTTAAATATTTTGTCTTTCTTTTTATAAATAAAAATATTTTGATATAAAATTTTATTATTATTTTGGTCTCATTAAACTGAAATATATAATTATTTAAAGTAATTTTTTAATTAATATTCCCACTTAAATGACTAGTAAGTTGACTGAGAGCATGGATAACCTTCAAGTGGATGAAATTGATGTTGATTGTGAAGCTGATTCTGTAAGCTCTTCAAAATTAATTTATCAAAAATCAATTGCTGATAATAAACCTTCTCATTCTACAGGATGTAGAAATGTCAGGAGGGGTTGAGGAAATATAACCCCCTTCCCCCAACCAGTCAGAAATAATCAAGCCTCTGGTCAATCAGGAAAATCCTCTAAATAGTATAAAAATAAAAAAGATTCCACTAAACCAGCAAGTCAAAAATTTGTCCAGCCACATCAAGGAGCTGAGAGCAGAAAGTATGAAATACAAGGCAAGAATGAACACCCTTTGGTCCCAGATGCAAGAGCTTTTATCTCAAAAGTAGGGTCATCCTCCTCCCATGTCATAAACTCAGCCTCAGCCCCCTCAACTTCCCACATCCTTCCAACAAAAACAAAATAATCTGGAAGTAGAACAATGGAAATGGGATTATCTCATGAGCAACTATCAGAAGAATGTGCAACATCCTCCTCATCATCAGCCTGGCCCATCCAGAACACCCAATTTCCATCCTCCTCCTCATCCATACCAACAAAGAAGGAGAAAGAAGGCCCAAGCCCAAACTAAAACCCAGGGGAAGTTTCCTCCTCTGCCATGGTAAGTAGTTTGGTTGATAAACATATTAGAGTATATTCTAATAAGCCTTCTCCTACAGGTAATCTTATTGAGAGTGGTGAAAGAACAGTTAAACCTGTTAAAAGACAGCTTCCTGTAACTAGTAGACCTATTGATGTTTAAAGTAAATTTTCTTTTTATGAACCATTACATTTAACCTCTACCTCTTTAATTAATCCTACTCTTGCTACTAAGAATGATTCTGTTGCTCCAGAAATTTATGCTTTACTTGAAAAAACTTCTGAAGAAATATTGAGAGACTCTCCTGATTTTAATGTCATCAAAGACAAACCTTTGAGAGAATTGTTAAAACATGAAATTGATAGATAAAATAATTTGCATTTACATTTCAAAGTAAGTTCTTCTGTTCAAGACACAGCTTATTTCAGATTAAAAGACACATTAAATAATGTCCTTGCTCAACATAAGTCTATTAAAATTGGTCACAAATCACTTTCAGATAAATATAGTCATCTACACAAAGTTATTGATGATCTGAAACCTCTTCAAGATGAAAATAATTCTTTAAAGAATGACAATATGCTTCTGCATAGTGAATCGAAAAAATTGAAAATTGATTTCCAAAATTTGAGTAATAAATGCTCTATAGATGAGGACAGAAATTTTCTATCTATTTCTAGGATTAATGATCAACTATCTTATATTCCTGATTTAAGAGATAAATTGTCTGATCTTGAGAAAAAATTTTATGCATTACAGGCTGTTCATAATACTCATTATCATGAGTTAAGAATTATTTCTCAACCTGCTAATCATAAAAATAAACATCCTGAACAGGGTGTTTCTTCTCTCCTTTTTAATTTACCAATTTTTCAAGCTGAAAATTATTCTGTAAAATCTGCTACATCAAATAAGAATATATTAAATGCTCACAATGTGCCGTCTACCTCTGTAAATAATGAAATATCTGAACACCTTTCAAGACTTCAAGAATTGATAACCTTGAAAAGTTCAAACCTTAAAACTGACCATCTTGGTAGTAATAAAAATTGGCCTAAATTGGACCAATATCCTACGTTTGATAGTGATTCTTCATCTGATTGGCAACACTTTATTCAAAGAATTGATAATTTAAAAAGATCTCATAATCTTCCAGATGAGGAAATTGTTTCTAAGTTAATTTCTTTCTTTTCCAATGTAGACTTGATTTGGTATGAATCTGATTTGTTAGATAACAACTATTATACATGGAATGAATGGAAAACCTTGATTGAGAATCAGTTTGGTGGTTCAAAATTCAGGTTGGCTCAGCAGAGACTGTATGAGAATACTAAATATGTATCCTCCTCTGTTGAAAAACCCATTTTTTTCTTATGAAATTAACAAAAATACTGAGAGCAATTGATCCAAAGATGTATTATGATATTTGGAGAGATAAAAACCTGTATAAATTACCCAATTCTCTTAGAGATTCAATTTCAGCTAGAACTGGGAATGTAAGGGAGCATTCTTTTTTCATTAATATCTGTAATAAAGTACTGCTCAACCATAGATATGAACCAAATAATTACCTTGGAAAATCTTATCATGATCAAAATAAACCCTCTACAAATCCCCAGAAGAATCTGGTAAACCCACTGCCCCAGTTGCACCTTAAAAATATGCAACAAATAATTGTTTTAAATGTAACAAATCATGGCAAAAAGGTCATTTTTGTAACAAGATAATTCATCTTGTTGAACAAAATGAAGACACTGATGATGCTGAAATTGATATCAATAATTATTCTAGTGACTGTGAAAGTAATATATCCTATGACAATGAATCTTTTAGAGATGTTTTAATGTTGGAACAGGATGCCCATTATTTAGATAATATATCTGAAGAATGTGTATTGGATTTATCTTCAGTGGAAAATGCTGAAATAATTAAAGATTTACTAAAAATTCTATATCCATATCCCCTTTGAAGGCACCTGTTATCATTAATGGTGAAAATGTTGAGGTAGTTCTTGACTCTGGTTCTGGAGGAAGTTTAGTGTCTGAAAAAGCACTGGCTTTAGTGGATAAGGATTATTTGAGTAAATTATTACCTATGACATCAGAAAAACGGAGAGGGTATGGTTCTACTTTGTGTCCTATTGGCAAATACAAAACCTCTGTATTCTTCAAATATAATGGTGGTTTTGTCAGAGCTATTTGTGAATTTGTTGTCATGTAGAATGATAATTTAAGCAATTGGTTTATTATGGGTAATGATATTTTAACTATGTTTGTTGTGAAATTGGACTCAGCTAGTAATTGCTTCACCTTGGGATTGAATGGCAAAAGAAAATTCAAAATTTCCTCTCCTAGAAAACCTTTTGTGCATCTGTAAAGTCTTGTAACTCATTTTTCCAGTGTAAAGCCAGACCAAAAAGTGAAATGGATGATTTATTGAATGAAATAAATACTACTTTTTTTGGTGATCAGTTAACTAGTGAACAGAAGGATTCTATAATTTCCTCAATTACCTCTTTCCCTATGGCTTTTGCTCATGGTTCTCATGTCTTAGGAAGTGTTCAGGATGAAATGAAAATTACTTTATCCTGTAAGTTGAGTGATATTCCTCCTAGTGTTAAGAAAAAACCATATCCTGCTTCTCCAACAAAAAGAAAGGATATTGAAGATAATATTGCCACATTATTAAAAATGAATATCATTGAGAAGGTGGATGTCACCCCCAAATATTGTGTCATCTCCCCAGTCTTGATTTCTTATGAGAAGGATAAGGCTAGAATATGTGGAGATTACAGAGCATTAAACACTTATACTTTTAATGATATTTATCCTTTACCCAGAATTAATTCAATAAATGATACCTTGCAAGGTTCAAAATTTATTAGTTGTCTGTATGGTAATAAAGGGTATCATCAAGTTCCAGTTGAGAAAAATTCTCAAAAAGTTTTACTTATTGCTACACATATGGGAATATATAAGTATGTTAGAATGCCATTTGGCCCTAAAAATGCCCCTTCAGTTTTTCAAAAAGTCATGTATAACACTTTTTATCAGGAAATAATTGAGGGATGGCTCATGGTGTATATTGATGATATTATAGTTTTTTTTATAACTTTTGATGAACATATGATTCACTTAAATAGAGTTTTTCAGAAAATGGATGAAATTAATATGACCTTGTCTGTCAGCCTGTATATCCCCAGGACTGAGTAAAAATTACTTATAAGTTATTTTAAAAACATGAACTATACATGGGAACAATAAATAAGAGTACACAAACAGTATACATAAGTTAAATTATGATAATACACAAAAAAATGCCATTATAACACGTTATATACATGCATATATCCACCTTTTATAAGTCTTATATACTTAATATTAGGTTGGAATATGTTAGAGTAATCTTATGAACCTTAATTATAAGGCTACATAATTTTTAAGTATACTTAAAGCTGTTATTTTCATTGTTTTATGCAAAAAACAAGAAATGCGCTTTTTTTCACTTAAAGGTTGATTATATGCACTATAAATTTAAGAATATTAAAAATTCTCTTTAACAGTTCAATTTGACTCATTCAGGACTATCGATTTGGCTACTTAATTGCATAAAAATAACACTTTTCCAATTTGGTGTTTTTTATGCCAGAAATGGCTTCTGTGTACTGGCCACATACTGCATGCATTTTTCCCATGTGAATAGCTTCATTTTTAGCAAAGTTATATTTTTCACACTATAATTACCCCACATTCTAAGCCCACTGTTGGGAAACACACCAAATTAGGGGACAGGCATTTATTAAGTGTCCTAGATTAATTAATAATGTATTGACCCTCTTTATATGCACTAATTTCATTAATAACCTCACTCTTGGCGCCTTATTTGACTACCATGCTTAAATTCGCCTACAATTAGTCAAGAATTTACCCGTGCAAGCTCCTTCCAAGGACTGTGTGTTGTTACCCCACATCTCATGCCCTTTTTTGGGTTTAAAGGTGGTTTCTCAGTCAATTTTGGTCTTTTTTGAATGGGAATTTCATGGATTATAATGTCAGCATTAGCCCCATAATTTCTACAGTGAATCCCACTTATTATAAAGCTCTTATTAACTTTAATTTTCCCTCTTTAGTCTTTTATATTGATGTATAATATACATATACTCTCTTTTTTACTTTTTCTTTAATTTTGATGGATTTTCCCTATTATTCCAGGATTTTGGAATTAGTTACTCTTCTAATTATGTTATGGGTCACTAGGGATGTTTATGGAAATTTATATTAGTTGGATGGAGGCATCATTAACTGTGTATTGGACTGGTAAATCAAGGGATTCATTAGGGGACTCAATGTGTATAAAAGGAGGAGGTTTTGGGTCTTGTTTTCTACATTCTTTTTCATTACAATTAAAACATATAACCAATCAATTACAATACAAATCAATACCACTTATAAAGTTATTGAATAGTATCTGAATTATTAAATCTATTTTTCTACCAACTATAAAGATTGTAAGCCATATATAATAGGGGGTTTCAGTTCTGGCGAATCCGCACTTAACTTAAGTGCGGATTTAAAACCAAATCAGCACTTAAATTTTGCAAAAAAATCACTTATTTCAAAAATGGGTGTCAGTTATGACCTCAAATCAGCACTTTTTTCGTGATTTTTTTTTCAAAACCACATGTTGGCCACATCATCCCTTTCTTTCCCATACCATCCCTATCACATGTGATACACTGACCTTCCTCGCTACCTACCCATCAATCCTCTGCACACACCCCTTCCTGACATTTTCAACATTTTGACCAGGCATTTTTACATTCTTTTTTACTTATTTCTTCTACCTCTTAATCTTTTTTCTTGTTATGTGCCAGTTTCATAATGCCTCCCAGACATTCCTAATCTCAAAAGGTAACTCAAAAATATTCTTTGTCACAAAAGTCTCCTTGTAAAGCAAGCCCTACACCTGAAAAATCAAAGTCAGGTTCAGGTCAGCTTAAAAAGGATGATTATCTCATCATAATCAACTTCCTTAAAATAAAATCAAATTTTGAAGCATGTTTTTGATGTAAAAAGTCCACTCATATTGGACGTCCACCTTCTTCAAAGGTTAATGGCTACTTATTGATGGCCAATGAAGTAAGGAAGAAAACAAGGGGGAGAATCAATATCAATCCTAAACAAATGAAGGAGAGATTTAAGAGTTACCAATCAAAATATAAAAAGGCTCATCATGCTGCAAATGAAACTTGTCTTCGGTATTGACAATGATGATTTGGAGATCGGAATTACTACTGTTTCCAAAAATCTCAATGTCATGTGTCCTTTCTATGAGGAAATGGATAATCTTTTCGGCCCCCGAGTTGATTTAAACCCTTGGTTTCTACACGATACTACTAAGAATATACTCTCTGGATCTCAACCATAAGTTTTGTGACCATTTTTGATAAAAAGAAAAAATCTTCTTCTAGATCAGAATCATAATCGCAATCAGAGTCTAAGAGAGGTTCAAGAGCCATGAAAGTCATTGCTTTATGTAATTTATCACGATTTGAAAGTGAGGAAGGCATGACTCTTATATGATATGATATGAAAATGTAAATAATGTACGATGTTTTGAGTTATGAAGTGTTATGCTGTGGAGTGCTGCGTATGAATGGGATGATGCTGACAAATCAGTGACATGGGACTTGATGGTGAAATCAGCACTTTTGGTTGATAAAGTGTGGATTTGAGTGAAATAAGTGACTTATTTCATTTTAAAATCCACCAGTATTGGGGCTAGTGTGTTTTGGAAATCCGCACTTATTTAAGTGCGTATTTGCCAGAACTGACACCCCCTAATTAGTGAGATTAGAATTACTGAGACCCTTATATTGAGTTATATTTTAATACTTATTGGATTTGTACTGCAGTATTCATATAGGACCATTAAAATCTTCTAGAAAACTGACCATTCAAGCTAGTTCACGTCTCTGTACTTGACCTCAGCCTGACATTGTCCTTGAAAAATGTAAAATTGGTTTTCAATCTTGGAAAGTCCTTGACCATGTTGTGTCAGGCCTACAAATTTGTGTGGACCACAACAAAGTTTCTGCAATTCAAAATGTTAAGGCACCAACTTCTGTAAGAGAACTCCAAAGTTTTTTTGGGTATGTGTGGCTATTATATAAAATATATTAAAAATTATCAGGTCATAGCCTTTCCTCTTACCAAACTAACTAGAAAAGATGTTGCATTTATCTGGAATAATGACTGTCAATAAAATTTTGATGCATTAAAATATTGTTTAATGACAGCCCCTATCTTGGCTCTTCCAGATTTCAACAAACCTTTTGTCCTGTACGCAGATTCTAGCTTTGTTGGTCTGGGTGCTTCCCTTCACCAGAAACAAATTATTAATGATAAATCCTCAGAGGTTGTAATTTGGTATATTTCAAGAACCTTGAGAAATATTGAATTGAAATATGGTGCCACTCAATTAGAGTCCTTAGCAGTTGTTTGGGCTCTTGAGAAGCTTCATTACTACATGGATGACTAAAAGTTTGAATTGGTACCTTACTGTAGTGCTGTGAAGTCCCTCTTAAACCTAAAAACACCTAATAGACATATGTTCAGGTGGCAACTTGCTGTTCAAGAATAAGGAGGAAGAATGACAATTATCCATAGGGCTGGAAATGTTCACTCCAATTTTGATATGCTTTCCAGATTTCCTCTGACAAATAATGACTCCAATCCTGCCTACATACCTGAAGATGATACTGTTCATATCCATGGTATATTTATAGTTGATATGGAAAAAGAGATATTACAATTTATTCTGGATTCATATGATAAAGGTTCTGATTTAAATAAATTAGCTACTATCTTAAATGATCCTAAGACTGCTTCAATTCAAGCATTGATTAAAACTCTTCCTGAAAAGTATCAAAATTCTTTGATTAAGGGAAATTTTTTTATTAAAGATGGTTATATATATTATAGAAGAAAGCTTACTAATTTAATTTCAATTCTTCCTTCTATGAAAGAAACTATCCTCAAGCTTTTTCATAATGAAATATTAGCTGGTTGTTTTGATCTTGAAAAAACAATGATTAGAATCAAAAACACTGCTTGGTGGGCTAATATGTCTGATGATACTAAATTATATGTTGAATCTTGTGATTCCTTCCAGAAATCTAAAAGTTTGACAGGTTAAAGAGCAGGGTTATTACAACATATTGAAGCACCTGATGATCCCTGGCAAATCATTAATATGGATTTTTTCACTGGTCTTCCTGTAGCAGGTAAGGACAGTTACAATTCTTGTTGTGTATTAGTGGATAGATTTACTAAAATTTACAAATTTATTCCCTCACACAAGGATGTCTAAACCAAAGACTTAGCTTTCTTATGGTGGTATTATATGTTCAATATAGTTGGATTCCCTAGGGGCATTATATCTGACAGAGATCCCAAATTTACATCTGAATTCTGGATGTCTTTAATGGATATATGTGATTGTGAATTAAAATTATCTACTGCTCACCATCCACACACTGATGATCTAGCTGAAAGAATTATTCAAACTCAAGAGGATATGATTAGAAGGTATTGTGCCTTTGGCTTGGAATATAAAGATAATGACAGATTTACTCTTGACTGGGTTACTTTGCTCCAAGGTCTTGAATTTGCTTATAATAGCACTGTTCACTCTGTTACTTAAAAGAAGCCTTTTGAGCTATGGCTAGGTTATGTCCCTAATACTCCTGCTCAAATACTCAATAGTAGATTGCCTAAATTGGAATTAAATCCTGGTGTCTAATCTTTTGTTCAAATGCAACAACTGTGAAGAAAACATGCTCAGAAATGTATTGATAAAGCATTTGAGTATGAAAAGAAAAGATGGGATAAATCTCATAAAGAGCACACATTTGGTGAATGTGATGAAGTGTTGATATCTACTGTCAATTTCAATTTACAGGGTAAAAACAAGCTGAAAGATCCTTTTGTAGTGTCTTTTGTTTTTAAAAGATTGATTGGAGATAATGCAGTTGAAGTGGTGTTATACTTTCCATATGATAGAAAACATCCTGTTTTCCCCATTTCCCTGCTGAAACCTTATATTTCCAAAATTAATTTATTCACTAAAAGAAGAGGAAGACCTAAGAAAAATCCTCAAGAAATCACTGAAACTTCTGAAATTGATAAAATTCTGAATGATAGAATTTTCACTTCTGAAAAATGTGTTGAGTATTTGCTAAGATATAAAAATAATTCATCTGAATATGATGCATGGATACCTGGTAAAAAAAATTTCAAACCTTCCTACTCTGTTAAAAAAGTATGAAAAGAAAAAATTATAGCATTTTTTTATTGTTTTTTTTAGAGTAAGGGAGTGTCAGCCAGGCTGTTCCAGGAGCCCAGTAAATAAACATACAATTTTATTGAAATTAAAAGAGGACATAATAATTGCAGCTTATGTATTTAAATTAAATTTATATTATATAATATATTATATAAATATTTTATTTTATAAGTAAAATAAATTTTATATTAATTTTATTATCATATAAATTAAGTATACATCAATTTAATTTTCATATTCCATATAAAGGGACACATTTTTTATGTATTTAATAAATAAATAATTAATTACATTTTTTATAATATAATTACATCTTATTAATTATCTTATATTGTAATTACATTAATTATTTAAATTAAATATGTAATTAACCTTTTCATATAAAATATTATCCATAATTATTGGCGCTTCTTTGACCCTTAATTTTGTCAGTAAATAATTAAAAAAATTAAAACACTTATTTAATAAAATAGTATTCAAAATCTCACTTTAAATTAGAAATATCATTAAATTAATTTTTTGTTTCATATAAACTAGTTATTGATTAGATTACATAGTTAAAACAATTAATTAATTTTGCTTTATACTAGGTTAACTTGCTTACATAAAATTTTGTGTCAAAATAATTTTTTGTTTCAATTAAAACACTTAAATTGTCAGCCTAGATATCCCTAGGACTGAGTATTTCTTATACTCAAAATAAGATAACCTTAAGTAAATTAAGCTTATATTTTAAAAATAAGGTTAAAACAATAATATATATGATTATATTACATATATATATAATTATTACTCTATTATATAAATTATAGTAGTTTAAATAGCTTATCCATAGCCTAATAGTACTTATTAAGGTGTTAATGGAGTCATAATATACTTATCTTAAGTGATATTAAGTAATTATTGACATACATAAGCTTATATGTATACATAAATCTCTTATTCAGTGAAATATGCAGTATATCATGTATATTTCGGTATATAAGTGGGTTTTAGCCTCTTAATAGCCTATAACCTTTGTTTTTCTGCTTATTTTAGGTCATATGGACGTATCCAGTGGATTCACAATGCCTACAGAAGCATAAACATCTATTTTAGGCGCATACACTCAGTTTGGACAACTTAATCTGCTTCCTTGGATGGATACTTACAGATTTATGGGTTGGGAGGTCATTGCTGGGTTAATATGGATGCTTGGGGATGTTATTGGGGGCTTGTACATCTCATTTGTTTCCTTTATATTCTTTGAGTTTCATAATATTCTCATTGGATGAGTTATTTTACCTGTTTCTTTATGGTATCCGCTTTTATCTGGATTTTCTATTTATGGTATGGGTCTGTGTTATCATTAATTGTGATGGAGGGTCCTTACTGGAGGTCTGGGTATTTTATCTACTTGAAGTGGACACCATAGGGAGGTGATGGGCCCTCACAGTGCTGTAATTGCCTGGGATAGCATTGACATCATCTGGATTGAAGTTCTGTGCACTCCAGTGGATTTTGGTATAAGTAAGGGAGGATTTTGACGGTTATTAGACATCACTTACTTACTACACTTCAAATAAACTTAATAACACAATTATTAACATTTATAACTATATTATAAAGCCTTTATAGATTGATGTTATCTTTATATAAGCTATAACTATATTATATTCATCTATTTTCCACCACTAGCACACATTTAAATCCAAGTATTGTGAGTTTTATTTGAGTATAACTATTTTATTAGTCTTCCCCTGAGGTTTAATCAGTAAATCATTTATTAATAAGTAGTAGGACCATTAATAAATACTGTTTAATCATACTTATACACTAGATACACTGACATACATCCTACTGTAATGTCTGTTTTGGATTCTTTTTCTCACAGTTCTTATGCTTCAGACTTACTTAGTTACTCACTATTTTAATTAACTGGTTTGGGAAATTATGGTGGGAAAACTAGTTACTTATTCATGGGTTTAGTTAATTGTTTCATGTTTTTATCTTAATATATATGTTTAATTTCTATTCTTTTATATTCATGTTTTAGCTTATTGCTATTTTATATATACTAATTTGTGGCGCTTCAGAGGTCCCCTTGTCTATAAAAAGGCTTTGGGTAATCTCCTTTAGCCCATCACTTACTACTCATCATATTTTAAAATACATCATATCATATTTTATTTACATTTTTTAGTTGCGCTTGTCTTCTTAAATATTAAAATAAAATCTAGAGGTTGTTTTAAGAATATTCAAATATTTAGTTGTTGTTAATTGAGCAGAGAGGAAATAAAAGACTTAATATATTAAACTCACTTTCCCTTGTCCACTTTGTCTATTAAACCCATTATTTCTTTGTCCAATTCCTTATACTTCTATCATTTTAATCTCCCTTTCCATATTACTTTTCACCTTCTTCTAGACGAGACGGCCAACAGGTATCCCCCAGCCAATTGATGTGCTGATCCCCTGATACCTTACCCACATCCAAGTGCCCCTTAATATGGATGCACCATTAAATTATTTTCAAATTAATTGAGAAAAAAATAAATTAAGAAAAATAATATTAATAAAGATAAGATGAAATGAATATAAATCAAAGAAAATAATAATAAAAAAATATGAGATAAGGATAAAAAAGAAAATAGCATTGCCTGGCCAATTGATTAGCCTTTACCCACTAATGCTTTCCCACATCTAGATGACCCTGATGTGGTGACACCATATAATATAATTTGGTGATTTTTATTTCTTTATTTCCTAATAAGCCCCATAAGAAAATTAAAAGAAAAAAAGAGAAAAAAAAAGAAAATAATCTAAAACTACTATCTAACACAAACATAGACACAAAAATCATAAAAAAGAAAAAGTCTGGCTCCATAGAAAGTCCAGTTAAAAGAAATGATCAATGGGTGGGCTCCCTCCAATAAGTAAGAATGAAGAGAGACCACCAGTGATCCACCACCAATCCAAATAGACCAAAGAAGCCAGTCCCAAGCCAGTTTAAGGTCATAGTAGACTTGAAACCTGAATAACAAAAACCAGAACTAGGATTAAACTTATACAAACAAAATACTTGAAACAGACATTATGGGGTAACTTTACTACATAGCAGCCAGCTCATCAATTAACCCCACACTTGCCAAAATAAAATCTTGAAGCCCCCCCTGGTTACTTTCTAAAAAAACACAAAATCCAACACAATAAACCAAAACCAAAAAGTGTGAAGAGTCCAGCACTTGAAGACCAGAAAAATTTCCAGTTTAAAGTCATAGAGGATTAAAACCTGTGAAGAGAAACCAATACTAGGGTTCAATCAAATAAAGAGAAGGGGTTGGAAACAGACAATCTGGGGTAACTGTTCTACAGAGCAGCCAGCCCATCAGTTACCCCCACACTTGCCAAAATCAAATCTAGAAGCCCCACCCTTGGGTACATTCTAACAAAAGGATTTCCCAACACAAATCTTCTCCCATAAAAAATAAAACCATTAAAAAAAATGAGAATTCTTGAAAGCCAGAAATACACTTTAGAAATAAATTTTTTTGAAGTTTAAACTCATGATGGAGGTTAGATAAAACCAATGATCATCATTTTTATCTTGATTTTCTTTCAAATATAATATCCATCTTCCATTGAATTTTTCTTTTCTTCCATATTCATTATACTAAGATTTTTTTTTATATTTTTATATAGAGACAAAAAAAATTGAGACCAAATTAAACAAAACCAAAACAAATTAAGTAGTTTATCCTCATTTTGGAGGAATCAGATTCTTGAAATCCACTGGTTGAAACCAATATGTTTTCCTCTAGGACTTCAAAAAGCTAAGCCTCTCTTCCAATTCTTATATCCCATAATCAGACCACCAAACAAAATCCCCATCCTTCTCCATACACTGAATTTACCATTAATTTCATTCCCAGTGTCCATTCACCCTAAATCCTTTAAAACAAAGAAATCTACAGCATCAATAATTTTAACCTCCTTTAAAAAAAATCTTTTCCAGTTGAGGAAAGAAGCTGAGAGTTTACTGTCTCTAACTCCAAATCATCAATCATAAAAATTTTCTGAAATTTAAAAAAATCCTCCAAAACAGGACCCAGAACACTGAAAAAATCATTTTCCCCCAAGAAACCATCCTCTGATCTTGAGGGAACCAGCTTGGAATTATATTACTCCAACAAACATACATCCAGAACATAATCATTCTGAAGATCCTAACTTTCTATAGAGAGATTGTCACTACTTCTTCCATCCTCTGAACTTGAAAGAAGAAACTGAGAATATTTTTCATGAAGCTTCAAATCATTAAGTTCAGAATTACTCTGAGAATCTAAAAGATCCTCCAGAATAGAGTCCTTAACATCAAAATTTACATCTTCCTCCAAGAAATCATCTTCTGAACTTAAAGGAGCAACCAGAAAATAATCTTCCTTTAAGAGAAATAGATCCAACACAGACTCTTTCTGACCATCAAGAGATCTTAAATAAACATCTTCATCCAAAAATCCATTATCTAAACATGAAGAAACCATATCATCATGAACATCCAATTCTTCATTCCTACAGAGCTCATCCACCTTTGAAAAGATACACTGATCATTCACTGTGTACATATCCAAAACATCAAATGAAGAACATTCTTGAAATCTATTGACCTCATCTGTTGAAGAAATAAAAATTTCTAAAAATCACAAACATCATCATCTCCCAAAGTGGGTAAATCCAAAGTTTCCACTGTAGCTGTATTTTTTGCCACTTCTTCCTGAAACTTTCCATCCATTAAATTTTCATTTTCAGGCTCCACCTCTTTAGAAAAAAGGTTTTCAAGATTCCCCAGAATAGCATTCTTCAAAACAATTATAGCTGTAATCCTACTTTCTCTATCTAGAAGTGTCTTCATCAGCCCAGCCTTTAACAGAAATCCCTGAACCTCCTTTTTGACCACCAGACCCAGAGTACTCCAGAATAAACTCTTGGCCTCCATTTCATGAGAGGACATAACATTATAATCCAGATAATCTATAACCTCTTCAAATTCCTCAATAAATTTACCATACTGAACCAGAGAAGTTACACCACCATCCATTTCCCATTTCCTAGCAATGACAAAACAATCATCCATTGAAAACATAGTGGGCCATCTCCTGATCATTTCTATCTTTGAATTTCCCCAATCCTGAATCCTATATCCCTCCATCCTAAGAACTTCCTTCACCACCTCTCTATCATCAATGAAGAAGATCACCTGCTTCACCCTTTTCAAATCAGAAGCAGCTTCAAAGATCTCCAAAAATAACCTTTCCTCCTCTCCTAAGAAAATCTGCCCTTTCCAAGACTTGATCCTGACCATCGTAACTATTTCCAATTACCACTCCCCAACTTCCCACCACAGATAACTAAAGTCGCCCCAATAGCCATCAGAGACCTAGGAGGGACCAAATCCAACTAGAGAGAAGACTCCCTAGACCAAACACAGAGAGATACAGCACCAAAAATCCATAATCCACAAAGAGTCCACAAAAGAAGAGAGTCCAAAAGTAACAGAGACTCCACAAGCTAGAAAATCCACCCCACATTGGGCGCCATAAATGTAAACAATCCTATAGTACTAGCTACAGGCCTTGACCAAGGGAGATGGAGTAAAACTGGAGAGAAAAACCCCTCTACCCTTGATAATTACCAGGTGAGATTTATTTGCTACAGCAAATTAGAGACTTTTACTATACTCCTTCAAACACACTTCTTGACCGCTTAACAAGTCAAGACAGTAGCCAATGGCAGACCGCTGAGAACCAATGAAACCAGAAACCAAAAATGCAGAAATATCCACACCAGAAAAATAAAAAACTGTGCGCTTGTTGCACAGAAAACAGCAATAATACTTGAAGAAGGTTGCAAAGCTACACCAGAGAAACAAGTTGCCAAAGTTGAGTTAAATGAAGGACTAACCTTGCAACACACACAGCCAATTGTGGCCAAAAAACAGTGAAAACTGAGTTAGAAACAATGATATCACCTCTGGATGGTTGTATGATAATTAAAGTTGCCCCAAACTGTCTTTTTCAGTTTGTACACACAGACCACCACCTAAAAAATCCGTGCACAGCAACCAATTTAGCGCTTTGGCAGACAAATTGAATGAAAACCCTATAGAAGCGCTTTCCAGCCTTCTATAACCAAGGCAGATGGGCCGCCTGATGGGGGGGGTCTTCCTAGAAGCAGCCAGACCTCCATGAAGCCAGAAAACCACAAAAAACCTCCAATAAAGCCCAATATACTTAGAAAAATCTACCACGACTACTAAAACCCTTAAAACACCAAATTAATCTATGACAACTTTGAGAGATAAAATATAGAGCCAAATAAGCTCAACTTAATTGTGCTAAGCACTTAAACCTAGGACTTAAGGTTAGCACTTAAAACACAAAAACAAAATTAAACAGCTATCTTTTACAAATGAAAAGTGAGAAAATGACCCCTTAAAACATAGAATATGAAAAATGTCAACAATACATAAAATATAGAGAAAATCCGGGGATATCCAATGGTAGTACTCACATACAAATTGTCCCAATATTCACTGAATAAAACCAGAAAAGCACCCAATTATTCAAACAATGTCAATTCAGACATACCAAAAAAGTGCCAAACAGACCAACAAAGGCCTCTGCCAATGTTTGAAGACCACACCACATATATTTCAATAAAGATATATAACCAATATACTTATTTTAACTTGAATTAAAAATAATTGATAATTTTGAGAGAGAACAGATAATTGATAAAAAACTTGGAGAATACTTCCAGAGAAGAGAAATATTGAAAAGAGAAAGTTGAAAATCCACTTGGTATATCTCCAAGGGAGCTGACCTACTACAACCTGGGATTTCCTCATCTTGGGAAGAGGTTTTAGCACTTAAGTGATCAGCCCTAATCACTCTAAAAAAGACAGACTCTCACTAGAGCCTGAGACACACTCCAAAAAACCAGAGGCAGCACCCACTTCTCTTTTTCTCCTACAACAATCCATCCCCTGGAACATTAAAGACAAACCAGACCTGGTCTCCCAATCATCCTCTCCAGAGGATGATAACATCATGTGAAGCCTCCTTTCATCTTCACCAGTCAACTCCAAACTTATTCCCACATCAAACTGATAACCAATTCTTGCTTGAAAATCTATCAAGAATGGCTCACCCAAAACAGCTTTTACAGTTCCTTTGGCAGTATAAAAATGAAGCTTCCCTGAGGTTCCACCAACATCTAAATTCACAAACTCTGATGTTCCAACCAATTCAGTGACATGGCCATCAATCCCTCTCAAATTTCCACCAATACCTGTTTTGATGGGGAGGCTCAGATGAGTAGCCTCAAAAAAAGAAATCATCTTAGTCAGAGAGCATGAATCCACTAGTTCCCTAGTCTCCCTGCCATTCAGAGTGAAACTGAAATAACCCAGAGGTGCAGAAAAATGAGTTTCCAGCCCCTCACCAAATTTTTCAGCAGACTGACAAATGTATTCTACCTCCCCAGAAGAAACCCTTCTACTGGTCAGAAACTTATTCTGGCTATCAGCCAACCCAGGACTAATAGCATAAAACTCCCCATAAGTAAGGGAAACCTGACCCTAATTCATCCTTTCCAGGACACAGTCCATAAAAGAAACTTGACCAGAAACCACTGGCCTCTTAAAGTGAGCTCTTTGCTTCACTACCTTGGTCCTACAAGATTCTTGAGTACCAGAACCACCAACAGATTTAGAATCAACAGGAATAAAACCAGATCCCTCACCAGAACCTCTAACTCCAGAAGGCTTTGGCAATGAAGCCAAAGGGAAATCCTCCTCAGAGCAAGAATCATCATACATAGGCATTGGCTCACCTTTCATGTCCAATGTTCCAAAAATAGGGGTTCCCATATCTGCCATGCCCTTCTCCATTTTATACAGCTCCTCTTTGCTGTACTTCTTCCTAGCTGCACTCAGCTTAGGATCCAACTTTTAAGACTTAGGCTTTGGTTGGGCCTGAGAACTGCTCTTAGGCCTTCCCACCTTTCTTTCTTCCACATCATACACACCAGCCAAGCATTCCCCACTTGACTGTCCACCACAAGAAAACAGCTCCAAACCACCAAAGGAAGATGTAAATGAGACTCTATTAGCCTCCTTTCTATTTCCCTTTCCATCATCTCGACATTTTCCAGAAGAAGAAGCCTAATTCGGCAACTCTTCAAATCTTGGCCTCCTTGAGTTGACATTATGTCTCCTCCTCACCAAGTCCACTGGTCCCTGACCATCATTAGGCTTCACAAAAGAACCATCTGGGAACTTGAACATTTTCCCATCAAATTCAACCTTCACTTTAGTCACATCCCTATTCAGTGTTCAAAAATCATTGGGCTTGTGGCCCTTCCTGATGCAATGAGAGAAGACTCAAGGATCACTCCTACCAACCCTCCTATAAAAATCTCTAGGATTAAAATGAGCCCTATTGGCCTTCTGAGCTTCCTGAACAAAAATATGTAGCTATTTTGTCAGATAAGCCAACTGCTCCACTACTGTATCAACCTCTTTAGGCTTCTCAGGAGCCTTTCCCTTTTTCAAACTATCCTTCTTCCTAGACTCCTCCGCATCTTCAGAAAAAGCTTCACTGACCTTGCTAGCATACTTGGTGCTAGCTTCTTGTCAAGAATCCACTGCCAAAAGTTTTAGATGACCCTCCACAAACTCCTTCACCTCAGAAGGAGAAGGCAACTTCTGATTCCCATTAGGAAGAATCTTCATCTTATCCTTCCTTTCCAACTCCTTCAATACATCAATCCTGACATTCCTGGCCAGAGCAGACTAAAAAATATCCCTTTCAGAGTCAGTACTCTCCAACTCCTGCATATCCACCAAATAATCCACCACTGGCTCCAACTGAGCCAGATAATTCCTATTAGTATGGAAGTTGTCCACCCCTCCATAAGATTGCTATTCACTTGCAATAATATTGAGATCCACCATTGAGTATCTGGATCCCAACCTGTCTGTCATCTGAAGACACAACTTTTTCCAATCTTGACTCCTATGAACCTCCATAGCAGCCACTTCCTTCACCAGAGCCCAGTCACCAATGTAGAATAGTAATTAATTCACCATGTCCAAGTGAGAAGCACCGTCCAGATTACAAGCAGCCTCAAACAGCTCCAGAAACAACTTCACATCCTCCCCCCTAAATATAGGCGCCTTCCAGAACCTGATCCTGACAGAAGGCCTAACAGAAACAGGAGGATTACCATCCTCAGAAGCACCAAAGGTGCCACTACCAACACTAGGGAATGAGGGTCAAGAATCCATGGTCCGATAGATTCCAGAAAACCAATCTCAACCAAAGAAGAGAGTCCAAACGTAACAGAAAGTCTAAAAAGCTAACAAATCCTCACCCCATGTTGGGCGCCAAAAATGTAGACTATCCAACATTACTATCTATAGGCCTTGACCAAGAGAGTTGGAGTAAAACTGGAGAGAAAAACTCCTGTCCCTTTGAGAAATACCAGGTGAGATTTATTTGCTACAGTAAATTAGAGACTGTTACAATACCCCTTCCAACACACTTCTTGACTGCTTTACAAGTCAAGAAAGTAGCCACTTGCAGACCACTGAGAACCAAAGAACCAAAAACCTGAAATGGAGAAAGATCCACACCAAAAAAACAAAGCACTGTGCACTTGTTGCACAGAAAATAGCAACAATACTTGAAGCAGGTTTCAAAGCTACACCAGAGAAACAAGTTGCCAAAGTTGAGTTAAATGAAGAACTAGTCTTGCAAAAAACACAGCCAATGGTGGCTAAAAAACAGTGAAAACTGAGTGAGAAACAATGATATAATTACCAGATGGTTGTATGATAATTAAGGTTGCCCCAAACTGTCTTATTTAGTATGTAAACACACACCAACATCTAAAAAATCCATTCACAGCAACAAATTTAATGCTTTTGATAGCCAAATTGAATAAAAACCCTCTAGAAGCGCTCCCCAGCCTTCTATAACCAAGGCAGGAAGCCTGCCTAGAAGTAGCCAGACCTCCCTGAAGCCAGAAAACCACCAAAAACATCCAATATAGCCCAAAATAATTAGAAAATCCACCACAACTACTAAAACCCTTAAAACACAAAATTAAGCTATAAAAAATTGAGACATAAAATATTGAGCCAAATTAGCTCTACCTAATGGTACTAAGAACTTAAACCTAAGACTTAAGGTTAGCCTGTAAAAAACAAAAAACAAAATTAAACAGCTATCTTTTATAAATAAAAAGTGAGAAAATGACTGCTTAAACTATTGAATATGAAAGATATCAACAAGAAATCAAATATAGTGAAAAACCAGAATTATCCAATGGTAGTACCCAGATACCCATAGTCCCAATATTCACTGAGTAAAACCGAAATAACACGTAATTATTCATCCAATGTCAATTAAGACATACAAAAACAGCGCCAAACAGAGAAAAAAATGCATCTGCCAATGTTGGAAGACCACAAAGTCTATACTGGACCAGCCACTTTTCCTGATCCTACTATTTCTAAAAAGAGATTATTTAAAATTCCCACCTTCTTTTGTAATATAAAGGCCAAAATAGCTTCTTCTAAAATTACCAATCCTAAATTTCCTCCAACATCTCAAGATCCTAATCCTATTATGCCAGTTTTTCCATTCAGTTTTTCTGAAACATTATTTCCTGGCTCAAAAATTTAGTCTTTCAATTTTAATTTAATAAATCTCCTAATAATTCCAAATCCAACTACTATCTCTCCCAATTCCTAAGCAATTTAAATTACCAATGCAGATGATTTTGGCCATGTGCAGAATGATTACATTAATAATTTTCCCAAGTTTCATAGATATCTCTTTCTTGATTTTCGTGAAGATATGAAGCATAAATATTTAACTTATTTTCAGGAAACTTCTGCTAATAATACTGAAGATTTAATGAAGAGAAGAATTTTGATGCAAAGCTTAGATAATGACATTGAAAGATTCCAAAGGGATTATTTATTTTGATTTTCTTCTCTTCTCAAAAATTTAATACTTTGATTCTTTTTGGTGCTGAAAAATGTTATTGTCTGGTTGATTTTAATTATTTTAAATTCATCATATTTTGAAATAATCTTTAATAAACCATATTTGCCTTGTGATGATTCCACTACTGAGAGAAAGTTTTCAATCCCTTCAGACTCTCTATTACCAGTCTCAATTGTTTTCAAAGAATGAGAGAGTGGGCCTCCCTAATGAGCCAAATACTTTTGACTCCATTCCAATTGGGCTTCCCCCTGAGCTGAGTACTATGATTCCATTCTTTCCATTAGGTCCTCCAAGCTTCCTTCTAAATAGTCTAACAAAGAAACCCACTAAATCCAAATCCTATCCTTCTTCTATGATCCAGTATCACATCATTCAAATAAATTTCCAACACTTTAAAATAAATCCTACTTTTATCATAAATCATAATTTTCCCACACATTATTAACACCTATATTTTTGACTTTTAAAAATATTCATTAATAAAATTTAAAGTCTCTATCTTTCTTTAATCATAAATAACTCCATTTAATGGAATCTTCATTACCTATAGTTAGTTGCACTATTTTCATTAATGACTGAGTTGTCCAAATGAGTGAGCACCAGTGAGAGTACTGATTAACCAGTGATATATTAAAAATGACTGAATTTAATATCCCACTTGATTAACATTCCCTACAAATATCCTTGAGATCCAAAATTTTAATACATAAAAAGTTTATAGTCTTTGTGGACCAAAGTGAAGGTAATTTTCAAGTTTAAGGTCATAAGGGACCAATGATTGAAATTTTGATGTTATTTCTAGTTTAAGGTCATAGAGGACCAAATCCTATAGTTCATGTCCAGATTTGGGCCATAGTGGATCAAAGATTGACTTGAATCCAACTACCTACCACTATTTTTGAGCCCATTTTCATCATATTTTTCTAACTTTCCCATTTTCCTATCCAGGTTATCATTTTCCTCCTAATTTCCAAACTTTCAAGATGACTCCTTCCATATTCACTGCTTCTAGTGACAAATCCTGTTATTAATTCTCTTTTACACATCAAGAGTGCACTTTACCCTATAAACTGAAAAGATATACCTACAGCAGGGCTTTTTTCAACTGCTTTTAGAAGAAGAGAGAATTCTCTGGCCTTAAATATGGCTCATTCCCCTTTCCTGCTACCAGATTTGCCTCCCATTTAAAGCCTTCTACTCTTTCTCCAAAATCATCCACCTCTAAAACTCCTACTCCTTTCACACTATCAGCATTTTTAAATATTCCTTCTTATCACTCTGAGTCTCTGGGTACACCCCCTTCTGAACTTTATGCTGCTCCTTCTCACCAATAAAGGCCCTCTCCTGTCATCCATAGAGCTCCCACTGCTCCAAAAGCAATTTTGAGTCCTCCTAAATCAGCTCTGGATGTTTTCCCTTTTCCTTCTTCTTTCTCTCCACCTCCTATAACAGAGCCGATTCCTCCTCAACCTAAATTTAGAAGCCATCATCATTTTTCTTCTTCATAAAAAAGACCCAGATCTCCTAGTCCTCCAAAAATTTGCTGTAAGAAAAGAAATATTCCAAAAGTTAGTAAATCTACAATCCCTTCTCCTTCAAGAGATATCCTAACCTTCCTAAAACCACCTTCATATCACAACATCAAAAATCCATACTCTTCCCTTCTTGAAGAAAATTTTTTTCTATGCTTGTCTTTAAATCTTGAGATTGACACAGTTGACTCTAGTAAGTAATTAATATTTTCATTCTTCTTAAAATCTTTCTCTTTATTTCTATTGATGAACTGATCTGTATTCTTCTGGATCCTGTTGTTCTCCATCAGCTTATTTTATCCCTGATCCAGAACCCACTTCAGCTATGGTGAAATGTAATGAGGTTGCTAAACAAATATATTCTATTTTTAACATTAACTTGCCACATTAAAAAGATTATTCGCCAAAAGATTGTGCAGAAGTATTCACAAGAGAGAAAGTTTTGAAATGTCACTTTAAATTGGACACTTGGCTTGACCCTAAACAAGGTTTTCAATTTGAAGAGATTGAAAGATTTAATAGAGCCTCTCCTGAAATCTTCACTGATCCATCTTCATCAAAAGAGAAACATCCTTAATCATCCAGGCTCCTGCTAGAAATTTTAAAGAAACTAAAAAAACTATATATATAAAGTCCTAAAAACAAAAACAACTTATTTATTATTTATTATTATTATTATTATTATTATTATTATTATTATTATTGTTGTTATTATTATTATTATAATTATAATTATTATAATTATTATAATTATTATAATTATTAATATTATTAATATTAATATTATTATTATTATTATTATTATTATTATTATTATTATTATTATTATTATTATTATTATTATTATTATTATTATTATTATTATTATTATTATTATTATTATTATTATTATTATTATTATTATTATTATTATTATTATTATTATTATTATTATTATTATTATTATTATTATTATTATTATTATTATTATTATTATTATTATTATTATTATTATTATTATTATTATTATTATTATTATTATTATTATTATTATTATTATTATTATTATTATTATTATTATTTTTATTATTATTATTTCTTTTAAGCTATTATTTATGATTTTATGAAATTTTTAATTTTTAATTAAAAATTTATGTATATATATATTTCCTAAAAATTAAAAATTAAAAATAAAAATAGTAAGATGCCCTCAGACACTGATGAGCTGTACCCCTGAAATCATACCCACATCCAAGTACAGCTTGATGTGAGATACACAAGAAAGAAGTTGAAAATAAACATAAATAGTTTTTGAAAAATTTTGAAAAACATGACAAAAAAAATAGAAAATGTACACTGGGTGGGCTTTCTCCAATATGTAAAAATGATTATAAACCCCCAGTTCTCATTATCCTTGAAAAAATTAATTTATAAAACAATTTAAAAATGAAATTCAAACATATAACAATCAAGCATAAAATGATTTCTATAATGAAAAATAAAATAAAACAAATTCCTTGAATCTGGCTTTGAATGAGTGCAATCATAGTGACTTTGTAGCGATCCCATTTATAGTCCTAGAGGACTACCTATATAAAAAAAAAGCCAGCATTAAACTAGAAACAAGGAAGCTATGGTAAAAAACATTGTGGGGCAATTGTGCACAGAGCATCCAGCCCATCAATTACCACCAAACTTGCCAATATTAAATTTAGAATGCTCCCCTGTAAACACCTCTACCAAAAATAAATACATTACAACACAATTCTTCACTATAAAATTTGAGACATTAAAATTTAATGATCATTAATTTTAATGAAATTTTTTATTTTATACTCTCTTGCAGAGTAAATACTCTTTAAACAATGATAAAGTAGTTTATCCTCATTTTAGATGAAATCTTCTAAATGATGGTAGGTAGTTTATCCTAATTTTGGATTATACTTCAGCACACCTTGTTCCCCTAGGATAGAACCTCTTGACTTTATCATCAGATACCCTATTTTTCAAAACAACCACTACGCAATATAGGGGGTGGACTTGCTAGCAACTCCTCAACCTGAACTCAGATGGAACTCAGATGGAACTCAGACTGAACTCATACTGAACCCATACTGAACTCTACTTGAACACCCACCTAAAACTGTTCTGCTGAGTGGTGTTCATCCCTGATTGTATGGTTCCTTTATTAATAGCTCAATGTGTGTTCAATCTGTGGTGAGTTTGGGTCCAAGGTTGCGGACTCGCTAGCAAGTCCGCCCCCCATATTGTGTGGTGAACTTCATCCAAATCTTCTAACACATATGAACTGTCGGTCAGTCGTCTAGAAGAGATAAGAGAAGAGGGAAGAAAAGAGAGGAGGACAAGAAGGAAATAGTAATTTAGAAATAAAAGAAATAAAAACAAATTAAATTATTTAATTTATTTGAGAGAAAGCAACGACAATTGATTTGAGAGGTGACAACAAATTGGTTTTATTAATATTAATATTATTTAAGTAAGAGTTCTGCGCGGCAAACACTATGATTACTATCAGACTTAAGGCAACCTTTAAATTTTTATATAGAGTTTTTAATTAGAATTTAATACTAATAAAAATAATAATAAGTGTAATAAATTTATCTTTAAATTGTTGAGTGTGTAATAAGTGATGAGGCTACAGGGGATTATCCAAGGCCCTTTTATAGGCAATGGGTCCTCTGAAGCGCCACTATATTTGTAAATACAATAATTATAATAGGATAAAACAAGTATATCAAAGAGTAAGTGAAACATAACAATGTAGAGAAAAATATGAAACAAATAATTAAAAACCCCAATTAAGAATCCAATTTTCCCGCCATTAATTCCCAAATCAGTAAGTAAAAATAGTGAATAACTAAACAAGCCTGGAACATAGTAACTATGAGAAAAATCATTCAAAACAGATGGTACAGTCTGATTTAAGGATTTTTAAGTGAAACAAAAAATATTCTGACGCAACAAATATGTAATTTATTTCAATTCAGTATTAATTAGTTTTTCCTGACACAATTATAGGTCAAAAGAAGCGTCATTATTTGTAGAATATAATATATTATGTTAAATTTAAATGTATAAAAAATTTATATAACCAATAAAATTAATATAACACTTATATGTAATAAAATACTTATATAATTTTATTATGCAATAAAATATTAATTTATATACATTAAATACAATTCTTACCCCCTCTTTCAGGTCTTATAAGCTACATATCATTTACTGGACTCCTGGAATAGCCTGGCTGACACTCCCTCACTCTAAAAAAAACAATAAAAAAAATGCTAAGATTTTTTCTTTTTGTACCTTTTCAACAGAGTCGGCAGATTTGAAATCTCCTTGCCAGGTATCCATGCATCATGTTCAGATGATTTGTTCTTATATCTCAATAAATATTCAGTACCTCTTTCAGAAGTGATAATTCTATCATTGAGAACTTTATCAATTTCTGCTGTTTCTGTGATTTCCTGAGGGTTTTTCTTAGGTCTTCCCCTTCTTTTGTGAAATAAGTCACTGTTGGAAGTATAAGGCTTAAGCAAAGAAATGGGAAAAACAGGATGTTTCCTATCATATGGAGAATACAATACAACTTCTACTGCATTATCACCAACCATTCTTTTAACAACAAATGGTCCTACAAAAGGATCTTTTAATTTGTGGTTACCTTGTAAATTGAAATGGACAGTAGAGATCAACACTTCATCACCCTTGTTAAATGTGTATTCTTTATGGGATTTATCCCATCTTTTCTTTTCATATTCAAATGCTTTATCAATACATCTCTGAGCATGTTTTCTGCATAGCTGTTGCATTTTCATAAAAGATTTTACACCAGGGTGTAGTTCCAACTTAGGTAATTTATTATTGAGAACCTGAGCAGGAGTGTTTGGGACATAACCTAACCAAAGCTCAAAAAGGCTTTTTCTCAGCGACAGAATGAACAGTGCTATTTTATGCAAATTCAAGACCAGGCAAAAGAGTGACCCAATCCTAAGTAAATCTGTCATTGTCTTTATATTCTAAACCAAAGGCACAATACCTTCTAATCATATCTTCCAGAGTTTGAATCATTCTCTTAGCTAGACCATCAGTCTGAGGATGGTGAGCTGTAGACAATTTTAACTCACAGCCACAAATATCCATCAAAGAGGTCCAAAACTCAGAAGTAAATTTTGGATCTCTATCAGAGATAATGGCTTTGGAAAACCAATAATATTAAACATTTAAGACCACCATAAGAAAGCTAATTCTTTGGTGGATACATCTTTGTGGGTTGGAATAAATTTGCACATTTTTGTGAATCTATCTACTATTACCCAACAAGAGTTAAAGCTGTCTTTACCTGCAACAGGAAGACCAGTGACAAAATCCATATTAATGATTTGCCAGGGAGCATTAGGTGCTTCAATATGTTGTAATAACCCTGCTCTTTTACCTGTCAACCTTTTAGATTTTTGGCAGGAATCACCAGATTCAACATATAATTTTGTGTCTTCATACATATCAGCCCACCAAGCAGTGTTTTTGATTCTAATCAATGTTTTTTCAAGATCAAAATGACCAGCCAATATTTCATCATGACAAAGTTTGAGGATAGTTTCTTTCATAGAAGGAGGAATTACAATTACATTAGTAAGCTTCCTTCTATAATATATATAACCATCTTCAATAGAGAACTTTCCTTTATTTAAAGCATTTTGATACTTTGCAGGAAGAGTTTTTATTAATGCTTGAATTGAAGCATTCTTAGGATCATTTAAGATAATAACCAATTTATTTAAATCAGAATCCTTATCGTATGAATCCAGTATTAATTGTAATAAATCCTCTTCCATATCAACTATAAATATACCATGGATATGAACAGTATCATCTTCAGGTACATAAGCAGGATTTGAGTCATTATTTGGCAGAGGCAATCTGGAGAGCATATCAACATTGGAGTGAAAATTTCCAGCTCTATGGATAATTGTCATCCGTCCTTTGTATTCTTGAACAGCAAGTTGCCACCTGAACATATGTCTGTTAGGTGTCTTTAGGTTTAAGAGGGACTTCACAGCACTACAGTCAGTTACCAACTCAAATTTTTGGTCATCCAAATAGTAATGAAGCTTCTCAAGAGCCCAAAAAACTGCTAAGCACTCCAATTGAGTGGCACCATATTTCAATTCACTATTTCTTAAGGTTCTTGAAATATAACAAATTACAACCTCTGAGGATTTATCATTAATAATTTGCTTTTGGTGAAGGGCAGCTCCCAGACCAATAAAGCTAGCATCTGTATAAAGGACAAATGGCTTGTTAAAATCTGGAAGAGCCAATATAGGGGCTGTCATTAAGCAACCTTTTAATGTATTAAAAGCTTTTTGACAGTCATTATTCCAGAGAAAGGCATCATCTTTTCTGGTCAGTTTTGTAAGAGGTAAGGCTATGACCTGATAATTCTTAATATATTGTCTATAATAGCCACACATCCCCAAAAAACTTTGGATTTCTCTTACAGAAGTTGGTGCTTTCACATTTTGGATGGCAGCAACATTGTTGTGGTCTACACAAATTTGTAAGCCTGACACAACATGGCCAAGGAATTTCAAAAATTGAAAACCAAATTTACACTTTTTTAAGGATAAGGTCATATTGATTTCATCCATTTTTTGGAAAACTCTATTCAAGTGAATTATATGTTCATCAAAAGTTTTAGAAAAAACAATAATATCATCAATATAAACCATGAGCCAACCTTCAATAATTTCTTGATGGAAAGTGTTATCCATGACTTTCTGTAAAACTGAAGGAGCATTTTTAGGGACAAATGGCATCCTAACATACTTATATATTCCCATATGAGTAGCAATAAGCAAAAAATTTTAAGAATTTTTCTCAACTGGAACTTGATGATAACCTTTATTTCCATCCAGACAACTAATAAATTTTGCACCTTTCAAGGTAGCATGAATTGAATTAATTCTGGGTAAAGGATAGATATCTTCAACAGTATAAGTGTTCAAAGCTCTGTAATCTCCACATAATCTAGCCTTATCGTTTTCATAAGAAATCAAGACTGGGGAGATGACACAATATTTAGGGGTGAAATCTACTTTTTCAATGATATTCATTTTTAATAATGTTGCAATATTATCTTCAATATCTTTTCTTTTTGATGGAGAAGCAGGATATGGTTTTTTCTTAAGGGTAGGAGGAATATCACTCAAATTACAGGATAAGGTAATTTTCATCTCTTCCTGAACAATTCCCAAGACATGAGAACCATGAGCAAAATCCATAGGAAAAGAGGTAATAGAGACAACAATAGAATCTTTTTTCACTAGTCAACTGATCACCAAAAGAAGCAGTATTTATTTCATGTAATAAATCATCCATTTCAGTTTTTGTTCTTCCTTTACACTGGATCAGTGAGTTACAAGATTTCAACAAATGCCCAGAAGTTCTAGGAGAGGAAATTTTGAATTTCCTTTTTCCATTCATTCCTAAGGTAAAGCAATTATTTGCTGGGTCCAGTTTCACACTAAACATGGTTAAAATATCATTTCCCATAATAAACCAATTGCTCAAATTATCATTTTTCATGACAACAAACTCACAAACAGCTCTGAAAAAACCACCATTATATTTGAAGAATACAGAGGTTTTGTATTTGCCAATAGAAAATAAGGTAGAACCATACCCTCTCCATTTTTCAGAAGTTATAGGTAATAATTTACTCAAATATTCCTTATCCACTGAAGCCAAAGCTTTTTCAGATACTACACTTCCTCCAGCACCAGAATCAAGAACTACATCAACATTTTTACCATTAATGATAACAGGTGCCTTTAAAGGGGATATAGGTATAGAATTGTTAGTAATATCTTTAATTATCTCAGCATTTTCTACTGAAGATAAATCTAATACACATTCTTCAGATATATTATTTAAATAGTGGACATCTTGTTCCAACATTAAAACATCTTTAACAGAATCATTTTCATAGGAGATATTACTTTCACATTCACTGGAAGAATTATTGACATCAAGTTCAACTTCATCAGTGTCTTCATTTTGTTCAACAAGATGAGTTTTCTTGTCACAAACATGACCCTTCTGCCACGGTTTGTTACATTTATAACAAGTATTTGTTGCATATTTTTTAGGTGCAACTGGGGCAGAGGGTTTACCAGATTTTTCTGGGAGCTTTGTAGAAGGTTTATTCTGATCATTATAAGATTTACCAAGGTAATTCTTTGGTTCATATCTATGGTTTAGCAGTACCTCATTACAGATATTAATGAAAGAAGAATTTTCCCTTACATGCTCAGTTCTAGCCACAATCAAATCCCTAAGAGAATTTGGTAATTTATACAAGATTTTATCTCTCCAAATATCATAATCCATCTTTGGATAAATTGCTCTAAGGATTTTCGTTATTTTAATCAGAAAAACAATGGGCTTTTCAACAGAGGAGGATACATATCTAGTATTCTCATACAGTCTCTGTTGAGCTAACCTGAATTTTGAACCACCAAACTGATTCTCAATCAAGGATTTCCAATCATTCCATGTATAATGATTTTTATCTAAAAGAACAGATTCATACCACATCAAGGCTACATTGGAAAATAAAGAAATAAGCTTAGAAACAATTTCCTCATCAGGTAGTTTATAAGATCTCTTTAAATTATCAATTCTTTGGATAAAGTGTTGCCAATCAGAGGAAGAATCACCATCAAAGGTAGGATATTGGTCTAACTTAGGCCAATTTTTCTGACTACTGGGATGGTCCACTTTTTGGTTTGAATTATTTATTATTAATAATTCCTAAAGTTTAGCCAGGTGTTCAGAAACTTCATTATTTACAGAAACAGCTGGTGCATGACCATCACAAGATTTTTTGCTAGTAGCAAAAGATTTTACAGACTCATTGTCAGTTTGTTTAATGGTTGAAATATAAGGAAGAAAGGATGAACTTTGCTCAGGTTTTTTTCCTTTATTTTTATGCAGTTTATTGACAGCATTCTCATTTAATTCATTATTGATGGTTAAGGTTGGGAATTTTTCCTGCAGGTCAGACACATAGTTTCTTATTCTTGGAATTTCAGACATCTGGTCATTTACTTTTTCAAGAGATAGAACATTTCTGTCCTCAGAAACTGAGTGTTTGGCACTTAGTGCATGGAAATAATTTCTTAGCTTTTTAAACTCATTTTGCAGATATTTTATATCATTTTTGAATGAATAATTTTCTTCAATAAGGGGTTTCAATTCACTCAAGGTCTTATGTAGACTGATATTTCTATCTGAGATAGCTCTATGGTCACTTCTTATTTGTTTTTGTTGACTAAGAATAATATTCAAGGTTTCTTTGATTTTTAAATAAGCTGTATCTTGTACAGAAGAACTCACTTTACATTGCAAGTGTAAATTATTTAATCTATCATTTTCATGGATTAACACATCTCTCACATGTTTGTCTTTCACAACATTAAAATCAAGGGTATCTTTCAATATTTCCTCAGAAGTTTTTTCAATTAAGGTATAGATTTCAGGGGGAACAGAATCATTTTTAATTGCAAGAGAAGGATTAATTAAAGAAGTAGAAGTTAAATGTAAAGGTTCATCAAATGACAATTTGCTAATTACATCAATAGGGCTACTAGTTACAGGAAGCTGTCTTTTAACAGGTTTAACTGCGCTTTCACCATGTTCAATAATATTACCTGCAGAAGAATATTTATTAGAAAACATACCCAAGTGACTATCAACCAAATTACTTACCATGGCAGAGGAGGAAAATTCCCCTGAGACTGGGTTTGGGATTGTTTTTGGGACTTCTTTCTCCTGCCTTGTTGGTAGGGATGAGGAGGTGGATGGAAATTGGGTGTTCTGGATGGGCAGGCTGATGATGAGGAGGGTGTTGCACATTCTGTTGGTAGTGACTCATTAGATAATCCAGTTTCCATTGCTCTACTTCCATAGTATTTGGATTTTGGATGGTTGAGCTGGGTGGCTGTGAAGGTTGAGCCTGAAACTGAGGCTGATTGGGAGGCAACTGAGGAGGGGCCTGGGCCTGAATCTGGTTCCTGAGTTCTTGAACCTGATCCCACAAGGTGTCTACTTTTGCTTTGTACGTCATATTTTCTGTCTTCAACTCTTTTATATGACTGGACAGGTTGCTGATTTGTTGTGGAAGAGGAAGCTTTTTTATTTTGAATCCTTTTGGAAGACCTTCTTGAGGCACTAGAGGCTTTACTTCCTTCTGTGGTACTGGGGGAAGGGGGTTTGGTTTGTTTGCATTTCCTGTCATTTCCACATCCTGCAGTATGTGAATTCTTTGTGTTAGCATAAGATTTTTTATGACCAACTTTAGAAGAACTTACAGTGTCAGCATCATAGTCAATTTCTATTTCATCCACTTGCATGTTATCCATTTTTTCTGCCAAATTGTTGGACATACTAGTGGGAAGATTTTAATTTACTTCTTATTTTTAAAAAAATAATAAAAGTTAGTCAATAATTGCTCCAAATAATAAAAAAAAAATTTATTAATTAAATTATAGAAAAAAATTTTTCAATATAAAGTAATAATTATAAAAAATTAATTTAAAAAATGGATTGCAAGGTTAAATTGGGAATAAACCATCAAGTTAATTCAACCAATTAATTACCAATATTAAATATGGCAATATATTTAGGACTAAGCACAAATTACTTTTAAGTCAACCAAAGTTAACAATAATTAATAATAAAAAAAATTAATTTAATAATTCAATTTGTATTAATAATAATGTCAATTATTCTAGGACTAAGAGGATTTAACACTCTATAATGGTCAAATAGGAAAAGAAAATTTTTATAATTGAACACTTACACTCAGTGAATCAGCAATTAAGCCACAATCACTGTTATTGCAGTAAAAATATAGTAATATGAGTGAGAGGTGCAAAGGTGAACTTACTATAGTGATCAAAAAATCAATTCAAAATAATATATGAATTAATATAATATAAAACTAAGAAATAGAACCCAAGTTCGAAACATGGTCGCGGCAAAAGTTTTTTTTTTGCTAGGTGGTCTGTGCGTTTGTCATTTGTTGCCAGGCTCAATTGTCGTCATCGTTTGGAAAGGCCCTCAGTTGTCGGTCAGTCGTCTAGTAGAGATAAGAGAAGAGGGAAGAAAAGAGAGGAGGACAAGAAGGAAATAGTAATTTAGAAATAAAAGAAATAAAAACAAATGAAATTATTTAATTTATTTGAGAGAAAGCAACAATGAGCGATTTGAGAGGTGACAACAAATTGGTTTTATTGATATTAATATTATTTAAGTAAGAGTTCTGCGCGGCAAACACTATGATTACTATCAGACTTAAGGCAACCTTTAAATTGTTATTTAGAATTTTTAATTAGAATTTAATACTAATAAAAATAATAATAAGTGTAATAAATTTATCTTTAAATTGTTGAGTGTGTAATAAGTGATGAGGCTACAGGGGATTATCCAAGGCCCTTTTATAGGCAATGGGTCCTCTGAAGCGCCACTATATTTGTAAATACAATAATTATAATAGGATAAAACAAGTATATCAAAGAGTAAGTGAAACATAACAAAGTCGAGAAAAATATGAAACAAATAATTAAAAACCCCAATTAAGAATCCAATTTTCCCGCCATTAATTCCCAAATCAGTAAGTAAAAATAGTGAATAACTAAAAAAGCCTGGAACATAGTAACTATGAGAAAAATCATTCAAAACAGATGGTACAGTCTGATTTAAGGATTTTTAAGTGAAACAAAAAATATTCTGACGCAACAAATATGTAATTTATTTCAATTCAGTATTAATTAGTTTTTCCTGACACAATTATAGGTCAAAAGAAGCGTCATTATTTGTAGAATATAATATATTATGTTAAATTTAAATGTATAAAAAATTTATATAACCAATAAAATTAATATAACACTTATATGTAATAAAATACTTATATAATTTTATTATGCAATAAAATATTAATTTATATACATTAAATACAATTCTTACCCCCTCTTTCAGGTCTTTTAAGTTATATATCATTTACTGGACTCCTGGAATGGCCTGGCTGACATGAACCTACAGATCCCTGCTCTCTAACTCTGTATGGTCCATTCCACCTATCTGCAAACATTCTTCCCCACAGACTTTCCAAACTCCTATTATACACCAAGACCATATCTCCAATTTTCAAAGAGCTCCTTAACCTATGAGCTAACCTCTTGTCCCAATATCTAACTGATTTATTCCCAATATTCATCATTTTTGATTATGCCTTTTCTAGAGTCTCTTCTTTATTTTCTAACTGAACCATTCTTGCACATAATGATTCTTCAGTAGTTCTGACTGTGTCTCAATCTACTCAAAGATATGATTCAGCCTCTAATTAAACTGGTAAAACATCTTTCTGTCCTAAAACTAGTTCATATAGTAAATATCCGGTTGTCCTTTTGGAAGTTATTCTGTCAGAAAGTAAAACTAATGGCAAATAGTGCCTCCACTTTTCAGAACTTAATCTACACATTTCAACTAAAGCATCCTTGATAACTTGATTCCCTCTTTCTACCATTCCTTCAACTTTGGGATAATATGGGGTTGATAGCCTAACCTTTGATCTAAATTTTGATATAGCCTCTCTAAACTCTCTTGTTAATTCAGGACCTCAATCAACTGTTACCAACCTCATCACTCCATACCTATATATTTGATTTTTTATCAAAAAATCAGCCACATTATTAGAATTCAAATTAATAAGAGGCACTACCTCTACTCAACCAGATAAATTATCTCTGGCTACAATTAAATATTTATATCTTCCCTCCTTAATATGAACAGAGTCCTAACTAACCCTACCAAAATGAGTATTTTCACTGGTTTCATGTCCAGGTTCCTTTGGCCTTAAATAACTTCTCCTTTGACATTCTTCAAACTACTGAACCCATTTTTTAACGGTCAACTTCATTTCAGGCCACCAAAATGTATCAAAAATTCATCTATAAGTTTCACTAACTCGTCTATGCCCAAGATATTTATGCTGTGATTTCATAACCAATTCTTGCCCTTTCTTTTGAGTAATAACTACTTGAGGATTTGGATACCTGCTCCTCATTAATATTCTTCCAGAAAAACTAAATGTCAGGGATTTCCTTTTGATAGCCACCCATTCATCATTATCACATTTCTCCAGCCTTTCTAACATTAATAAATATTTAACCATTTTATAATAAAATCCAGTCTGTCCCCAGACATCATCTTAAAAATCCATTAATATTATATCTACAGGCATTCCCCTATCTCCTAGATCACCTGAACATGAATGAGAAAATAACTTTAAATATTGACTTTGCATTTTATCATAAAAGATTTCTAAAATTTCCATCTTTTAACTTTACAACCTTGTATTAAACTCATTTTCTACTTCTTACCCTTTACTCTTTTCAGCATCATCATATTCATATTCATCCAACCTCCTTTTAATGGAATTTATATAAACACCCATTCTCTCTTTAACCAAATTTTCTAAAAATACAACATATACACCATTCACCAAATTTTTACTATGCCACACTATTTCTTCATCCTCATCCATATACACAATATCTCCAACCTCTTTTTTTACTGAATTTATCTACACCATCATCAAACTTCACAAGCACATAAATCTTCATATTTTATTATTTTCCAGTTTATCCTCATGGTGGAGGTATTCATCATCTCTATCCACAGATATTAACCCAGCCAGTTTAGCCTCATGGGTAAGGTAAGGAAAGTCTTCAACACCTTTTGTACTGGCCTAAATTACAGGTATATCTTCATTAAATTCCTCCAAGTCAGAATCTCCTTCAGTAGGTGGTTTTCTTGATAAGCCATCAGGAAGAGTAAACTTCTTTCCAGTCTTCTGAACTAAATCAAAAGAAAATTGTCAAATAAAAGCTACCCATCTAGTCATGGGCACATTAGGTAAACATGGGGAATTGATCATTTGAATTAAAAATTTAGCATCAACTTGTAATTTAAAATGTTGTCCCCATAAAATATTTTGAAGTTTCTTTAAGGTTTTTGCCACACCACAAAGCTCCAATTTAGGTTGAGAATACCTTGATTCCACCTCAGTAAAAACCACAGATTCATAGCTGACTGATCTCATATAACCAGCATTATGCATTTGAGACAGCACCACCCCAGAAGAAATTTGACTTGAATAAACTTCTAAATAAATCCGGCCTGCATCTTTCCCATAATCTAACTTGTGCAGGATAATATCTTCCTCAACTACTTTCTTTAACGTAATAAATGCCTCTTCTCACTCTTCATCCCACTCCCAGTCAGCATCTTTCCTACTCAACTTTCTCAAAGGAGCAGCCAATGAAGAAATGTCCTTGATAAACATTCTAAAATAAAAACACATGCCTAAAAACCCTCTGAATTTGGCTGTATTCTTAGGTATTGGCCAGGACTTAATTCCATTTACTTTCTTCTTTGACCTAATCCAACCTTCTCTACATACCACATGCCCTAAGGTTTCCAAAGCTTTTACACAAAAAGGAAATTTGGAACCTGAAATTTTTAACACAGCCTCTTCTATCCTAAACAAACTCCTCTCTAAAATAACAGCATATCCCCAGATAAATTTTTTATTCCTGGATTATCCTTCAGTACTTCATTACCATAATCTGTTGAAGGTCCTTTTATTCCAACATCATCAGTAAATATACCAGTACATTGTGGAATTTTATCTGGTAGAATTCAAGCCATCTGAGCTTGATATACAGCCACTGAATTTTTTGCTCCTTGAGGTAATCTAGTTAATTGTATTTGTCCAAGTGGCATATGAAATGTTGTAAGAGGTTTAGAGTCCGGATGCAGCTCTCTTTTGTCATATCTTCCCATTATACCTCTCAAACCATAACACACTCTCCCTGAAAACATTTCTACAAATTCCTCTGTACTAGGTGTTATTCCTGCATCTTTTATTGTAACCTTATTTAATTCCCTTAAATCATGAGCTACCCTAAGCTTGCCAATAGGTTTTTAAAAACAGAGCACTGGACTTGAATAGCTTGATGATGGTTTTTTGTATAATCCAGTTCAAATTATTACTCTAATGACTAAAATATAATCTTTCTTTTAAAGCAGCAGGTATTGGAATATGCTTCTGTTGCCATGTTTCATGGAAAACAACTGGAATCTTGTAGGTCTCCCCATAAGTTTCAGCCTAAATATCCTTAGGACTGAGTATTTCTTATGCTTAAAATAAGATAACCTTAACTAGATTAAGCTTATATCTTAAAAATAAGGTTAAAATAATACCATATATTATTTTATTATATATATATATAATTATTATTCTATTATATAATTTATAATAGTTTAAATAACTTATCCATGGCCTAATAATACTTATTAAGGTGTTAATGGAGTCATAATATACTTATCTTAAGTGATATGAAGTAATTATTGACATACATAAGCTTATATGTATACATAAATCTCATATTCAGTGAAATATGCAGTATATTATGTATATTTAGGTATATAAGTGGGTTTTAGCCCCTTAATAGCCTATAAACTTTGTTTTTCTGCTTATTTTAGGTCATATGGACGAAATCAGTGGACTCACAACGCCTACAGAAGCATAGACACCTATATCAGGCGCATACACCCAGTTTGGACAACTAAAATTACTTCCTTGGATGGTTATTCACAGATTTATGGGTTGGAAAGATGTTTTGGGGTTAATGTGGATGCTTGGGGATGTTATTGGGGGCTTGGACATTTTATTTGCTTCCTTTATATGCTTTTAGTTTCATTAAATCTCTTTTTGATCATTTATTTTACCTGTTTCTTTATGGTATCCGCTTTTATCTGGGATTTCTATTTATGGTATGACTCTGTGTTATTATTAATAGTGATGGAGGGTCCTTACTGGAGGTCTGGGTGTTGAAACTGCTTGAAGTGGACGCCATGGGGAGGTGATGGGCCCTCACAGTGCTGTAATTGCCGGGGATAGCAGTGACATCATCTGGATTGAAGGTCTGTGCACTCCAGTGGATTTGGGTATAAGTAAGGAGGGATTTTGACGGTTTATTATCATCATTCAATTACTACACTTCAAACAAACATTACACTACAATTATTAACATTCAGAAATATATTATAAAGCCCTTATAAATTGATATTATCTTTATAATAGCTATAACTATATTTTATTCTTCTATTTTCCACCACTAGCACGCATTTAAATCCAAGTATTGTGAGTTTTATTTGAGTATAACTATTCTATTAGTCTTCCCCTGAGGTTTAATCACTAAATCATTTATCAATAAGTAGTAGGACCATAAAATAACACTATTATATCATACTTATATACTAGACTGTACTGACAATTGGGGGTCTTTCCTTATATTTTACTTATTATTTAGTATAAGCCTTGGGACGTGATTTTTACCTTAGTACAACTCAAAATTAACCAAATATTTGGGTCTGCGGCATATTAGTGGGTCATCATAGCTCATTGATTGCGGAAAAGAACCCTTATAATAATTTTACTAATTTTTTACCATAAAAATTAGATATTTACAGTAGTAACTGTACCCAATATAAACCCAATTTCACTTGGTATTTGGACACCAATATAACACCCAATAAAATTGGTATTTGGCTAAAGCTTGGTAAGCTAATTATTCACCCTTATAGAGGTCTAGTTAAACTTATTATTATATTTTTAACAGATTTTTTTTCGAATTTTTCTTATATTTTATTTAAATAAATAAAGATATAAATTCAGGGTAAGCTCCATTGCTTTTTTATTAGTAATATAATTACTAATATCTTTTGTCTACTAATTCCACAGAGTTTTTTCCTTTTGTAGACGTAAAATATTGTTATTCTGAACAATATGAGTGCTCCCCAGGATAGTGTAAGTGAACAGCCTGCTTATAATACCAGGTCTAAAGCTAATAAAAACTTTCCAGGACATCACCATGGAGGGACAACAGTACCCCCAGCCAGAAAGCATGAGTATAGAGGAAAAGGACGCCCTCTTAAAAAAGATAACTATCAAAAAGACGTCTCCTCCTCTTCAGGATCAACTGTCCCACCTGGCCAAACAGGTTCTGAAGCTAGAGGAATCAAAATCTCTCATGTTCAAAGAAGTAGAGCAGTTGCAAAACAATTGCAAGGTAGGATTTCAGCAGATGAATCAGGCAATGGCAGAATTAAAGGGAGGCCAGCCCAGTCAATCAAATCAGCAACCCCCTATCCAAGGAGGGTCCACTCACTCCCAGGAGAAAATCCTGGTAGACAAATGGAAATGGGACTGGTTTCACCAACAGTGGACAAGCCACAGTTGCAACAGGGATCCACCCCCTCATCTGACTTCCTCAGCTCACCCTTACAAGGGAAAAAAGCGCCAAAAATCAGGACTGGCAACCATCCCTTGGTAAGTAACTTACCCTCTCAGATTAGACATAATACTGATAATTACAATATAGGTAATTCTATTGATGTTAAATCTGTACAAAAAATAGAGGAGGATTTAAGAAATTTAGGTTTTAGAGTAGATACACCTGACTTGTCTTTTGTCCATAATAACAGTACTATATACAATGATAATACAGTTAATCCTCAGTTGCAACCACCTACTAGTGAGATGAGAAGTTCACAGGAGAGTGAGAGAATTGAAAAGGAGGACATGGAATATTTTAACAATAATCCAACTGTCCATAGAATTGTTTCAGCATTGTGGAATAGAATGACTGATTGTGAGGAACAAACAGTTAAGCTCACTAGTGATACAATTTCATCCTTGACATTGAACATTTCTCAATTAGCAACACGTAATAAAGAATTAGAGAAAGAACATTTGTCTCTAGCTCTTAAATATGATTCATTGAGTAATAAATATAATGACCTTTCAAACAAATTTTGTGAGTTAGAGAAATTATATGAAACACACTTATTAAAAACTGAATCAAGAACAAAGTTATCTTTTGCCCAGACAAATCAAAGTGTCTCTGAGTTGCTACAAAGATTAACTAAAGTTGAGATTGAAACTGCCAATCTACTAATGAACCAGGATAATCATAAGTATAATCAATATAATAATAATCCTTTCATTGGCAAAAGTGAATCTCATTCCTTCCCTGTACCACCACAATTAAAACCATCTGGTGGTAGTGTCAAATCTGAAAATGTAAGTCACAAATCCGTGCAGGAAGAAATACAAGACCATTTATCAAAAGTGAATGAGTTGTTGAATTTACCTAAGATTAGTGAGATAAAATCCAATCAGAAGAACTGGCCTAAAATAGATCAGTACCCAACTTATGATGGGGAAGCCAGCTCTGATTGGCAACATTTTATTCAAAGAATTGACAACTTGAAATTCTCATATAAGTTACCAGATGAAGAGATAACATCAAAATTAATTTCTTTATTTAAGGATGTTGCTTTATTATGGTTTGAAGCTGTCTTAAGTGAGGGTAGAGACTACTCTTGGGCTGAATGGAAACAACTTATTGAAAAACAATTTGGAGGTTCTAAATTCAGGCTTACTCAGCAGAGACTGTATGAGAAGACTAGGTATAATCCGTTGAATGGTGACAAACCTATGGTATTTTTAATGAATTTAAATAAAATATTAAAAGCCATTGAGCCTCATATGGATTTTAACTTATGGAAAGATAAGATAATATACAAATTACCTATATCTGTCAGAGACATTGTTGTAGCCAGATCATTAAATGTTACTGAATATTCTGACTTTATTAATATTTGCAATGAAATATTATTGAACCATAAGTATGAATCAAGGTATTCCACTTATAAGCAAAATGTTGAACATGTAAAAACTCAGAATTCAAAAACACTTCAGGAGAAGCAGAAAAAACCTACTGCACCTGTAGTACCTAAAAAGTATGAAACAAATACTTGTTATAAGTGTAATAAACCTTGGGTAAAAGGTCACAAATGTGAGAAAAACATAAATATTGTTGAAAATCAACGTGAATCTGAAACTGAAACTGAAAAAAGTAAAGAATCAAGTGATTATGACAGCAATATCTCATATAGTGATGAAAATGAAGTCTGTATGTTGGAAGATGATTTGTCCATCTTTGAAAATCCAATATTAAATATGGACTCAAATGAATCTTTAATGAATTTTGAGGATGCTGAAATCATTAAGGATATACAAGCTGATAACTTTAGAATGACACCTATCACGGTTCCAGCTATTTTTCTGGTGAAAATGTTAATATAGTATTGGACACAGGAGCTGCTGGTTCAGTTGTTTCCACTAATACATTACAGAAAATTGATAGTGAATATAAGTTTAAGCTTGAACCACTTCAGAATAAAAATTGGAGAGGTTTTGGATCAGTACTACACCCCATTGGTAAATACAAAGCTGCTGTTTTCTTTAAACACCAACATGGTTATGTAAGGGTAACTTGTGACTTTGTAGTAATGGATAATACAAATTGTAGTAACTGTTTTATCATTGGAAATGATATTCTGACTAAATTTGGTGTAAAATTAGACCCTGCTAATAATAATTTTACAATTGGCATGAATGGTAAAAGGAAATTTAAAATAAATTCTTTTAACACTGTCTTACACATTGAGTCAGTAACAAATTCCCCGTCTAAAGGAAGAGAATCCAATGAGATGGAACTTCTGGAAACAGAAATTTCAAAAGCATCATTTGGCACTCAGATAAGTGAAACTGAGAAAGATAATATTTTGGAATTAATTAAAGCTTTTCCAATGGCTTTTGCACATGGTACAAATGAACTTGGCCTTGTAAAAGATCATGAAATGAAAATTAGTTTAACCTGTGACATGGATAATATTCCTGCTAGTCTTAAAAAGAAACCATACCCTGCTTCACCAATGAAGAGGAAAGACATAGAGGATAATATTAAGATGTTATTAAAAATGAACATTCTTGAGAAGGTTGAAACTACACCAAAATTTTGTGTAATATCACCAGTGCTGATTTCTTATGAACAAGATAAAGCAAGACTGTGCGGTGATTATAGAGCATTAAATACATTTACAGTAGATGATATTTATCCCTTGCCAAGGATTGCCTCTATACATGCTACCCTCAAAGGTGCTAAATATATAAGTTGCCTAGATGGAAATAAAGGGTACCATCAAATTCCTGTTGAAAAGAATTCACAGAACTTTTTGTTGATAACAACACACATGGGAATTTATAAGTATGTCAGAATGCCATTTGGACCAAAGAATTCTCCATCAGTATTTCAGAAGTTAATGGATATAACATTCCATAATGAAATGATTGAGGGATGGTTAATGGTATACATTGATGACATCATAGTGTTCTCTAAAACTTTTGATGAACACTTAATCCATTTAAGGAAAGTATTTCAAAAAATGGATGAAATAAAAATGACCCTTGCATTGAAAAAATGTAAATTTGGGTTTGAATCTTTAAAAGTGCTTGGTCATATTGTATCTGGCTTACAAATATGTGTAGACCAAAATAAAGTGGCTGCAATAAAAAATATTGGCATTCCTCAAAATGTGAAGGATGTACAATCTTTTCTTGGAATGTGTGGTTATTATAGACAATATATAAAAAACTACCAATCAATTGCTGCACCACTGACCACACTGATAAAGAAATCAGAAGCTTTCATTTGGAATAATGAAAGACAACAAGCTTTTAATAAGTTGAAAGAATGTTTAATGACAGCTCCTATCTTGGGATTACCAGATTTCCAATTACCTTTTGTATTATATACAGATGCAAGTTTTATTGGAATGGGTGCTGCTCTGCATCAAAAACAACTTATTGAAGTAAAAATGTCAGAAGTAGTAATCTGCTATATTTCACGTACTCTGAGAAGTGGTGAATTGAAATATGGTGCTACTCAACTTGAATGTTTGGCAGTAGTATGGGCTCTTGAAAAGCTACATTATTACCTTGAGGACCAAAAATTTGAGTTAATAACTGACTGTAGTGCAGTTAAGTCACTCTGAAACATGAAAACTCCTAATAGACACATGTTTAGATGGCAATTAGCTGTACAAGAATACAGAGGACGGATGACTATTACACATAGAGCAGGAACCTTGCACTCTAATGTAGATCTGTTATCTAGAGTACCTCTGCCTAATAATGATGATAATCCTGCTTATGTTCCTGAGTCAGAGATTATTAACATTTATGGCATTTATATTGTAGATCTTGATGATGAATTTATGCAATCAATTCTTGATAATTATAATTCAGATCCTGACTTAAGTAAATTAACTACAATATTAAATGATCCATCTAATGCTTCAATGAATGTTTTAATAAAAACATTACCAAATAAGTATAAAGAGGCATTAGAGAAAGGAAAATTTTCCATTGAGGATGGTTTTATATATTACAGGAAAAAATTAAGTAATGTAATTGTAATTTCCCCTTCAATGAAGGAGTTAATGTTAAGTATATGTCATGATGATATATTAGCAGGTCATTTTGACTACCATAAAACATTAACCAGAGTAAAAAACACAGCTTGGTGGATCAATATGTCTGAGGATGTTCAGAAATATGTTGAAACATGTGATTCTTGTCAAAAATCTAAAAGATTAACAGGAAAAAGAGCTGGTTTATTACAACAAATTGAGCAACCAAAAGCTCCATGGGAAATCATTAACATGGACTTTGTAACAGGTTTGCCAATAGCAGGGCATAAGAGTTATAACTCCTGCTGGGTAATTGTAGATAGATTTACAAAGATGTGTAAATTTATTCCTACCCACAAAGAGGTTTCTGCAAAGGACTTAGCTTTTTTATGGTGGACACAAATGTTGAATACAGCAGGTTTCCCCAAAGCAATAGTTTCTGACAGAGATCCTAAATTTACTTCTGAGTTCTGGACGTCACTTATGGATGTTTCAGGGTGTCAATTAAAACTTTCTACAGCACACCATCCACAAACTGATGGGCTAGCAGAAAGAATGATACAAACCTTAGAAGATATGATAAGAAGATACTGTGCTTTTGGTCTTAATTTTAAAGACAATGACAAATTCACGCATGATTGGGTAACCCTTATCCCAGGTTTAGAATTTGCATATAATAGTACAGTACATTCTGTCACTGGCAAAAAGCCATTTGAGTTATGGTTGGGTTATGTACCTAATACCCCTGCTAAAACTCTTAATAAGTTACCTAGATTGGATATTCATCCAGGTACTAAATCTTTTCTTCAGATGCAGGAATTATGCAGAAAACATGCTCAAGAATGTATAAATAAGGCTTTTGAGTATGAAAAGAAAAGATGGGATAAAGCCCATAAAGAACAAATTTTCAAAGAGGGTGATGAAGTCCTTAATTCAACACTACATTTCAATTTAAATGGTAATGTTAAATTGAAGGATCCATTCATTGGACCATTTGTAGTTAAAAAGATGGTTGGTAATAATGCTGTTGAGGTTATTCTATATGCACCTTATGATAGAAAACATCCAGTATTTCCTATTTCTCTTATAAAACCATACCATTCTAATGATACTGCTCTCTTTCCAAGAAGATCAGGAAGGCATAAACAGCAACCTGAAGAAATAGTGGAAAAAGCAGAAATTGAAAAGATACTTAAAAAGAGACACCTTACTAAAGAAAAGGGAGTTGAGTATCTATTAAGATTTAAAAATAAATCAAGTGAATATGGCCAGTGGATTCCAGAAAATGAAATCTCTGATCTTAAAAATCTCTTGAAAAAATTTAAATCTAAATAATACTGTTCATTCAGTATATGTATTATAAAAATTATTTTTATTTTATTATTTCATTCCTTAAGATTAATTAAAATGTCTTAACATTTTTTTTATTGTTTTTTTTGGAGTGAGGGAGTGTCAGCCTAAATATCCTTAGGACTGAGTATTTCTTATGCTTAAAATAAGATAACCTTAACTAGATTAAGCTTATATCTTAAAAATAAGGTTAAAATAATACTATATATTATTTTATTATATATATATATAATTATTATTCTATTATATAATTTATAATAGTTTAAATAGCTTATCCATGGCCTAATAATACTTATTAAGGTGTTAATGGAGTCATAATATACTTATCTTAAGTGATATGAAGTAATTATTGACATACATAAGCTTATATGTATACATAAATCTCATATTCAGTGAAATATGCAGTATATTATGTATATTTAGGTATATAAGTGGGTTTTAGCCCCTTAATAGCCTATAACCTTTGTTTTTCTGCTTATTTTAGGTCATATGGACGAAATCAGTGGACTCACAATGCCTACAGAAGCATAGACACCTATATCAGGCGCATACACCCAGTTTGGACAACTAAAATTACTTGGATGGTTATTCACAGATTTATGGGTTGGAAAGATGTTTTGGGGTTAATGTGGATGCTTGGGGATGTTATTGGGGGCTTGGACATTTTATTTGCTTCCTTTATATGCTTTTAGTTTCATTAAATCTCTTTTTGATCATTTATTTTACCTGTTTCTTTATGGTATCCGCTTTTATCTGGGATTTCTATTTATGGTACGACTCTGTGTTATTATTAATAGTGATGGAGGGTCCTTAATGGAGGTCTGGGTGTTGAAACTGCTTGAAGTGGACGCCATGGGGAGGTGATGGGCCCTCACAGTGCTGTAATTGCCGGGGATAGCAGTGACATCATCTGGATTGAAGGTCTGTGCACTCCAGTGGATTTGGGTATAAGTAAGGAGGGATTTTGACGGTTTATTATCATCATTCAATTACTACACTTCAAACAAACATTACACTACAATTATTAACATTCAGAAATATATTATAAAGCCCTTATAAATTGATATTATCTTTATAATAGCTATAACTATATTTTATTCTTCTATTTTCCACCACTAGCACGCATTTAAATCCAAGTATTGTGAGTTTTATTTGAGTATAACTATTCTATTAGTCTTCCCCTGAGGTTTAATCACTAAATCATTTATCAATAAGTAGTAGGACCATAAAATAACACTATTATATCATACTTATATACTAGACTGTACTGACAATAAGAATGCTTTAACACACCTCTCTCCTCTTCTACAAATGCAATGGCCTGATCCCTCTTAAAAATTACATCCAACAACAAAATTTTTTCTTCACCTTACAGCCATCCTTCAGGTCCAAAATTAACAACCACTTTACTCTTGACAGTGATCCTAGAAGTTTTAGAAAATTAAGGCAGGTTTTTGACTAAAGACAGTCATATGGATCTCTTGAAAAGTTTGGTCTTCTCAAAGGCATATTTAATTCAGCTGGAAGAGGTTCATTAATTGGCCTAATTTTATTTGCTACATATTTAAATTTTGCCGCGCCAACGTCTAATTTTACTTGAGATGTTTGATCAATTATAGTTTTGCCATTATATAATTTGTCATAATAATTTTCATCAGCTTTAGAGCCAGAATCAGAAATAGAGTAAGTTGAAACATAGTTTTTCTTTTCAATATTTTCATTTTATTACTACCACCCCCTTTTCCTTCATCTAATTTACAATGTAAATCTCCAACACCTTTTTACCTTTCACCTTCAATCATAAAGTCACCATTAAATAAAGCTGGCAGTTTAACCTCTTGCTGCAGGAAAGAAATAGAATCATCACAAATATTTTTTTTGTGAATTAATTAATCTATGATTTTTTTCCTTATTTTTGTATGATTATTTCAGTTTATCCTCTTTCTGGAGGCCATAAATTAATCCTTCACTAATATGCTCATTATTAGCCAAATTACCTTTCCAATTTTTATCCAACATAATAAATTGCATCTTTCCCTTTGAGCAATTGTTAAATTTTATAAAATAGCTTGACAAAGATAACAAACATATAGAAAAATTAAGCACATAATGACATTCCAATTAAATATTAATAGAAAATAATTGAGAATACACTTGAATTATCTCAAATTGAGCTGACCTATTGCAAAACAGGATCTCTTATTGAGGAGATATTTCAACATTAGAGTGATCAGCCCCTACTACCCTAAAAAATGAGGGTCTTCATACTTATCTTTTTTAATGAATTCACCAGAAGCTGACCTTTTAATTTGCCTCTTATTGGTGCAACTACAACACTGACACATAGTAGTAAAACCAGGCGTTCTTTTCCAGCCTCATCTCCTGGAGGTGTTAAACGTAAATGAAGCCTTCTAATATTGTAACCATTAATCTCTAAATTAATTCCCATAACACTCTGGTAACCTATCTTTGCTTCAAATTCTATCAAAAAGGTCCCATCAAGAACCTTTTTTATAGATCCCCTTGCCACATAAAAGTTCACTCTCTCAAAAGATCCACCAATACTTAATTTGACATTTTTAGCCATACACATAAGTTTGTTTGCATGTCCATCTATGCCTCTTAAATTAACACCTGTTCTAGCTTTTCTTGGAAAGCTTAAAATAGTTTCTTGCTCTAAAGAAATTAAATTAATTTGTGATGCAGAATCTTCCAGGGCCTTCACCTCTTTTCCATTTAACATCACCATTAAATACCCTAGAGGAGAAGAAAAATGAGTTTCCACATCCTCTTCCAACTTTTCAGCATTTTAAAATATATAATCTATCTCTACAACTGATACCCTTCTCTTTTTCAAATACTCCTTTTTATTCTCTACAAGGGCAGGACTTATTGTAAATAATTCACCTAAAGATAAAGGAATCTGGAGTTGATTCACTCTACCCAAAACTTTCTCAATAGTATTTTCTTGACCAGATATTACTGGCCTTTCATATTTAAATTTAGTTTTAACAACCTTTTCCCTGGGCACCTCTTGAAGACGTAAATTTCCATCTTCACCCCCCATAATAACATCTTCATCTACAATAACCCTTGCTCCATCACCAGCTTCTTTCATCAATCCAGATCTATCACTGGTTCTCCTTACCCCTTCCATAGGATTAGGACCAGAAAAAATTTGTCTGGGAAGAGATGCTATTGGTGCATCTTCCTCATAATCATCTTCTTCATCCACAGCAATAGGCTCACTGTTTAAATCAAATTTACCATTACTGGGAGGCCCCATATCCGCCATTCCCTTCTGCCTTTTTATGAATTTTGTACTTGGTTTAAGGTTTCTTTTCAGTCTTTTTAAATTTATCATAGCAGGGGATAAAAATCACCATTTGGTTTTTTTCATCAAAAGTAGATTTATAAAAAATTAAGATGATGTTTCAACTCATAATACCCAATTTCTGATAATCCATCATATTAATTTTTTATGTTTTCTTACTTGCCCTTAAAAAATAATACAAAGAAATATTACAGGGTGAAAAAAAAGATGACTAGTGGCCAAGTTGTTTTTAAGTCACTCAAACTAACCCCAGAGTAACTTCAGAATTTGTTGGTGGGTTTCCTAGAATATGTAAGAAAATACACAACAAAATTGAAGGAGAAGGAGAACAAAGAAGAAAAGAAGAACTAAAATAACTACTTACAAGAACTTATAAGGAATATAAGGACTTTAACAAAACCAACAATTGGACGTGGCAAATCAAATTTTAAAAAGTAAGTAATTTTGATTCTATCTACTATCACAAACAACATCAAACAATTGAAATGCTCTTAAATTCAACCTTTAGATAGATTTATTATAAGAAATTTTAGTATGTTTAAAAAAATATAATAAAATTGATAGAAAGAAAAACAATATAATAGAATTAATAGAAAGAAATTTATTAATGAAAAAACAATATAATAAAATTGATAGAAAGAAATTAATAAATAAAACAAAAATTTTAATTGTAAATTGTATGGTAATTTAAATAATGCAGACTAAAAAGTGAGAAATAAAAGTCTTTAAATAGGCAAATGAGGCCCTCTAAAGAAATTAATAGGGGGTATCAAAGTTAGAAATCTTCCATTTCAAAATACCTCTTTTTTCCATAAAATCAACCATTATTATTTTTTAAAATATGCCATATTGTGCCACAAAAACATCTTTTTACTGTAAATTAATGTCATGTTTGTGGATTTCTTTTTGTGCTTTGAACTACCTTTTAGACAATTACAAACTTCTAACTTTGATACCTTCTAATAAGTGGATAAAAGAAGGAAAACAATTTAAATTAAGTGTTACAAAGAAATAAGGGTTTCTATGTAACTATTTACAAAAACAAAATAAAAGAGCCCAATGTATCCATCCCTTTAAGCCCTATAAAAATATAATAGTTTAACTAGGATACTGATTTTATAAACAACAGAGAAAATTTAACTATAGTATTTACAAAACAAGTTACATTTTTTTTAATTTTATTGTAAAAACTCAATTTTTAGTGAAACAAGAAAATTATACTAATTTTGATGTACAAATTAATATACATAGTTAATGTAGTTTAAAGAAATATTGATTAAGTAAGTTAAAATTTTTTACTAGTATTATAATCATTGAAATTTAAACAAGTAAGTATTTTAATAAAAGTAATTTTTCATTAAAATAATAAAAATTAATGTTTTACTTGTTTTAATTTACATATTTATTTATTTATGGAGTTATTGATTTATTGACCTTTTGTGTGTATAAAGAGTGCTCAATAACTTTGTCAAGAACTTTTATTTTTATGATTTAATCTATATAATTAAATAAGTAACTAATTACATTATAAGTTGATGTTACTACTTATAATATTTTGTAATTAATTAATTAATAATTATATATCATTTAGTGAATAAAATATACTAACCTTTTTATAGAATATATTTCTATATTGTATTTAAATGTATATACAGTATATATAATAATAAAATTAATGTAAAAATTTATTTAAAAAATATTGTAATATATTTTTATTTTAATATAATACTCAATTAGTATATATTTAAATCCAATTTTTCTCTTATTGAAATTTAACATAGGATTTTACTTGACTCTCAGTATAGTCTGGCTGACACTCCCTCACTCTAAAAAAAATGAAAAAAATTCTAAGATTTTTTCTTTTTATTATTTTTCAAAAGAATAAAGAGGTTAGAAATTTCATTTTCAGGTATCAAAGTATCATGATAAATTAATTTATTTTTATATCTTAATATATATTCAATACATTTCTCAGAAGTGATAATTCTATCATTGAGAATTTTATCAATTTCTACAGTTTCTGTGACTTCTTGAGGATTTTTCTTAGGTGTACCTTTTCTTATAGGAAATAAATCACTATTATAATTAAAGGTTTAAGTAGGGAGATAGGTAAAACAGGAGGTTTTATATCATATAGAGAATACAATACTACTTCTACTGCATTCACACCAACCATTTTTTTAATAAAAAATGGTCCTACAAAAGGTTCTTTTAGTTTTTTATTTCCCTTTAAATTGAATTGGACTTTAGGTATCAGTACTTCATCAACCTTTTTAAATGTCTATTACTTATGATATATATCCCATCTTTTGTTTTCATATTCAAATATCTTATCAATTAAACTTGAACATTTTTTCTGCATGGTTGTTTCATTTACATAAAAGATTTAACACCAGGATATAGTTCCAACTTTGCTAATTTATTATTGAGAATTTGAGGAGGAGTATTTCAGACATAACCTAGCCAGAGCTGAAAAGTTTTTCTTTCAGTGACAGAAAATATAGTGCTATTATAAGAAAATTCAAGGCCTGGTAATAGAGTAAACAAGTCATGTGTAAATCTGTCATTGTCTTTATGTTCTAATCCAAAGGAACAATAGCTTCTAATCATATCTTCCAGAGTTTGAATAATTCTTTCAGCTAAAATATCATTTTGAGGATGTTGAGCAGTAGATATTTTCATCTCACAGACACATGTATCCATTAAATTAATTTAAAATTCAGAGGTAAATTTTAGGTCTCTGTCAGAGATAATGGTTTTTGGGAAACCAATCATGTTAAACATGTATGACCACCACAAGACAGCTAAATCTTTGGTGGAAAAATCTTTATGGGTGGGAGTAAATTTGCACATTTTGGTGAATCTATCCACCATTACGCAACAAGAGTTATAATTGTCTTTTCCTGCCACAGGAAAACCAGTGAAAAAATCCATATTAATGATTTGCCATGGAGAATCAGGTGCTTCAATATGTTGCTATAATCCTGCTCTTTTTCTTGTTAATTTTTTTTAGATTTTTGGCAAGAATCACAAGATTCAACATAAAATTTTGAGTCTTCAGACATATTATACCACCATGATATATCTTTTATTCTGACCATAGTTTTTTCTAGATCAAAATGACCTGCCAATATATCATCATGAAAAAGTTTTAAGATTTTTTCTTTCATGGAAGGAGGAATTAAAATAAAAATTTTCATTTTTTCTCCTGTAATAAATATAACCATCATCAATTGAAAACTTTCTTTTATTTAAAGCATTCCTGTACTTTGGAGGGAGAGTTTTTATTAATGCTTGAATTGACGCATTTGTTAAATTATTTAATATTGTAACTAATTTATTTAAATCAGAACATATCATATTAATCAAAAATAAATTACAATAAATAATCTACCATATCAAATATATATATACCATGTATATGAATTGTGTCATCATCAGGTATATAAGCTGAATTGGAGTCATCATTGTGAAAAGGTAATCTAGACAGCATATTTAAATTCAAATGAAAATTTACAGCCCTGTAAATAATTGTAATTCTACCCCTGTACTCTTGAACAGTTAGTTGCCACATAAACATATGTATGTTTGATGTTTTTAGGCTTAATAGGGATTTAACTACACTAAAATTAGTAATCAACTCAAATTTTTGGTCATCTAATTAATAATGAAGTTTTTCCAAAGACCATAAAGCTGATAAACACTTTAATTGAGTGGCAACATATTTCAGTTCACTATTTCTTAATTTCCTTGAAATATAACAAATAACTACTTCTGAATTTTTATCATTAATAACTTTTTTTTGATGTAAAATAGCTCCTAGTCCAACAAAACTTGAATCTGTGTAGAGTGAAAAAAAGTTTATTGAAATCTGGGAGAGCCAGATTTGGAGCAGACATTTAACATTTTTTTAATCTATTAAATGATCTCTGTGATTCATCATTTCAGATAAAAGCAACATATTTTCTGTTTAATTTAGTAAGAGGTAAGCTATGACTTGATAATTTTTTATATATTGTCTATAATAGCCACACATTTACAAAATACTTTGTATTTCTCTCAGAAGAAGTTAGTGCTTTCACCTTTTGGATTTCAGCAACTTTATTTTGATCTACACAGATTTGTAAACCAGAAACATCATGACCCAGGAATTTCAAGGTTTGAAAACCAAATTTACACCTTTTAAAGGATAAGTACATGTTAGTATCATCCATCTTCTGAAAAACTCTATTTAAGTGATTCATGTGCTCATCAAAGGTTTTAGAAAAAAGTATGATGTCATCAATATAGACCATTAACCATCTTTCAATTATTTATTTATGAAAAGTATTAGCCATTACTTTATGAAAAACAGAAGGGGAATATTTAGGGCCAATTGTCATTCTAACATACTTATATATTCCAATGTGTGTAGCCATTAGCAAGAAATTTTGAGAGTTCTTTCAAACAGGAATTTGTTGATAACCTTTATTACCATATAGAAAACTAATAAATTTTGCACCTTAAAAGGTAGCATGTATTGAGTTTATTCTGGGGAAAAGATAAATATTATCCAATGTATAAGTTTTCAATGCTCTATACTCCCCACATAATCTAGCTTTATCATTTTAATAAGAGAATAAGACAGGGGAGATAACACAATATTTTAGGGTAAAATCATCCTTCTCAATAATTTTCATTATCAAGAGGGTAGTGATATTATCCTTAATATATTTTCTCTTTGTTGGAGAAGCAGGATATGGTTTCTCTTAAGGCTAAGAGGGATTTCTTTCAAGTTACCAGATATTTTTTTTTGATTTCCTCCTTAACAACTCATAATTCATGATATCCATGAGCAAAAGCCATAAAAAAGATGTAATTAAGAAAATGATAGAATCTTCTTTATCATAAGTTAAATGATCACAAAATGAAGCAGTATTTATTTCAGTTAATAAACTATCCATTTCTTCTGTTGATCTACCTTTACATTGAATTAATGATTTACAAGATTTTAAAAGGTGTGCAGAAGTTTTTTAAAGGAATTTTTTTTTAATTTTCTTTATCCATTTTTTCCCAATGTGAACCAACGGTTTTAAGGATCTAATTCAATACCAGATAAGGTTAAAATTTCATTTCCCATAATAAACCAATTGCTTAAGTTGTCATTTTTCATCACAAAAAATTCACAAACAGCTCTCACAAAACCACCATTATATTTAATGAATACAGTAGTTTTGTATTTTCCAAAGGGACTTAAATCAGAACCATAACGTCTTCATTTTTCAGATGTCATAGATAATAATTAAATATGATAATTTTCATCTACAGAAGCTAGTGCATTTTCAGACACTACACTTCCTCCATAACCAGTGTCAAAAACAACCTAAAATTTTTTACAATTCATGATAACAAGTGCTCTCTAGGAAAATAGTAATGTAGAGTTGTCTGTAATATCATTTATAATTTCAGAATTTTCTACTGAAAATAAATCCAACCTAAAAACTTCAGATGAATTATCTAATAATTGGACATCTTCTTCCAGCATTAGAACTTCATTTAAAGAATCATTGTCATTGTCAGTGTATTTAATATATAAGTATGATTTAATAGTATTTATTAATGGTCCTACTACTTATTTAAAAATGATTTAGTGATTAAACCTCAGGGGAAGACTAATAAAATAGTTATACTCAAATAAAACTCACAATACTTGCATTAAATGTGTGCTAGTGGTGGAAAATAGATAAATAGAATATAGTTATAGCTTATATAATTATAATATTAATTTATAAAGGTTTTATAATATATAACTGAATGATAATAATTGTGTTTAAATGTTTAATTGAATTTTAGTAAGTAAGTGATGTCTAATAACCATCAAAATCATCCCTTACTTATACTAAAATCCACTGGAGTGCACAGAACTTCAATCCAGATGATGTCACTGATATCCCCAGCAATTACAGCACTTTGAGGGCCCATCACCTCCTTATGGCATCCACTTTAAGCAGATTCAAAGCCTAGACCTACAGTAAGAGCCCTCCATCACAATTAATGATAACACAGACACATTCCATAAATAGTTAATCCAGATAAAAGCGGATACCATAATGAAACAGGTAAAATAACTAATCCAAAAGAATAAAATGAGACCTAAAGAATATAAAGGAAAAAAAATTAAATGTCCAAGCCCCCAATAATGTCCCCAAGCATCTATATTAACCCAGAAATAACCTCCCAACCCATAAATCCGTGAATATCCATCCAAGGAAACAGATTAAGTTGTCCAAACTGAGTAAATGCGCCTGAAATAGATGTATATGCTTCTTTAGGTGTTGTAAATCCACTGAATACGTCCATATGACCTAAAATAAGCAGAAAACAAAGTTTATAGGCTATTAAGAGGCTAAAACCCACTTATAGACCTAAATATACATAATATACTGCATATTTTACTGAATATGAGATTTATGTATACATATAAGCTTATGTATGTCTGTAATTACTTAATATCACTTAGGATAAGTATATTATGACTTTATTAACACCTTAATAAGTATTATTAGGCTATGGATAAGCTATTTAAGCTACTATAAGTTATATAATAGTGTAATAATTATATATATATGTATTATAAACATATATATAAGTATTTTCACCTTATTTTTAAGATATAAGATTAAAGTATTTAAGGTTATCTTATTTTAAAGATAAGAATTACTCAGTCCTAGAGATACCTTGGCTGACACTCCCTCACCTAAAAAATAAATAAAAAAATGTTAAGACATTTTAATTAAAAGTAAGGAGTGATTAGAAAATTTTTTAAATTTTCTATAATACATATACTGAATAAACAGTATTATTTTGATTTAAATTTTTTCAAGATATTTTTAAGATCAGATATTTCATTTTCTGGAATCAAATGGTCATATTCACTTGATTTTTTTTTAAATCTTAATAGATACTCAACTCCCTTTTCTTTAGTAAGGTGTCTCTTTTTAAGTATCTTTTCAATTTCTGCCTTTTCAACTATTTCTTCAGGTTTCTGTTTATGCATTCCTGATCTTCTTGGAAATAGAGCAGTATCATTAGAATGGTATGCTTTTATAAGAGAAATAGGAAATACTGGATGTTTTCTATAATATGGTGCATATAGAATAACCTCAACAGCATTGTTATCAACAATCTTTTTAACTACAAATGTTTCAATGAATTGATCCTTCAATTTAACATTACCATTTAAATTGAAATGTAGTGTAGAAATAAGGACTTAATTACCCTCTTTGAACATTTTTTCTTTATGGGCTTTAACCTATCTTTTATTCTCATACTCAAATGCCTTATTTATAAATTCTTGAGCATCTTTTCTGCATAATTCTTTCATCTGAAGAAAAGACTTAGTACCTGGATGGATATCCAATCTAGGAAATTTATTAAATGTTTTAACATTGGTATTATGTATATAACTTAACCATAACTCAAATGGCTTTTTGTTAGTGACAGAATGTACTGTACTATTGTATGCAAATTTTAAACCTGAGAAAAGGTTTACCCAATCATGTATGAATTTGTCATTGTCTTTAAATTTATAAACCAAAAGCACAATATCTTCTTATCATATCTTCTAAAGTTTGTATCATTCTTTCTGCTAGCCCATAAGTGTGTGGATGGTGTGCTGTAGAAAGTTTTAATTAACACCCTGAAACATCCATAAGTGATGTCCAGAACTCAGAAGTAAATTTAGGATCTCTGTCTGAGACTATTGCTTTGGAAAAACCTGCTATATTTAAAATTTGTGTCCACCATAAAAAAAGCTAAGTCCTTTGCAGAAACCTCTTTGTGGGTAGGAATAAATTTACACATTTTTGTTAATCTATCTACAATTACCCAGCGTAAGTTATAACTCTTATGCCCTGCTATTGGCAAACCTCTTACAAAGTCAATGTTAATTATTTCCCAGAGAGCTTTTAGTTTCTCAATTTGTTGTAATAAACCAGCTCTTTTTCCTGTTACTCTTTTAGATTTTTGACAAGAATCACATGTCTCAACATAATTTTGAACATCCTCAGACATGTTAATCCACCAAGCTGTGTTTTTTAATCTGTTTAATGTTTTATGGTAGTCAAAATGACCTGCTAATATATCATCATGACATACACTTAAAATTAACTCCTTCATTGAAGGGGAAATTACAATTACATTACTTAATTTTTTCCTGTAATATATAAAACCATCCTCAATGGAAAATTTTCCTTTTTCTTATGCCTCTTTATAGTTATTTGGTAATGTGTTATTAAAACATTTATTAAAGCATTAGATGGATCATTTAATATTGTAGTGTGTTTACTCAATCAGGATCTGAAGCATACATGTCAAGAATTTATTGCATAAATTCATCCTCAAGATCTACAATATAAATGACATAAATGTTAATAATCTCTGACTCAGGAACATAAGTAGTATTATCATCATTATTAGGCAGAGATACTCTAGATAAAAAATCTACATTAGAATGTAACTATCCTGCTCTATGTTTAATAGTCATCCGTCCTCTGTATTCTTGTACAGCTAATTGTCATCTAAACATGTGTCTATTAGGAGTTTTCATGTTTAAGAGTGACTTAACTGCACTACAGTCAGTTATTAACTCAAATATTTGGTTTTCAAGGTAGCAATGTAGCTTCTCAAGAGTTTATACTACTGCCAAACATTCAAGTTGAGTAGCACCATATTTCAATTCACTACTTCTTAGAGTACGTGAAATATAGCAAATTACTACTTCTGACATTTTCCCTTCAATAAGTTGTTTTTGATGCAAAGTTGCACCTAGACAAATAGAACTTGCATCTGTATACAATACAAAAGGCAATTAAAAATCTGCTAATCCCAAGATAGGATCTGTCATCAAACATTCTTTCAACTTCTTGAAAGCCTTTTGTCTTTCATTATTCTTCTGATTTCTTTATCAGTGTGGTCAATGGTGCAGCAATTAATTGGTAGTTTTCTATATATTGTCTATAATAACCACACATACCAAGAAAAGATTGTACATCCTTTACATTTTTAGGAATGCCAATATTCTTGATTGCAGCCAACTTATTTTGGTCTACACATATTTGTAAGCCAGATATAATATGACCAAGCACTTTTAAAGACTCAAATTCAAATTTACATTTTTTCAATGCAAGGGTCATTCTTATTTCATCCATTTTTTTAAATACCTTATTTAAATGGATTAAGTGTTCATCATATGTCTTAGAAAACACTATGATGTCATCAATGTATACCATTAACCATCCCTCAATAAGTTCATTATGGAATGTTATATCCATTAACTTCTGAAATACTGATGGAGCATTTTTTGGTCCAAATGGCATCCTGACATATTTATAAATTTCCATGTGTGTTGTTATCAACAAAAAGTTCTGTGAATTCTTTTCAACAGGAATCTGATGGTACCCTTTATTTCCATCTAGGCAACTTATATATTTAGCACCTTTATGGGTAGCATCTATAGAGGCAATCCTTGGCAAGGGATAAATAACATCTAATGTAAATTTATTTCATGCTCTATAATCACTGCACATTCTTACTTTATCTTGTTCATAAGAAATTAGCACTGGTGAAATTACACAATATTTTGGTGTAGTTTCAACCTTCTCAAGAATGTTCATTTTTAGTAACATCTTAATATTATCTTCTATGTCTTTCCTCTTCATTGGTGAAGCAGGGTATGGTTTCTTTTTAAGACTAGCAGGAATATTATCCATATCACAGGCTAAACTAATTTTCATCTCATGATGTTTTACAAGGCCAAGTTCATTTGTACCATGTGCAAGAGTCATTGGAAATGCCTTAATTAAGTCCAAAATGTTATCTTTCTCAGCTTCACTTATCTGAGTGCCAAATGATGCTTAAGAAATTTTTGTTTGCAGTAGTTCCATCTCATTGGATTCTCTTCCTTTGCATGGAATATTTTTTACCGACTCAATATGTAATACTTTGTTAAAAGAATTTATTTTAAATTTCCTTTTACCATTCATGCCAATTGTTCAATTATTATTAGCACGGTCTAATTTCACAACAAACTTAGTCAGAATATCATTTCCAATGATAAAAAAGTTACTACAGTTAGTATTATCCATTACTACAAAGTCACAAGTTACTCTTACATAACCATGTTGATGTTTAAAGAAAACAGAAGCTTTGTATCTACCAATGGGGTGTAGTACTGATCCAAAACCTCTCCAATTTCTACTTTGAAGGGGTTCAAGCTTAGACTTATATTCACCAACAAATTTTTGTGATGTATTAGTAGAAATAACAGAACCAGAAGCTCCTGTGTCCAATACTATATTAACATTTTCACTAGATATGATAGCTGGAACCGTGATAGGTGTCATTCTTAAGCTATCAGCTTGTATATCTTTAATGATTTTAGCATCCTCAAAAATCATTTAAGATTCATTTGAGTCCATATTTAATATTGGATTGTCAAAGATGGACAAATCATCTTCCAACATACAGACTTGATTTTCATCACTATATGAGATATTACTGTCATAATCACTTGAATCTTTACTTTTCTCTGTTTCAATTTCAGATTCATGTTGATTTTCAACAATATTTATATTCTTCTAGCATTTGTGACCTTTAAACCAAGGTTTTTTAGACTTATAACAAGTATTAGTTTCATACATTTTAGGTACTACAGGTGCAGTAGGTTTTTTCTGCTTCTCCTGAAGTGTTTTTGAACTCTGATTTTCAACAGGTTCAATATTTTGTTTATAAGTGGAATACCTTGCTTCATACTTACGGTTTAACAATATTTCATTACAAATATTAATAAAGTCAGAATATTCAGTAAAATTAATTGTTCTAGCTACAAAAATGTCTCTGACAGATATAGGTAATTTATATATTATCTTATCTTTCCATAATTTAAAATCCATGTTAGGCTCAATGGCTTTCAATATTCTATTTAAATTTATTTAAAATACCATAGTTTTGTCACCATTCAAAGGATTATACCTAGTTTTCTCATATAATCTTTGCTTAGTGAGTCTGAAGTTAGAACCTCCACATTGGTTTTAAATTAGTTGTTTCCATTCAGCCCAAGAGTAATCTTTACCCTTATTCAAAACAGCTTCAAACCATAATAAAGAAACATTTTTAAATAAAGAGATAAATTTTGATGTTATTTCTTAATCTGGTTTCTTATATGAGATTTTCAAGTTTTCAATTCTTTGTATAAAATGTTGCCAATCAGAGCTGGCTTCCCCATCATAATTTGGGTACTGATTTATCTTAGGCCAGTTCTTCTTATTGGAATTAATTTCTCTAATCTTAGACGAATTCAATAACTCATTTACTTTGAACAAATGGTCTTGTATTTCCTCCTGTACGTATTTGTGACTTACATTTTCAGATTTGACACTACCACCAGATGGTTTTAGTTGTGGTATATGGAAGGAATGAGATTCACTTTCGCCAATGAAAGGATTATTATTATACTGAGTATACTTATGATTAACCTGGTTCATTAGTTGATTGGAAGTTTCAATCTCAACTTTAGTCAGTCTTTGTAGCAGCTCAGAGACACTTTGATTTGTCTGGGAAAAAGATAACTTAGTTCTTGATTCACTTTTCAATAAGTGTGCTTCATACAACATTTCAAACTCACAGAATTTTTTTGAAAGTTTACTATATTTATTACTCAATGAATCATACTGAAGAGTTAGAGGCAAATGTTCATTCTTAAATTCTTTATTTCATGTTTCCAGTTAAGAAATGTTCAATTTTAAGGATAAAATTGTACCACTTGTGAGCTTAAATGTCTGTTCCTCACAATCAGTCATTCTATTCCACAATTCTGAAACAATTCTATGGACAGTTTGATTATTGTTAAAATACTCCATTTCTTTCTTCTCAATTCTCCCACTATCTTGTGAACTTCTCATCTCACTAGTAAGTGGTTGAAACTGAGGATTAACTGTATTATTATTATGAATAGTACTGTTGTTATTGACAAAAGAAAAGTCAGGTGTATCTACATCAAAACATAAATTTCTTAAGTCCTCCTCAATTCTCTGTACAGATTTGACATCAATAATAGTACCTATATTGTAATAATCAGTATTGTGTTCAATCTGAGAGGGTAATCTACTCACCACAGGATTTGTGCCAGACCTGATTTTCGGCACTTTTGTTTTCCTTTGTAGGAGTAAACTGAGGAAGTCTGATGAGGAGGAGGATCTCTGTTGCAGCTGTAACTGGACAATTTTCGATGGAACCAATCCCACTTCCATTTGTCTACCAGGTTTTTCTCCTGGGATAGGGGGTTGCTGACTTAGCTGGCCTCCCTTTAGCTCTTCCAAAGTTTGGTTCATCTGTTGGAATCCTACAATTCAATTGTTCTGCAATTGCTCTACTTCCTTCAGCATGAGAGACTTTGGTTCCTCCAACTTCAGGACCTGTTTTACAAGATTGGACAGTTAATCCTGCAGAGGAGGAGACATCTTTTTTATTGTAATCTTTTTTAAGAGGGCATCTTTTTCCTTTATACTCATTTGCCCTTGTTGGGGGTATGATTGACCTTCTATGGTTATGTCCTGGAGCAATGTTTTTATTAGCTTTAGACCTGGTATTATAAGCAGGCTTTTTACTTACATTGTCCTGGGGAGCATCATATTGATAAGAATAACAATATTTTATATCTACAAAAGAGAAAACCTATATGGTAGTTAGTAGATAAGAATTATTAGCAATACAATTACTAATAAAAGCTCTGAACCTTACCCTGAATTTATATCTTTATTTATTTAAATAAAAAATAAGAAAAATTCAAAAAAATCTCTTAAAAATAAAATAATAAGTTCAACTAGACCTTTATAAGCATGAATAAATAGCTTACCAAGCTTTAACCAAATACCAATTTAATTGGGTGTTATATTAGTGACCAAATACCAAGTGAAATTGGGTTTATATTGGGTACAGCTACTACTGTAAATACCTAATTTTTATTTTTAAAAATTAGTAATATTATTATAAGTGTTCTTTTCTGCAATCACTGAGTTATGGCGACCCACTATTGTGCAGCAGAACCAAATATTTGGTCTGTTTGGGCTATACTAAAGTAAAAAATCACGTCTCAAGGCTTATATCTAATAATCTATAATAATCAAGGAAAGACCCCCAATTGTCAGTCTCTCTAGTATATAACTATGATTTAAAAGTATTTATTAATGGTCCTACTATTTATTTATAAATTATTTAGTGATTAAACCTCAGGGGAAGACTAATAAAATAGCTATACTCAAATAAAACATACAATACTTGGATTAAATGCGTGCTAGTGGTGGAAAATAGATAAATAGAATATAGTTAAAACTTATATAATGATAATATCAATTTATAAAGGATTTATAATATATTTCTGAATGATAATAATAGTGTTTAAATGTTTAATTGATATTTAGTAAGTAAGTGATGTCTAATAACAGTCAAAATCCTTCCTTACTTATACCAAAATCCACTGGAGTGCACATACCTTCAATCCAGATGATGTCACTGCTATCCCTGGCAATTAAAGCACTGTGAGGGCCCATCACCTCCCCATAGCGTCCACTTCAAGAAGACTAAACACCCAGACCTCCAGTAAGGACCCACCATCACTATTAATGATAACACAGACCCATACCATTAATCCAAAATCCAGATAAAAGCGGATACCATAAAGAAACAGGTAAAATAACTAATTTAAAAGGAATAAAATGAAACCCAAAGCATATAAAGGGAACAAATTAAATGTTTAAGCCCCCAATAACATCCCCAAGAATCTATATTAACCCAACAATGACCTCCCAACTCATAAGTCTGTGAAAATCCATCCAAGGAAGCAGATTAAGTTGACCAAACTGGATATATGCGCCTGAAATAGGTGTATATGCTTTTGTAGGCGTTGTGAGTCCACTAGATATGTCCATATGACCTAAAATAAGCAGAAAAAAATTTTATAGGCTATTAAGAGGTTGAATCCCACTTATAAACCTAAATATACATAATATAGCTACATATATCACTGAATGTGAGGTTTATCACCATGGGAAATCTGGGGGTGAACTGCTAGCAGTTCCCTCTTTTTCAAACAATCAGGAATTTGTCAGGAAACTGTTGGGAAACCATCCTGAAACTGTCAGAAAGATGTTTTTAAATCTGATGAAAAAACATTGAAAAAATAAACTGTCACAGATTGAATCCAGAACAATCCCTCCTTGAGCAGAGCTTAAGAACCACATTGAACATCAGTTAATCTCAGGTTTGGCAAAAGGTTGAACAACATCACTTAGCATACCTTAATATTCAAATATTAAACTTGAATATATGTTGCGTGTATGATATAGATGCATATGCATTTGAATTTGCATGGTGGATACTTATTGCATGCTAAAAATTGATGTGAAATGCCTATCCAAAGTGTATGCATAATAAATATGAAGAATAAATATGCATAAAAAATATGCATAAAAAATATGCATAGTGATTATGCATAAAAAATATGCATATTGAATATGCATAAAAATATGCATATTGAATATGCATAAAAATATGCATATTGACTATGCATTAAAAATATGCATATTGAATATGCAAAAAAAAGGTGCATATATGTATATGAATAAAATATATTAATATGCATATAAATCTGTATAATGAATATCCATATGAATATGCATAAATATGCATAATGATTGAAAAATGCAAAAAAATGATGCTTAACGAGTATATTTTATGCATCAATAGAAATATGCAATATGAATTCATATTGCATACAGATAACACTGGCAAATCATTTTGACCGAAACTCATACTAAATTTTCATTCTGGACTAAAGGTGTGAGGGAAGGAAGAAAAACAGTCCGACATTAGAAAAATGCTACATGCACTCATTTTGTAGCAGAGCAAATGAGAAGTGCTGAATTATGGTTGGTGCCCATAATTTAGTATGATATCATGATTTTATTTAATTGTTTTCAATATTGAAAAGACTTTAGGTCGGTTGGTATGGATCTAGCTGTGCCAGGGTCTAATCTAATTATTTTAACAATTTCTTAATAATTAACAGGCTTTAATACAAAAACAGGTTGTATTTTTTGAGGGATATTGGATATGATAAGGTCTTTTGTAAAAAAAACTTATATTGTTTAAAAATATTCCTGAATCAGATGTGGGAAAATCACTACAAAAAATTGTAGTACTGTGGGCAATAAAATATATGCACAAGCAGTAAAGAAAGGACCAAGTGAACCCTTTTTGTGCAGTGGGAATCATTAGAGTGGAATTGTGGATGAAAAATATAATTCATTATTACCATTTTATTTAATCAAAAAATTTATAATATTAAAAAGAATTATTGATTAATTGGTATTTGACCTTTGTGCCTCACTCATATTTATCATTTGATTAATTTTTGTCACCATTATGTTATTAATATTTTAAGTATAGCAAAAACTTGTGTGCCAAATGCATACCGGGTGATGTTACACCTTTTATAATATTATTAAATAAAGGTAAAAAAATATGAAAATGATTTGTTTTACAAAAAATAAATTGATATCCAAAAGCAATATGAGGGATAAAAAGGTAAAATTAAAGGGATCAAATATGAAATAAAAAATTAAAGTGACATTCCTCCCATCAAGAGCAAGTAGACATGATGGGGTGAACGCCTACCAGTGGCACTAAACTTGGACTATAATTTCTTTTTTTTAAAAATAAAAAAAAATCCACTGGAGCTTTACCAAAACTTCAGGATGACAATTTTGCCATATCAAACAACTTCTAGTGCAATTATTAAAGAAAAATTCATTTTCATTGCAATTGAGAGAATTGATCACATCAGACTGCATGTGACCAAAAGTGTCCAGCACAAGTTTGGCCGAACTTGTCAGCCAGGCTATTCCAGGAGTCCAGTAAAAATGATATGTAACTTATAAAACCTGAAAGAGTGGGTAAGAATTGTATTTAATGAATATAAATTAATATTTTATTGCATAATAAAATTATATAAGTATTTTATTATATACAAGTGTTATATTAATTTATTGGTTATATAAATTTTTATATACAGTTAAATTGAACATAATATAATATATTCTACAAATAATGGCGCATTTTTATGTATTTAATAATTATAAATTTATATTTAATTAATTGAAAAACATATATTTTAATTATAAGTGTAAAATTGACTTATAATATATTTAAATTAATTATTTAAATTTATATATTAAATAACACCTTTCATATAATACTAAACAATAATTAATGATGCTTCTTTTGACCCTTAATTGTGTCAGGAAAAACCAATTAATTAATTTATACTAAATTGAGATTAATTACATGTTTTGTTGTGTCAAAGTATTTTTTGTTTCACTTAAAATATCCTTAAATCAGACTGTACCATCTGTTTGGAATTATTTTTCTCATAGTTCCTATGTTCCAATCTTGTTTAGTTATTCACTATTTTTACTTACTGATTTAGGAATTAATGGCGGGAAAATTGGATTCTTAATTGGGGTTTTAATTATTTGTTTCATGTTTTTCTCTACATTGTTATGTTTCATTTAATCTTTGTTATATTTGTTTTATTCTATTCTAACTATTGTATTTACAAACATAGTGGCGCTTCAGAGGACCCATTGCCTATAAAAGGGCCTTGGATAATCCCCTGTAGCATCATCACTTATTATACACTCCATAAATTAAATACTATTTTACTACGTTTATATTTTTTTATTAGTAATAAAATTCTAATTAAAATTCTATATAACAATTTAAAGGTTGCTTTAAGTCTGACAGTAATTAAAAGTGTTTGCCGCGCAGAACCCTTACATTTAATAGTATTATTATTAATAAATCCTAAGGTTTTGTCATCTCTCAAAGTTGCTCGACATTTTTTTCCTTTTAAATAAATTAAATATTTTATTATAATTTATTTCTTTTATTTTCCCTTATCCTCCTCCTTTTCTCCTCTTTTCCTTACCTTCTTCTAGACAACTGACCAACAACTGGGGACCTTTCCAAACGACAACGACGAACGATAAAACGCACGGACCACCTAGCAAAAACAAAAAACTTTTGCCGCGACTGTATTTCGAACTTGGGTTCGATTTCTTAGGTTTATATTATATTAATTTTTATATTATTTTGAAGTGATTTTTCGATCACTATAGTAAGTTCACCTTTGCACCTCTCACTCATATTACTATATTTTTACTGCAATAACAGTGATTGTGGCTTAATTGCTGATTCACTGAGTGTAAGTATTCAATTATTAAATATTTTTTTCCCTAGTTGACCATTATAGAGTATTAAATCCTCTTAGTCCTAGAAGAATTAACATTTTTTATTAATACAAATTGAATTATTAATTTAATTTTTTATTATTATTAATTATTGTTAATTTTGGTTGACTTAAAAGTACATTGTGCTTAGTCCCAAATATATTGCCATATTTAATATTGGTAATTAATTGGTTGAATTAACTTGATTGTTATTCCCAATTTAACCTTGCAATCCATTTTTTTTTAAATTAATTTTTTATAATTATTACTTTATATTGAAAATTTTTTTTCTATAATTTAATTAATAAAATTTTTTTTTATTATTTGGAGCAATTATTGACTAACTTTTATTATTTTTTTAAAAAAAAGAAGTAAATTAAAATCTTCCCACTAGTATGTCCAACAATTTGGCAGAAAAAATGGATAACATGCAAGTGGATGAAATAGAAATTGACTATGATGCTGACACTGTAAGTTCTTCTAAAGTTGGTCATAAAAAATCTTATGCTAACACAAAGAATTCACATACTGCAGGATGTGAAAATGACAGGAAATGCAAACAAACTAAACCCCCTTCCCCCAGTACCACAGAAGGAAGTAAAGCCTCTAGTGCCTCAAGAAGGTCTTCCAAAAGGCTTCAAAATAAAAAAGCTTCCTCTGCCACAAAAAATCAGCAACCTGTCCAGTCATATAAAAGAGTTTAAGACAGAAAATATGACGTACAAAGCAAAGGTAGACACCTTGTGGGATCAGGTCCAAGAACTCAGGAACCAGATTCAGGCCCAGGCCCCTCCTCAGTTGCCTCCAAATCAGCCTCAGTTTCAGGCTCAACCTTCACAGCCACCCAGCTCAACCATCCAAAATCCAAATACTATGGAAGTAGAGCAATTGAAATTGGATTATCTAATGAGTCACTACCAACAGAATGTGCAACACCCTCCTCATCATCAGCCTGGCCCATCCAGAACACCCAATTTCCATCCACCTCCTCATCCCTACCAACAAGGCAGGAGAAAGAAGTCCCAAAAACAATCCCAAACCCAGTCTCAGGGGAATTTTCCTCCTCTGCCATGGTAAGTAATTTGGTTGATAGTCACTTGGGTATGTTTTCTAATAAATATTCTTCTGCAGGTAATATTATTGAACATGGTGAAAGAACAGTTAAACCTGTTAAAAGACAGCTTCCTGTAACTAGTAGCCTTATTGATGTAATTAGCAAATTGTAATTTGATGAACCTTTACATTTAACTTCTACATCTTTAATTAATCCTTCTCTTGCAATTAAAAATGATTCTGTTCCCCCTGAAATCTATACCTTAATTGAAAAAACTTCTGAGGAAATATTGAAAGATACCCTTGATTTTAATGTTGTGAAAGACAAACATGTGAGAGATGTGTTAATCCATGAAAATGATAGATTAAATAATTTACACTTGCAATGTAAAGTGAGTTCTTCTGTACAAGATACAGCTTATTTAAAAATCAAAGAAACCTTGAATATTGTTCTTAGTCAACAAAAACAAATAAGAAGTGACCATAGAGCTATCTCAGATAGAAATATCAGTCTACATAAGACCTTGAGTGAATTGAAACCCCTTATTGAGGAAAATTATTCATTCAAGAATGAAATAAAATCTCTGCAAAATGAGTTTAAGAAGCTAAAAAATGATTTCCATGCACTAAGTACCAAACACTCAGTTTCTGAGGACAGAAATGTTCTATCTCTTGCAAAAGTAAATGACCAGATGTCTGTAATTCCAAGAATAAGAAACTATGTGTCTGACCTGCAGGAAAAGTTCTCAACCTTAACCATCAATAATGAATTAAATGAGATTTCTGTAAATAAGCTGCATAAAAATAAAGGGAAAAAACCTGAGCAAAGTTCATCCTTTCTTCCTCATATTTCAACCATTAAACAAACTGACAATGAGTCTGTAAAATCTTTTGCTACTAGCAAAAAATCTTGTGATGGTCATGCACCAGCTGTTTCTGTAAATAATGAAATTTCTGAACACCTGGCTAAACTTCAGGAATTATTAAAAATAAATAATTCAAACCAAAAAGTGGACCATCCCAGTAGTCAGAAAAATTGGCCTAAGTTAGACCAATATCCTACCTTTGATGGTGATTCTTCCTCTGATTGGCAACACTTTATCCAAAGAATTGATAATTTAAAGAGATCTTATAAACTACCTGATGAGGAAACTGTTTCTAAGCTAATTTCTTTATTTTCCAATGTAGCCTTGATGTGGTATGAATCTGTTCTTTTAGATAACAATCATTATACATGGAATGATTGGAAATCCTTGATTGAGAATCAGTTTGGTGGTTCAAAATTCAGGTTAGCTCAGCAGAGACTGTATGAGAATAATAGATATGTATCCTCCTCTGTTGAAAAGCCCATTGTTTTTCTGATGAAAATAAATAAAATCCTTAGAGAAATTGATCCAAAGATGGATTATGATATTTGGAGAGATAAAATCTTGTATAAATTACCAAATTCTCTTAGGGATTTGATTGTTGCTAGAACTGAGCATGTAAGGAAAAATTCTTCTTTCATTAATATCTGTAATGAAGTACTTCTCAAACATAGATATGAACTAAAGAATTACCTTGGTAAATCTTATAATGATCAGAATAAACCTTCTACAAAGCTCCCAGAAAAATCTGGTAAACCCTCTGCCCCAGTTGCACCAAAAAATATGCAACAAATACTTGTTATAAGTGTAACAAACCGTGGCAGAAGGGTCATGTTTGTGACAAGAAAATTCATCTTGTTGAACAAAATTAAGACACTAATGAAGTTGAACTTGATGTCAATAATTCTTCCAGTGACTGTGAAAGTAATATCTCCTATGACAATGAATCTGTTAAAGATGTTTTAATGTTGGAACATGATGTCAATTATTTAAATAATATATCTGAAGATTGTGTATTGAATTTATCTTCAGTAGAAAATGCTGAAATAATTTAAGATATTACTAAAAATTCTATTCCTATATCCCCTTTAAAGGCACCTGTTATCATTAATGGTAAAAATGTTGATGTAGTTCTTGATTCTGGTGCTGGAGGAAGTGTAGTATCTGAAAAAGCTTTGGCTTCAGTGGATAAGGAATATTTGAGTAAATTATTACCTATAACTTCTGAAAAATGGAGAGGGTATGGTTCTACCTTATTTCCTATTGGCAAATACAAAACCTCTGTATTCTTCAAATATAATGGTGGTTTTTTCAGAGCTGTTTGTGAGTTTGTTGTCATGAAAAATGATAATTTGAGCAATTGGTTTATTATGGGAAATGATATTTTAACCATGTTTAGTGTGAAACTGGACCCAGCAAATAATTGCTTTACCTTAGGAATGAATGGAAAAAGGAAATTCAAAATTTCCTCTCCTAGAACTTCTGGGCATTTGTTGAAATCTTGTAACTCACTGATCCAGTGTAAAGGAAGAACAACAACTGAAATGGATGATTTATTACATGAAATAAATACCGCTTCTTTTGGTGATCAGTTGACTAGTGAACCAAAGGATTCTATTGTTGCCTCTATTACATCTTTCCCTATGGCTTTTGCTCCTGGTTCTTATGTCTTGGGAATTGTTCAGGAAGAGATGAAAATTACCTTATCCTGTAATTTGAGTGATATTCCTCCTTCCCTTAAGAAAAAACCATATCCTGCTTCTCCATCAAAAAGAAAAGATATTGAAAATAATATTGAAACATTATTGAAAATGAATATCATTGAGAACGTGGATGTCACCCCCAAATATTGTGTCATCTCCCCAGTCTTGATTTCTTATGAAAAAGATAAAGCTAGATTATGTGGAGATTACAGAGCTTTAAATACTTATACTGTTGATGATATTTATCCTTTACCCAGAATTAATTCAATACATGCTACCTTGCAAGGTGCAAAATTTATTAGTTGTCTGGATGGTAATAAAGGTTATCATCAAGTTCCAGTTGAGAAAAATTCTCAAAATTTTTTGCTTATTGCTACTCATATGGGAATATATAAGTATGTTAGGATGCCATTTGGCCCCAAAAATGCTCCTTCAGTTTTCCAGAAAGTCATGGATAACACTTTCCATCAAGAAATTATTGAAGATTGGCTCATGGTTTATATTGATGATATTATTGTTTTTTCTAAAACTTTTGATGAACATATGATTCACTTGAATAGATTTTTCTAAAAAATGGATGAAATCAATATGACCTTATCTTTAAAAAAGTGTAAATTTGGTTTTCATTCTTTGAAAGTCCTTGGCCATGTTGTGTCAGGCTTACAAATTTGTGTAGACCATAATAAAGTTTCTGCCATTCAAAATGTGAAAGCACCAACTTCTGTAAGAGAAATCCAAAGTTTTTTGGGTATGTGTGGCTATTATAGACAATATATTAAAAATTATCAGGTCATAGCCTTGCCTCTTACAAAACTGACCAGAAAAGATGTTGCTTTTCTCTCGAATAATGACTGTCAAAAAGCTTTTGATACATTAAAAAGTTGCTTAATGACAGCCCCTATATTAGCTCTTCCAGATTTTAACAAGCCATTTGTCCTTTATACAGATGCTAGCTTTATTGGTCTGGGTGCTGCCCTTCACCAAAAGCAAATTATTAATGATAAATCCTCAGAGGTTGTAATTTGTTATATTTCAAGAACCTTAAGAAGTAGTGAGATGAAATATGGTGCTACTCAATTGGAGTGCTTAGCAGTTGTTTGGGCTCTTGAGAAACTTCATTACTATTTGGATGACCAAAAAATTGAGTTGGTAACTGACTGTAGTGCTGTGAAGTCCCTCTTAAACCTGAAGACACCTAACAGACATATGTTCAGGTGGCAACTTGCTGTTCAAGAATACAGAGGATGGATGAAAATTATCCATAGAGCTGGAAATGTTCACTTTAATGTTGATATGCTCTCCAGATTGCCTCTGCCAAATAATGACTCAAATCCTGCTTATGTACCTGAGGATGATACTGTTCATATCCATGGTATATTTATAGTTTATATGGAAGAGGAGTTATTACAGTTAATACTGGATTCATATGATAAAGATTCTGATTTAAATAAATTTTTTACTATCTTAAATGATCCTAAGAATGCTTCAATTCAAGCATTAATAAAAACTCTTCCTGCAAAGTACCAAAATGCTTTAAATAAAGGAAAGTTCTCTATTGAAGATGGTTATATATATTATAGAAGGAAGCTTACCAATGTAATTGTAATTCCTCCTTCAATGAAAGAAACTATCCTCAAACTTTGTCATGATGAAATATTAGCTGGTCATTTTGATCTTGAAAAAACATTGATTAGAATAAAAAACACTGCATGGTGGGCTAATATGTCTGAAGACACAAAATTATATGTTGAATCTGGTGATTCCTGCCAAAAATCTAAAAGGTTAACAGGTAAGAGAGCAAGGTTATTACAACATATTGAAGCACCTAGTGCTCCCTGGAAAATCATTAATATGGATTTTGTCACTGGTCTTCCTGTTGCAGGTAAAGACAGCTTTAACTCTTGTTGGGTAATAGTAGATAGATTCACAAAAATGTGCAAATTTATTCCTACCCACAAAGATGTATCCACCAAAGAATTAGCCTTCTTATGGTGGTCTTACATGTTTAATATTATTGGTTTTCCAAAAGCCATTATCTCCGATAGGGATCCAAAATTCACTTCTGAGTTTTGGACCTCTTTGATGGATATTTGTGGCTGTGAGTTGAAATTGTCTACAGCTCACCATCCTCAGACTGATGGTCTAGCTGAAAGAATGATTCAAACTCTGGAAGATATGATTAGAAGGTATTGTGCCTTTGGTTTAGAATATAAAGACAATGACAGATTTACTCATGATTGGGTCACTCTTTTGCCTGGTCTTGAATTTGCATATAATAGCACTGTTAATTCTGTCACTGAGAAAAAGCCTTTTGAGATTTGGTTAGGTTATGTCCCAAACACTCCTGCTCAGATTCTCAAAAATAAATTACCTAAGTTGGAACTACACCCTGGTGTAAAATCTTTTATGCAAATGCAACAGCTATGCAGAAAGCATGCTCAGAGTTGTATTGATAAAGCATTTGAATATGAAAAGAAAAGATGGGATAAATCCCATAAAGAATACACATTTAACAAGGGTGATGAAGTGTTGATCTCTACTGTCCATTTCAATTTACAAGGTAACCACAAATTAAAAGATCCTTTTGTAGGACCATTTGTTGTTAAAAGAATGGTTGGTGATAATGCAGTAGAAGTTGTATTGTATTCTCCATATGATAGGAAACATCCTGTCTTTCCCATTTCTTTGCTTAAGCCTTATACTTCCAACAGTGACTTATTACCAAAAAGAAGAGGAAGACCTAAGAAAAACCCTCAGGAAGTCACAGAAACAGCAGAAATTGATAAAATTCTCAATTATAGAATTATCACTTCTGAGAGAGGTACTGAATATTTATTGAGATATAAGAACAAATAATCTGAACATGATGCATGGATACCTGGCAAGGAAATTTCAAATCTGCCTACTCTGTTGAAAAAATACAAAAAGAAAAAATCTTAGCATTTTTTTTTATTATTTTTTTTAGAGTGAGGGAGTGTCAGCCAGGCTATTCCAGGAGTCCAGTAAAAATGATATGAAACTTATAAAACCTGAAAGAGTGGGTAAGAATTGTATTTAATGAATATAAATTAATATTTTATTGCATAATAAAATTATATAAGTATTTTATTATATACAAGTGTTATATTAATTTATTGGTTATATAAATTTTTATATACAGTTAATTTGAACATAATATAATATATTCTACAAATAATGGCGCATTTTTATGTATTTAATAATTATAAATTTATATTTAATTAACTGAAAAACATATATTTTAATTATAAGTGTAAAATTGACTTATAATATATTTAAATTAATTATTTAAATTTATATATTAAATAACACCTTTCATATAATACTAAACAATAATTAATGACGCTTCTTTTGACCCTTAATTGTGTCAGGAAAAACCAATTAATTAATTTATACTAAATTGAGATTAATTACATGTTTTGTTGCGTCAAAGTATTTTTTGTTTCACTTAAAATATCCTTAAATAAGACTGTACCATCTGTTTGGAATTATTTTTCTCATAGTTCCTATGTTCCAACCTTGTTTAGTTATTCACTATTTTTACTTACTGATTTAGGAATTAATGGCAGGAAAATTGGATTCTTAATTGGGGTTTTAATTATTTGTTTCATGTTTTTCTCTACATTGTTATGTTTCATTTAATCTTTGTTATATTTGTTTTATTCTATTCTAACTATTGTATTTATAAACATAGTGGCGCTTCAGAGAACCCATTGCCTATAAAAGGGCCTTGGATAATCCCCTGTAGCATCATCACTTATTATACACTCCATAAATTAAATACTATTTTACTACGTTTATATTTTTTTATTAGTAATAAAATTCTAATTAAAATTCTATATAACAATTTAAAGGTTGCTTTAAGTCTGTTAGTAATTAAAATTGTTTGCCGCGCAGAACCCTTACATTAAATAGTATTATTATTAATAAATCCTAAGGTTTTGTCATCTCTCAAAGTTGCTCGCCATTGTTTTCCTTTTAAATAAATTAAATATTTTATTATAATTTATTTCTTTTATTTTTCCCTTGTCCTCCTCCTTTTCTCCTCGTTTTCTCCTCTTTTCCTTACCTTCTTCTAGACGACTGACCGACAGAACTTGTGCTGGACACTTTTATGATAGAGGTTAGCTAGGGTGGAATTTTTCTTCAGTTCATCTGGTATTTCTTATAAACATTTCCTCTGGTATTTGATCTTTGTGCCTCACTCATATTTATCATTTGATTGATTTTTGTCACCATTATGTTATTAATATTATAAGTATAGGAAAAACTTGTGTGCCAAATGCATACCGGGTGATGTTACACCTTTTATAATATTATTAAATAAAGGTAAAAAAATATGAAAATGATTTGTTTTACAAAAAATAAATTGATATACAAAAGCAATATGAGCGATAAAAAGGTAAAATTAATCTCAAAGAGAACAATTATGAAAAACAAAATACTAGTAAAATTCTTGCTCTCAAGAGCCAGTAGAAGTGTTGAAAAAAATGGGAGCCATCAGGGCTAAATTGTAAGAAGTGACCTTTTTTTTAAAGATAAAAAATTATACACCTGAGGTTGGGAAGAAAAACAGGTGGATGATTGAGCTAAACAAAACTACTTGTAGTGAAGTTTAGTAAACAAAGGTTTTTTTCTTGCCATATAGAGAATTGATCCCATCTGACTGCACGTGACTAAAAGTGTCCAGCACAAGTTTGGCGGAACTTGTGCTGGACACTTTTATGATGGAGAGTAGCTTGGGTTGAAATTTTCTTCAGTTCCTTCATCTTGTATTTCTCATAAACATGTCTACTGGTATTTGATCAGTCTGTATCTTTCATATTTATCATCCAATTAAATTTTATCACCATTATATTATTAATGTTATTAGTATAGCAAAAACCTGTGTGCCAACTGCATACCATGTGAAGTTATACCTTCAATAAATTTTTAAAATAGACGTAAATAAATATGGAAAGGGTTAGTTTTACAAAAATTAAATAGAAATTTAAAAGTAAAAAGAGGAATAAAAGAGTAAAATAAAAGTCAAAGAGAACACATATGAAAAAAATACTGGTAAAATTCCTGCTATCAAGAGCCAGTAGAGGTGTTAAAGCAAATGGGAGCCATCAGGGCTTAATTGTAATAAGTGACCTGTTATTTAAAGATAAAAAATTATACACCTGATATCGGGCAGAACAGCAGGTGGATGATTCAGCTAAACCAAGCTACTTCTAGTGAAATTTGATAAAAAATTTTTTTTGCTGCCATACAGAGAATTGATCCCATCTGACTGCACATGACCAAAAGTGTCCAGCACAAGTTTGGCCGAACTTGCGCTGGACACTTCTATGATGGAGAGCGGCTGGGGTAGAATTTTTCTTCAGTTCATCTGGTATTTCTTAAAAACATGTCTACTGGTATTTTATCTTTGTGCCTCACTCAAACATATTGTTTGATTAATTTTTGTCTTAATTATATTATTTACTATATAAGTATAGCAAAAAATTGTGTGCCAAATGCATACTGAGTGATGTTAGACCTTTTATAATATTATTAAAAAAATGTATAAAAATATTAAAATAATTTATTTTAAAAATTATTAATTGATATCCAAAAGCAATATGAGGAATAAAAAATTAAGTTAAAGCGATCAAATATGAAAAACAAACTCCAAGTATTATTGCTTATATCAAAGGCCAGTAGAGATTTTGAAGCAAATGAGAGCCATCAGGGATAAATTGTACTAAATTGATTGTTTTTTAAAGATAAAAAATTTTGTACCTGTGGTTTGGATGAACTCTAGGTGGATAATTCAGCTATATCAAACTACATCTAGTGAAGTTTCTTATCAAATAATTTTTTTCATTGCCATAGAGAGAATTGATCCCATTTGACTGCACCTGACCAAAAGTGTCCAGCACAAGTTCGGCCGAACTTGTGCTGGACACTTTTATGATGGAGAGTAGCTAGGGTGCAGGTCTTCTTCAGTGCAACTGTTATATTTTAAAAACATGTCCACTGGTATTTGATCTTTCTGTGTTATTCATATTTTATTATCTGATTAATTTTTTGTCATTAGAATATTATCAATTTTATTAGTATAGAAAAAACTATTGCACCAAATGCATGCCATGTTATATTACACCTTTTATAATATTATTAAAAAATGTTAAAAAAATATGAAAATGATTTTTTTTCCAAAATTATAAATTAATATCCAAATGTAACATGAGTGATAAAAAAGTAAAGTAAAAGAGATCAAATATGAAAAAGAAAAATTCAAGGAAAATTCCTGCCTTCAAGAGCCAGTAGAGGTGTTGAAACAAATGCATGCCATCAGGGCTAAATTTGACAAAATTTAATTTTTTTAAAGATAAAAAATTTTTCACCTGAGGTTTGGAAAACCTTAAGGTGGATAACTCAGCCAGACCAAACTACTTCTAATGTAATTATTTAGCATTTTTTTAATTTCATTTCCACAGAGAGAATTGATCCCATCTTACTGCACCTGAACAAAAGTGTCCAGCACAAGTTTGGCCAAACTTGTGCTGGACAATTTTTTGATGGTGAGTATCTAGGGTGCAGCTCTTCTTCAGTGCAACTGGTATTTTTTTAAAACATATCCACTGGTATTTGATCTTTCTGTTTTATTAATATTTTTTCATTTGATCAATTTTTTGTTACCAGTATATTTTTATTTTTATTAGTATAGCAAAAAAACATGTGCCAAATGCTTACAGGGTGATGTTAAACCTTTAATAATTTTATTAAATACAGGAAAAAAATTATGAAAATGATTTGTTTTACATAAAATTAATTTATATCTAAAAGAAAAAAAAGGGATAAAAAGAAATAGGTTGAATAATAGGGATTTTATATGAAATTCAAAATTCAAGCTAAATGCCTACTTTCAAGGCTCAGAAGAGGTGTTGGATAAAATGGGCATCATCATGAATAAAATTTTACTTAATTTGATTTTTTGAAAAACTAAATGAAGTTTTCAACTGATTTTTTTCCAATATTTAGTTGGACACTTTATCTATATCAAATTACTTCTAGTACCATGATTGACCAAATGAAATCCTCATTTCCATATGCAGGATTGATCCCATATGGCTGGACCAGGCCAAAGGTGTCAACCACAAGTTTGAGAATTCTTCTGGTGGACACTTTTATGATGGACAGTAGTAGGGTGCAAGTCTTTTTTAGTTTATCTAGTATTCCTCATAAACATTTCCAACTTATTTTTGGCCAAAAATCAGGTGGAAAGTTTTTCCATATAAAATTACTTCTAATGCCATGATTGACTAAAAATTGATTCTCATTGCCATATAGAGAGTTGATCCCATATGACTGGATCTGGCAAAAGTGTCACCACAATTTTTGATAAACTTAAGTTTGAAAATTTTATGAAGGAAAGTAATTGCAAGTCTTCTTCATTTCATCAAGTAATCCTCATAAAAATTTCCACCTGTATTTTGGCCAAACTTCAGGTGGACACTTTGGCCATATTAAATTAATTCTAGTTCCATGTTGATAAAAAACTGATACTTATTGCCATAAATAGATATTAAACCCATCAGACTGTGCCTTTCCAAAAGTGTCTACCTAAATTATGGCTAAACCTCAGTTGGACACTTTTATGATGCAGAGTTGCTAGGGCAAAAGTATTCTTCAGTTAATTTGGTATTCATAATAAATTTATCCTCCTGAAGTTTATCCTAACTTGAGGTGGACAATTTCGGAAAGCACCAGTTAGTCACTATCCATCAAAAAAGTGTTCACCAAAATTTAGGCTAAACTTGTGGTGGACCCCTTTGATCAGCCACAGTCAGATGAGATCAACTCTTTAGATGGGAATGAGGATGATGTTTTGGTCAATCATGGAAATAGAACTAGTGTGATGTGGCCAAATTACCCCCCTGAAGGTCAGACAAACCTCAGAAGGACACTTTTTAGCAGGAAGTAACTGAGAAAAATCCATTTATCAGAAGGAAAATCTTTTATTGGATAGATGCCAAGGTTTCATACTTGTGTATTATGGTCAGTATTAATTTTGAAAGTGTCTGTCCAAGAAATTTCATTGCCCATCATGACTCATTTTGTTTTAAATGTTTCAAACTGCGTGATACAGTATTAAGGTGTCACATAGTATAATTAAGTTCTATTAAGTGCCCTAATATGTTGCCTAAATTTATAATTTAATATCTTACATAATAATTTTTTTATATAAATTCATCAATATTTTATTTTATTATCAAATTTAATAGAACAAGTATCCTGAATTATTATATATGCATAAGCTTAGGTTAGATCAATTTGTGCTCAATTTGTGCTCATCAGAGGACCAAAATCAAGTTCTGGAGGATCAACCTGTGCATAATTTGGAATCAGTTGATATTCTGTCTATAATCAATCTGAGAATAAATGTAAATCTAACTCTAATTTACTTATGTTTATAAAGTATTCATAAACCTGGCATATTTAAGGGACACTCTAAATTTCAAGAGAGGGGATTTCTAGCAATTCACCCCTAGATTTCCCGTGGTGTATGTATACATATAAGCTTATATATGTCTAAAATTACTTAATATCACTTAAGATAAGTATATTATTACTATATTAGCACTTCAATAAGTATTATTATGCTATGGATAAGCTATTTAAACTACTATAAGTTATATAATAGTGTAATAATTATATATATATGTATTATAAACATATATATAAGTATTTTAACCTTATTTTTAAGATATAAGCTTAATTTATTTAAGGTTATCTTATTTTAAACATAAGAATTACTCATTCCTCAAGATACCTAGGCTGAAAGTCATAAGAAATATTACTATCACATTCACTAGAGTAATTATTTATGTCGACTGCATGATTATCTTTTTCCTCATTTTTTTCAACAAGGCAATTTATCTTGTCACAAAAATGTCCTTTCTTCCATGATTTGTTACATTTAAAACAAGCTTTTGTTGCATATATCTTTGGTGCAAATGGGGAGTAGGGTTTTCCAGGTTTCTCTGGGAGTTGTGATGAAGGTCTCTACTGAGCATTAGAAGGTTTAAATGGATAGTTCTTTAGTTCATATCTATTGTTGAGTAACACTTCATTACAGATTTTAATATAAAATAATTTTCTGTTACATTCTCAGTTCTAGCTACAATCAAATCTCTGGGATAATTTAGTAATTTATAGAAAATTATGTCTCTACAAATATCATAATCCATTTTTTGATCTATAGCTCTAAGAATTTTTGATATTTTCTTAAGGAAAACAATGAGTTTTACAGCAGAGGAGGATATAATTATAATGTTCATATAAACTCTGTTTTTCCAACCTGAATTTTGAACCACCAAATTGATTACTAATTATAGTCTTCCACTCATTCCATGTATAGTGATTTTTATTTAATAAAAAAGAGTCATACCACATCAGGGCTACATTGGAAAATAAAATAAAAAATTTAGAAACAATTTCTTCATCTGGAAATTTAAAACAACTCTTTAAATTATTAATTCTTTGAATTAAATGTTTCCAGTCAGATGAAGAGTTACCATCAAAGGTAGGGTATTGATCAAGCTTAGGCCAATTCTTATTGCTACTAGGCTTGTAAAATTCAAGATTGGAACTATTCATGGTAATAAAATCTTGAAGCTTTGAAAGGTTTTTAGAAATTTCATTATTTATAGAAACAGCTGGTTCATCATGAGTATTAAATATTTTTTTGGTCACAAAATATTTCATAGACTCATTGTCAGATTGATTAATGCCACATTAAAAGAGCAGACTCTTTGTTCAAGATGTTTTCCTTTACTTCTAGTAGTGGTATTTTGTACCATATTATAATTTTAATCAGGAATAACAAGTAATATAGAAATTTTTTTATCAAATTTGATAAATTTTTCATAACATAGGAATATAAGAAATTTGATCATTAATTTTTACAAGAGATAGAAAATTTCTGTCTTCCTATACTGAGAATTTATTACTCAAGGCTTGAAAATCTATTTTGAATTTTCTAAATTCACTATGTAATCCACATGCACAGGCTGTGAATCCACTTTTAATCCCTTAAACACCTCAAAAACCCATAAACACCCTCTAAAACAAAAATAAAACAGTAACTACACTTAAAAACAAGCTAATCATGCACAACACACACCAAGATGAAGAGAGAAAAAGGGAATTAAGCTGAGACATAATAAGTGACCCTATCTTAAGTATCAAAAAACACAACTAATCATCTAACATCTAACAAAAAACCAATAAAAAACACCAAAACACCAACTATACTCTGCATACCAAGAAAACAAAAATACACACTCCAAAAACCTACCCTTCTTTTGGGGACCACATACTCCCTTCAATAAAGAATTTACCCATTCTTCATCCACTAACAACCATGTTCAAATGCCTATCCAGACCTTCCTCTGACCTGGGCCCCTGCCAGCACTGCATTGATAACAACCTCATCTGTGCAATGACTGGATCTCTTCACCTCTACAGGACTTCTTGTGATACCTTCCACTCCAAAAAGAAACAATGCCACAGACCTGGCCCACTATCCTCTTCATCAACCTTATCTACACCTCAACCTGGTCTATCTTCCACCAGAACCAAAAGATTTAGGCCTTTAATCCTGATACCCAGATTAATAAGCAAAATACACCCTTCCAAAAAGAGTTCCAAAACCATTTAAAAAACTAGTTCCACCAAACCTGGTCCTTTTGATGGTAAAACCAATTTTTATCCATAATTAATTTAATACTTATTACTTTCCAGTTCATCCCTGTCCAAAGAGTGATTATGACAATGTGGGAGCCATTGAAAAACCAACAAACAATCATTTTCCCACCTTTGAGGCCAAATTTCAACAACACTCTTCTCAACAAAAAAATCTAATACTAAACTACTTCCAATCCACTCCTGCTAAAGATCCACAGAATATTGAGAAAAGAAGACACCTCATCCACCAAAATTGAAGCTAATGCTGAACACTTTGTTTCATTTCTTGATTCTCTTCTGTAATTCCACTTGGTTCTTGATTTTGATTTATAAAAGAAAGTATGACCATACCCTCTATAGGATTTAGCCACCAAAAAACTCTCAGTTTAAAGTCTTGGGGGACTCTAAGAAAAACCCTCAGTTTATAGTCTTAAGAGACTCAAAGCCTAAATGATAGAGCCAGAACCAGATATCAACCACATTAAGACACAGAAAAAAAATTAACTTTCTGGGGTAATTGTGTATAAAGCTGATAGCCCATCAATTACCCCACAAATCAACTTTGCTAAATTCAGAGGCTCCCCCTGTGGACACCATCTGCCAATCTTCAAAAACAACACAAAAAAACCCATTCCTCAGTTTATAGTCTTGGTGGACTATAGAAGCATTATTCATTTTAAAGTCTTGATGGACTGCATAACTTATTTTCAGTTTAAAGTCTTGATGGAATGATGCATATACACTCCTAGTCAACTTTCTGAACTTCAACATCCAGTTCATCTTCTACCCATCACTAAAAAAAAATTTCTCCTTATCTCTTCCTTTTTTATTCTTGTTCAACCACAGATCATGAAAAGCCTTATATCCCCTACTTTTGACCCATCAAATCTTCATTGCTTCACTTCTCCAAAGTAATATGCTTGAAAACATTGCATCCACATGTGAAGACCCTGCACTTTCACTCTACCAACTCCAGAAGCCAAACTATACAACAGGGCTTGTGACTCTTGTAACTCCAAAAAGAAAATATGTGATATAGAGGCCAAATACTCTATACCTCTGCCTTCACCTTCTCACAAATACATTTTCAGACCCCCTACTTAATCCCCAGAACTAGGTCCAGCCTTTTCTTCTTTATCATCAGCTCCTTCAGAATATCCAGGCAATCAGTCCCCAGAAATCTCTCCAAAAATCCAGCTTTATCTTCACCAAATTCTGCTTTTATATCTTCAGTTTCAGCTCCAAATGCTTCAAAATCAACTTCTAGGCTACTAGGCCACATTCAGACAGGCCACCCAGCTCACTACAAAGTGAAAATTAGTCTCAAAACTTCAAAAATCAACCTGAAGGTAGCCAAAATCATCCAAAAAAAAACAACAACACTTCTACAAAACAACCTCCTAGTACTCCCAGAGAAATGCAGGCAAAAATTTTAAGGTCCAATAACACCAAAAACTCCCAAACTTCTAGAAGACCTGCTAGAGCTCCCCAAGAGAAAACCAGAGCTCCCAAAACTGCTCCAACCCCAAAATCACCTTCTCCATCCAGAAGATGAAACTATACCTCTATTCTGCCTACCAACTATCCTTCTGACAGTTCAATTAATTCAAGAATTTCATCCAGGAGACAACAATAAGCCCCTAGATAACCTTCACCTTCCCCATTCTACAACAACTTTGGCTCTCCAGTACCAGCAACCAATACAACTGAGCAGGATATGATTAGCAAAAACACCACCAACAACATAACTTCTTCTCCAGCTAGGCCCCAGGAAAATATCCATCCCAGTTCACCTTCTCAGCACCCAATGGAAAAAGATCAAGAAAATACTTATTTATCTCTGGCTGATCCTCCAACCACACATCTATCCATTCCATTGTAAGTCGGAATCCCTATGGCTTAAAGTTTTGAAAAACTTCCCATCTGTAAGTACCATAATATTTCATCCAATTTCATCAACAAAAAAACAACTTCTGAGATAAAGTCTTCTTGTTTAGATGGCACCCTTCCTCTTGAAACTACTATTGGAGTTAGGAAACCTCTTGAAACTTCTTTAACCCTGGATTATGAGGATATGAAACAAAACCTAAGCATCATATTTTAAAACATGATACAGGCTTTTGCTCTTCATGGAACATCGAGTTAGTTTGAAAAGACCCTGAGAAAGCAACTTCTGGACAACCACTGTAAGATGCTGATAATTTTTTAGAATAACTTCCAACATTTTATTCCAGCCTCTTCTGCTTCCTCTCACAAACTACCTTCCAAACCGGTTCCAGACCATTACAACCCATACCAGATTTCAAGCAGAATGCACTTTAAAGAACATAATTCATCCACCAACCCTAGTAAAAAACAAAAACATAAACAAAATCCTAATTAACCACCAGAAGCTTATTCTTCCCAAAATTAAATTATTGAAAAAATAAAATAAAATAAAATAATTAAGTTAATAAATAGAGAAAACAATTAATAATTAGAAATTAAAATAATTATTTTATTTTTATTTTTTATTTTTATTTATATTTATTTCTGACAGTACTGATTACTACATATAGCTAATAACATACTAAAAAAAACTTAAAAAGAATTAAAACCATAATTCCCACAAAATATGAGAGCTGAGAAAATAAAATTCATAATAATAAAATAAAATAAACAATAAATAAAAATGGTATCCCCCAGCCAATTGATGAGCTGGTCCTATAATACCTTACCCACATCCAAGTGCACCTTGATGTGGATACACCTTTAAGAAATTTTAAAGATTTGAATAATTTTGAGATGAAATAAAATAGAAATAATAATGAAAATAAAAAAATAATTATAAAATAGATTAAAAGAAACTGATAAATAATAATGAAATAGAAAAATAGCATTGCCAAGTGAATTGATGAGCCTTTCCCCACCAATGCTTTCCCACATCCAGGTGACCCTGATGTGGTACAACCAACTATTCTAAATTTTTGTAACTTTCCAACTTTTTTTATCTAATAAACTCCCATGAAAAATTAGAATAAAAAAAGAAAAAGAAAATAATCCAAAACCACATCCATAAAAATATAACTGGGGTCAGTCTGGGTTTTATTTTTTTATGGTGGAATATCTGTTGACATTGGAGAGGCCAGATAGTTGTGATGATGATATTTTGTTAGCACTCAAGAATAAAAGTCTTGGCTTTTATGTGTCATGAAGAAGGTTGATGAGGATGAGGCATTTAAATCCACAAGTTGTGGTGACTCAAAAGAGGGTTCAAGAGGTGATGTAGACGTCTTTGCATGTGAACTTAGTCATAGAGGCTTTGTGAAGACTTATAAAAGAGTAGCAGAAAGATTTTGGTGGCCTGGTATTAAGTTGTCTGTGCATTTTCGGGTCCTATCTTTTGAAGAGTGTCAAAGAAGAAGTCACTTGAAACCAAAAGAAATTGCTCGTGCTACTGGTGAATCAACTGTTTTTGGAAGAGTCATTCTGGATTCTGTCCATATTAAAGAGGGCAAGTATAAATATTTTATTGTTGAAAGGGATTATTTGTCTGGTTAGTTTGAGGCAGTGTCTCTGGTTAACTCCACTTTCAAGAATGTAAAAGAGTTTTTGAAGAAGGAGTGGATTTATAGTTATGGGCTAATGAAATTGGTCACTGTTTATGGAGGGCCAGAGTTTGGGGCTGAATTAAAGGAAGCTGTTACTAGTGTTGGGTCCAAGGTGAGAGTGGCTACTTGTTATTATCCTGAAGCTGAAGGAATAGTTGAAAGAGGGAATCAAGTTTTGAAAGATGCTATTGTCACGATGTGTGGGGATAGTGCTGAAAAGTGGAGGCATTTACTTTTGGTTTTATTTTCTGCCAGAATTACTGTAAAGAGGACTACTGGATATTCACCTTATGAACGTATTTTTTCAGACGGTAGCTTTACCAGTAGATTTTGAGGCAATTCCTTATTTTGGAATTGATTGGGATGAAGTTTCTTCAAATGAATATTTGTTATGTGCCAAAATGAAGCAACTAGAAGGAAAGGAGTAACTTTATGAAAAAACATATGAAAGGATGATTAAGATCATGAATCAGTCAGTTAGGTATTGAGACAAGAGGTTGACTCAAAGGCTGAGTAATCTTTTAAAGCCTGTGTCGATATTATTGGTGTATAATAAGAGTTTGGAGAGCCAGTGGGGAAAGTTGTTCTCTGACAGGTGGAATGTTCCTTATAGAGTCAGATCTTGACTCTTCGGGCGATCATATCATTTTGAAAAATTAGATGGGGAAGTCTTGATGATGAGAGTGGCTTCTGACCAGTTTAAGATGTTTTATTCCAGAGGAACAAGTAGGTAAGAATTCTTTGGGCAATGAGGATAAACTATGAATCATTCTTTTTATTGAGTTGTTTTGCTGGCGATGCTGTGCATCTGTTGTGTTGAAAACTTTTTTGTTAGATGGTACCCAAGGTGATAATCTATATTTTATTTTGGAAAGTGTGGGAGTAACTGATGGGCTGGCTGCTCTGTATAAATGTTACCACAGATTGTCTGTTTCCAACCCCTTCTCTTAACCTAGTTGGAAACTAAAATGTGTCTTCTTTAACAGGTCTTTAATCCTCTATGACTTTAAAATGGAATTCTGTAATCTTGAAGCTCTGGTCTTTTAGCTGGTGGTTTTTGTTTTGATTGGTTAAATTTTAAGGTGGTAATTTTTAGTTAGAAGGTACAGATTTTACATTAGAAAGTGTGGGAGTAATTGATGGGCTGGCATCTCTGTTTAAAAGCTACCCTTAATGTTCTGTTTCAAATCCTTGGTTTTATTTAATTAAATCTTGTTCTCATCTTTTATTCAGGTTTTTAGTCCTCTATGACTTTAAACTGGAGTGTACTGGCTTCTTGGTTCTTGGATCTTTCTTGTTGGTGGATTGCTGGTGGTCTCCCATAATTTTTACTTATTGGAGGGAGCCCTCCTGTCCCCTATTTTACTGGGGGGCTCCCTCCAATTAGTAATTTTATATGCTGACTTTACAAAAGTCATGATATTTGTTTTTTTTGGGCAAAATTTGAAAATCTCTTAGAATCTTGCTTGAAAAAGGTGTTGAATTACATAGTTTTCTTGTAACTTATTTTTAATTTCATGGTGGGCATACAATTGGTCATTTTGTCTCAGGTGTAAAGATATGTGTTGACCAGAACAAAGTGGCAGCCATACAACAGGTAAAAGCCCCTACTAAAGTTAGAGAGCTCCAAAATTTTTGGAATTTGTAGATACTATAGATAGCATATTAAAAATTATCAGGTCATAGCATTACCCCTAACCCAATTAACTAAGAAAGATGTTGCTTTTTTCTGGAACAGTGAAAGACAAAGAGCTTTTGACACTATAAAGCAATTTTTGATGTAAGCACTAATTCTTTCTTTGCCTGACTTTAATCACCTTTTATTTTAAACACTGATGCAAGTTTTATTGTCCTTGGTTCTTCTCTCCATCAAAAACATGTGATGAATGATAAAGTATCAGAAGTAATAATTTGTTATATTTAAATAACCTTGAGAAATATTGAATTGAAATATGGTGCCACTCAAATAGAGTGTTTAGCAGTAGTGTGGGCTCTAGAGAAGCAAAATTATTATCTATATGATCAAAAATGTGAGCTTTTCACTGACTGCAGTGCAGTTAAATCCCTTTTAAATTTGAAAAATACCTAACAGAAATATGTTCAGATGGCAGTTAGCTGTTCAAGAATACAGAGGGAGGATGATAATAATTCATAGGGCTGGTATTTCTCACTAAAATGTGGATATGTTATCAAGGTTACCTTTGCCAAATGATGGCTCAAATCCTGCATATGATTCTGAGGATGAAATTGTTCATAATCATGGGATATATGTGGTTGATATGGAGGAAGAGCTATTACAGCTTATTCTGGATTCATATGATAAAAACACTGACTTAAAGAATTTATGCACTTAATTAAATGATCCAAAGAATGCTTCAATATAAGCATTAATTAAAACCCTCCAACCAAAGTACCAAAATGCTTTGGAAAAAGGTATATTTTCAATTGATGAAGGCTACCTCTATTATAGAAGAGAGTTGAGTAATGTTATTGTTATTCCTACTTCTATGAAAGAGATCATGTTGAAAATTTGTCATGATGACATATTGGCAGGAAATATTGATCTTGAAAAAACAATGATCAGAATGAAGAACACTACTTGGTTGGTTAATATTTCTAAAGACACCAAACTTTATGTTGAATCCTGAGATTCATGCAAGAAATCAAAAAGATTAACTGGGAAAAGGCCTGGGCTAATGCAACATATTGAAGCTCCTGATGCACCATTGCAAGTAATAAATATGGACTTTGTAACAGGATTGCCCATTTCTAGGAAAGACAGTTATAACTCTTTCTGGGATATTGTGAAAAGATTCACAAAAATGTGTAAATTCATCCCTAATCATAAGGATGTTTCCACTAAAGAATTAGCCGGATTGTGGTGGTCTCATATGGTTAACACTACTGGTTTCCCAAAGACCATAATATCTGACAGAGACTGAAATTTAATTCTGAATTTTGGATGTCTCTGATGGATGTTTGTGGTTGTGATCTGAAGCTTTCTACTGCCCATCACCCCCAGACTGATGGATTAGCTGAAAGAATGACTTAGACTTTAGAGGACATGATAAGAAGGTAATTTGCCTTTGGCCTTAAGTACAAAGAAAATGAAAGATTCACTCATGATTGGGTTACCTTACTTCCTGGTTTGGAATTTTCTTATAATAGAACTGTTCATTCTGTTACTCAGAAAAAGCCTTTTGAGCTCTGGCTTGGATATTTTCCAAATAATCCTGCCCAAACTCTCAATAATAAAATACCTAAATTGGATTTACATCCTGGTGTAAAATTATTTCTTCAAATGCAAAAACTTTGCAGAAGTCATGCTCAAAAAGGTATTGAAAAAGCTTTTGAATATGAGAAGAAGAGGTGGGACAAATTCCATAAAGAATACACTTTTAAGAAGTGTGATGAAGTACTGATTTCTACAGCCCACTTCAATTTACAAGGTAATATAAAATTAAAAGACCCATTTGTAGGTCCATTTTTTGTCAGAAGAATGATTGGTGATAATGCAATTGAAGTTATTGTGTACTATACATTTTACAGGAAACATCCTGTTTTTACAATATCTCTTCTGAAACCTTACACATTCAATAGTGATGTATTTCCCAAAATGAGGGGAAGACCTAAGAAGACCCCTATTGAAATCACTGAAACAGAAGGAATCGATAACATTCTCAATGACAGAGTAATTACTGCTGAAAAAGGTATTGGATACTTATTGAGATTCAAGAATAAATCTTCTGAATATGATTCTTGGATACCTGGGAAAGGGATATCTAACCTTCCTTCTCTACTAAAAAAATATAAAAATAAAAAATCATTGAATTTTTTTATTATTTTTTTAGAGTGAGGGAGTTTCAGCCAGGCTACTAGACTTACCCAGTAAAATAATTAATTATTTACTTGGATGAAGCCATGCATTTTTAATTCTTATTTTATTAATTATATTATTATACTTACTTTAAAATTACTTATAATAAATTAACTAATTAAAATAATTAAAGATAGTAAGTATTTAGAGTAAATATTAAATTTCCCTTATATTTTTATTCCCTAACACCATGCTCAACCTCAGGTTGGAAGGGAAATAAAACTATATTAAAACTAAATTTTAAAAATTCAAATTATTTCACATAAAAAGTTAAATTTCTATTAATACAAAAATTTAATTCAAATTATTTTTATACTAAATGTGAAATTTAAAGTAAACTCTAAATTATATCAAATAAATTGATATATAGTAAAAAATATTCTATTGACGCATCTTTATAGCACACTTTTTGATATTTGCAATTTCATATTTTGGAAAGTTTTCCATCTCACACCCATGTATGTAGGCTTCTTAACTCCGTGTGCTCTCTCTCCATTTTGTCTATAAAAAGCCTTCCATTTTTTGCTGTTTTCTTCATTCCTTAACACTTACAAATTATTATATACAACCAAAAGTCATTTATATTACTACTACTTCTGCTTAAGTACTTATAATTGCATAAATCGAAATCTCATAAGTAATAATAATATTATTATTTCTTTACCTTTTACTTGATTGATTAATAATAAAAGATAAAATTTTAGGTACTTGCTTTGAAACCCTTGAGTCATCCACCTTCACCGCTTTTTGGAACACTGTAAAATCTTCTAGACCATTAGGACCCCTTGAAACTTTCTCTGTCTTTCTCCCTCTTGCTTCACCACCTGTCATCCATCTTACCTCATTCTGTCACTGATTTTTTGTTCTACATCATCTTTCTCTTAATCTTGAATTATTCTCATCTCTCCTCTGCACATACCTAAACCAACATTGGTAAGAAAATAAATATCATAAAAACATTTTCATCAAAAATAATAGCAAGGCATATGCCTAAAAAATGATTGACTAACACACCATTATCTACTTGATTATTGAACTTGAAAAATTGCACAGATAGTTCTGGTTCATGAGATTTGAACATTACTCAGTATACTTTGTTTAACAAAAACTGAATTATGTCATGCTAACTTCAAAATTGTTCAACAAAAACACACTATTCCCTTAGATGTTTGGTAAAAGAAAGGCTGTCTTCTATAACAAAACATGAGATAATTAATGCATGTTAAGAAAACAATTGTTTGCTGAATTTATTATTTAAATTTTCAATGAAAGATAGGGGCAACTCAAATCAACCAAGCTGCCTTCTGAAAAATCATTAACAATTAAATTTTACATTATTTTTGTCCCCCATGTAATATACAAAAGCCAAAATTTATAAGGGCAAACATACATTTCTCTTGCCCAAAATATCTATGCAATATGCAACATGATATTGATTATTCAACTATAGACCTCTAAGTGTATTCAAAACATTTTCGAATTCAATGAAAACCAATAAATATCAAAAAAAAATTGTTAAATAAGTATAAAGAAAATTGAAAAAAAAAATACTGAAATTCTGAAAATCATTATCTTCATCAAATACATCAATTTAAAAAAATAAAAAGTAAATTAAAAAAATTAAAAAAATAAATAAAAAATTAATAAAAAATAAATAAAAATAATAAAATAAAATAAAAATTTTAAAATGTTTTTAAAAAAATCAAAAAAAATCAAATTAAAATCATAAAATCATAAAAAATCATAAAAATTGTCATCCTGGATATTCCCAGGACTGAGTTAAATTTACTTATAAAACATTTCAAATACATTAATTATACATGGGAACAATAAATAAATGTACACAAGTGGTATACATAAGTGAAATTTATGATAAAATAAAATATATGCCATATATACACCTTATACACATGCATATATCCACCTTTTATAAGTCTTATTTATTTAATATTAAGTAATAATATATATGCTAGGGTAGTCTTAAGAGCCTTAAAAATAAGGCTACATAATTTTTATGTAGACTTAAAGCTGTAGTTTCCATTGTTTTATGTGAAAAACAAGAAATGAACTTAAAATCACTTAATAGATGAATATATGCACTATGAATTTAATATTATTAAAATTGTGCATTGACAGATCAATTTTTCTTAATAAGAAATATTAATTTGGATACTAAAATGCATAAAAATAACACTTTTCAAATTTGGTGTTTTTTATGCGGGAAATGGCTTCTGTGTATGGCCACATACTGCCTGCATTTTTCCCATGTGAATAGCTTCATTTTTAGCAAAATTTACTTTTTCACACTATAACTACCCCACATTCTATGCCCACTGTAGGGAAACACGCTAAAATAGGTGACTGGCATTTATTTAGTGTCCTAATATAATTATAGGTGCATTGACCTTATTATATGCACTAATTTCATTAATAACCTCAAGCTGGGGACCTTTGATTCACTACCACACTTAAATTCACCCAAATTAGTCAAGGATTTACCCATAAAAGCACCTTTCAAGGACCGCATATAGTTATACCACATCTCACATTCTTTTTTGGGTTTCTCAGTGGTTTCTAAGCCAATATTGGTCATTTTTGGATGGGTATTTCATGTAGTAAATTGGAATAATTAGCCCCATCATTTCTACTGTCCTTCCCCCTTAGTATTTTGTAATTTTTAGGATAATTCTTTTTTTTTAGTCTTTTATTTTAAGGTATTACATGCATATACTTGCTTTTTTTCTTATTCTTATATTTTGATGGATTATCCCTATTACACCAGGATTTTGGCAGATGATATCATTCCAATTATGTTATTGGTCATTCTTTATGTTTTTGGGCAGATGCATTAGCTAGAATGAGGCTTAATCAGTCATTTAAAGGACTGTTAAATCAATGAGGTTCACTGGAGGACTATTATTGTATATAAAAGGAGGGGGTTTTGGTCTTGTTTTCTTCATTCTTAATCATTCCAATCAAAATATATAACCAATACAATTACAATAAGTATCAATAGTACTTATAAAGTTTTTGAATAGTGTCTGAATTATTACATCTATTTTTCTACCAACTATAAGATTGTAACCCATTTATATTTAGTGAGATTTAAATTACTGAGACCCTTATATTGAATTATATTTTAATACTTATTGGATTTGTACTACAGTATTCATATAGGACCATGAAAATCTTCAAGACAACTGACTAATCAAGCTATTTCTGTCAGGCTGAGGTCAACTACAGAGACCTGAAGTAGCTTTAATGGTCAGTTTTCTAGAAGATTTTAATGGTCCTATATGAATACTGTAGTACAAATCCAATAAGTATTAAAATATAACTCAATATAAGGGTCTCAGTAATTTTAATCTCACTAATTATATATGGCTGACAATCTTATAGTTGTTAGAAAAATAGATTTAATAAATTCAGATGCTATTAAAAGACTTTATAAGTACTATTGATATGTATTGTAATTGTATTGGTTATATGTTTAATTGTAATGATAAAGAATGTAGAAAAAAAACCAAAAACCAGCTCCTTTTATACACAATTACTTCCCCAATTACCCCCTTTATTTACCAGCTCTATACACAGTTGATGACACCTCATTCCAGCTAATAGATATTTCCAGAAACAAAAAGAGTGACCAGTAACATAATTAGAATGATATCACCCACCAAAATTCTGTAGTAATAGGGATAATCCATCAAAATTAAAGAATAAGCAAAAAAGAGAGTATATGCGTATTATACATTAAAATAAAAGAATTTAAAAAGAAAATTAAGACTATTTATTACTTAATAATAAGGGGGATTAACAGTAGAAATTTTGTGGCTAATCATGACATTATACTACATGAAATCCCCATTCAAAAATAACCAAAATTTACTGGGAAACCACCTAAAAACCAAAAATAGGGAGTGATATGTGGGGTAACTACATGCAGTCCATGGCAGGCACCTTCATGGATAAAATAATTTAGGCAAATTTAAGCCTGGTAGTAAATTAAAGCACCAAGAATGAGGTTATTAATGAAATTAGTTCATATAAAGAGGGTTAATGCATTTATAATTAAGCTAGGACACTAAATAAGTGCCTGTTGCTTATTTTAGTGTGTTTCCCCAAAGTGGGCGTAGAATGTGGGGTAATTATAGTGTGAAAAAGCTAACTTTGCTAAAAATGAAGCAATTCACACAGGAAAAATGCAGGCAGTATGTGGACAGTACACAGAAGCCATTTCTGGCATAAAAAACACCAAATTTGAAAAGTGTTATTTTTATGCATTTGAGTGGCCAAATAAATCGTCCTAATTAAGACAAATTGGTCTGTCAAAGCGCCTTTTTAATATTATAAAATTTATAGCACATATAATCAACTTTTAAGGGATTTAAAGTGCATTTCTGGTTTTTTACATAAAACAATGAAAACAACATCTTTAAGTCTACTTAAAAATTATGTAGCCTTATATTTAAGGCTCTTAAAATTACCCTAGCATTATCCAACTTAATATTAAGTACATAATACTTATAAAAAGTGTTTTTATGCATGTATATAATGTGTTATAATGGCATATTTTGTATATTATCATAAATTTACTTATGTATACTATTTGTGTACTATAATTTATTGTTCCCATGTATAGTCCATGTGTTTAACATAACTTATAAGTACTTTTTACACAGTCCTGGGGATATCCAGGCTGAAAGTTCCCATCTCTACTTGAAATCAGCCTGACACAAATCATAAAGAACAAAAAAAAATAAAAGATGAAAAAAATCAATAAAAATAAATAAAAAAATTATAAAAATCATAATATCATAAAAATTATATAAAAAAAATTAAAAAAATCAAAAAAAAAATCAAAAAAATCAAATCAAAGAAACAAAAAATTAAAAAAAAATCATAAAAAAACTATAGATATCATAAAGATACAGAAAAATCTTAAAAATCTTAAAAATAACTAAAAAATATCTAAAAATCTAAAAAAGTCTAAAAAATCTAAAAAAATCATAAAAATCAAAAAAAAATTGAAACAAATATTATAAAAAACATAAAATTCAAGAAAAATCAAGAAAATCAAATTAAAATTTAAAAATATCAAAAATATCAAAAAATAAATCAAATATTAAATTTAATAAAAATTAAAAAAATTAAAAAATCCAAATAAATAAATAAAATAAAATAATAAAAGAGTTAAAAAGATAAAAAAAATGAAAATCATATCAATTATAAAAATTATAAAAGCAATAAAATCAATAAAATTAAAACAAGCAAGATAATAAAAAAAATTAAAAATTACCAAAAATTAATAAAACAATTAAAAAGATAAAAAAATTCAAAAAAACATAAGAAAAAAATCATTATTATGGTTATAAAAAATTTAAAAAATCATAAAAATAAAAAAATTTAAAAAAATTATATAAAAAAAAAAATAAAAAAATTTAAATTTTTTTCTAAAAATCATCAATTTCCAAAAAATTATAAAAATACTGAAATAAAAAAATAAAAAACTGTATGAATCATACAGCTCTTAAAATTTATTAGAATCTTATAAATTGGAAAAATCTTGAAATCTATATGGCTACCTCAATAAATTAGGTTTTGCATTAAAGCAAAGTATAAGGTGGTAAAAATTTAAGAATGTTTAACCTTGATTTTTTGTGTTTTCTGAAATTATGTGAGTTGGTATTCATATAAAAGAATATTTTACAAGTTTATCTTTGAATATTCTATACATTTTTATTTCTATAATGCATTATAAAGACAGTTTACATGCTCACTTTTTTGAGGAGCTTTTATTATCACTAAAGGTGTCGGTCAATGGTATAGAAAAAGGTAAGGAAAAGGGGAGAAATGGAGGAGGACAAGGAGAAAAATTAAAGAAATAAAATATAATAGATTATATAGTTTATTTAAAAGAAAGGCAACGACGAGAAACTTAAGAGATGACAAAAAATTGAGGTTTTATTAATAATAATATTATTTCAAGTAAGGGTTCTGCGCGGAAAACACTGTAATTACTATCAGACCTAATGCAACCTTTGATTTGTTATATAATATTTAAATTAGATTTTTAATACTAATAAAAATAATAATAAACTGGTTATAATAAAATATGTTAAATTGTGGAATGTATAGAAAGTGATCCTTCTACAGGGGATTATCTAAGGCCCTTTTAAAGGCAATGGGTCCTCTGAAGTGCTACAAATGTCTATATACAAAAGAGTAATGAAGTAAAACAAAAAGATAAAAGAATAAGTGAAACATAACAATGTAGAGAAAAATATGAAACAAATAATTAAAAACCCCAATTAAGAATCAAATTTTCCCACAATTAATTCCCAAATCAGTAAGTTAAAATAGTGAATAACTAAACAAGCCTGAGACATAGGAACTATGAGAAAAATAATTCAAAACAGATGGTACAGTCTGATTTAAGAATTTTTAAGTGAAAAAAAAAAATAAATTGACGCAACAAAATATGTATTTAATTTCAATTTACTATAAATTAATTAATTCTTTTACTGACACAATTAAGGGTCAAAAGAAGCGCCATTAATTATTGTTTAATACTTTATGAAAGATGTTATTTAATATATAAATGTAAATAATTAATTTAATTATATTATAAGTCAATTTTACACTTTTAATTATAATATATTTTTTTAATTAATTAAATATAAATTTATAATTATTAAATACATAAAAGTTCGCCATTATTTGTAGAATATAAAATATATTATGCTTAATTTAAATGTATAAAAAATATATATAAACAATAAAATTAATATAACACTTATATGTAATAAGATACTTATATAATTTTATTATGCAATAAAATATTAATTTATATACATTAAATATAATTCTTACGCCCTCTTTCAGGTCCTATAAGTTAACATATCATTTACTGGGCTCCTGGAATAGCCTGGCTGACACTCGCTCACTCCAAAAAAAACAATAAAAAAAAATGCTAAGATTTTTTCTTTTTGTACCTTTTCAACAGAGTAGGCAGATTTGAAATCTCCTTGCCAGGTATCCATGCATCATGTTCAGATGATTTGTTCTTACATCTCAATAAATATTCAGTACCTCTTTCAGAAGTGATAATTCTATCATTGAGAATTTTATCAATTTCTGCTGTTTCTGTGACCTCCTGAGGGTTTTTCTTAGGTCTTCCCCTTCTTTTGGGAAATAAGTCACTGTTGGAAGTATAAGGCTTAAGCAAAGAAATGGGAAAAACAGGATGTTTCTTATCATATGGAGAATACAATACAACTTCTACTGCATTATCACCAACCATTCTTTTAACAACAAATGGTCCTAAAAAAGGATCTTTTAATTTGTGGTTACCTTGTAAATTGAAATGGACAGTAGAGATCAACACTTCATCACCCTTGTTAAATGTGTATTCTTTATGGGATTTATCCCATCTTTTCTTTTCATATTCAAATGCTTTATCAATAAAGCTCTGATCATGTTTTCTGCATAGCTGTTGCATGTGCATGAAAGATTTTACACCAGGGTGTAGTTCCAACTTAGATAATTTATTATTGAGAATCTGAGCAGGAGTATGTGAGACATAACCTAACCAAAGCTCAAAAGGCTTTTTCTCAGTGACAGAATGAACAGTGCTATTATATGCAAATTCAAGACCAGGCAATAGAGTGACACAATCATGAGTAAATCTGTCATTGTCTTTATATTCTAAACCAAAGACACAATACCTTCTAATCATATCTTCCAGAGTTTGAATCATTCTCTCAGCTAGACCATCAGTCTGAGGATGGTGAGCTGTAGACAATTTTAACTCAAAGCCACAAATATCCATCAAAGAGGTCCAAAACTCAGAAGTAAATTTTGGATCTCTATCAGAGATAATGGCTTTTGGAAAACCAATAATATTAAACATGTAAGACCACCATAAGAAAGCTAATTCTTTGGTGGATACATCTTTGTGGGTTGGAATAAATTTGCACATTTTTGTGAATCTATCTACTATTACCCAACAAGAGTTAAAGCTGTCTTTACCTGCAACAGGAAGACCAGTGACAAAATACATATTAATGATTTTCCAGGGAGCATTAGGTGCTTCAATATGTTGTTATAACCCTGCTCTTTTACCTGTCAACCTTTTAGATTTTTGTCAGGAATCACCAGATTCAACATATAATTATGTGTCTTCAGACATATTAGCCCACCATGCAGTGTTTTTTATTCTAATCAATGTTTTTTCAAGATCAAAATGACCAGCCAATATGTTATCATGACAAAGTTTGAGGATAGTTTCTTTCATAGAAGGAGGAATTACAATTACATTAGTAAGCTTTCTTCTATAATATATATAACCATCTTCAATAGAAAACTTTCCTTTACTTAAAGCATTTTGATACTTTGCAGGAAGAGTTTTAATTAATTCTTGAATTGAAGCATTCTTAGGATCATTTAAGATAGTAACCAATTTATTTAAATCAGAATCCTTCTCATATGAATCCAGTATTAATTGAAATAACTCTTCTTCCATATCAACTACAAATATACCATGGATATGAACAGTATCATCTTCAGGTACATAAGCAGGATTTGAGTCATTATTTGGCAGAGGCAATCTGGAGAGCATATCAACATTGGAGTGAACATTTCCAGCCCTATGGATAATTGTCATCCATCCTCTGTATTCTTGAACAGCAAGTTGCCACCTGAACATATGTCTGTTAGGTGTCTTCAGGTTTAAGAGGGACTTCACAGCACTACATTCAGTTACCAATTCAAATTTTTGGTCATCTAGATAGTAATTAAGCTTCTCAAGAGCCCAAAAAACTGCTAAACACTCTAATTGAGTGGCACCATATTTCAATTCACTACTTATTAAGGTTCTTGAAATATAACAAATTACAACCTCTGAGGATTTATCATTAATAATTTGTTTCTGGTGAAGGGCAGCACCCAGACCAATAAAGCTAGCATCTGTATAAAGGACAAATGGCTTGTTAAAATCTGGAAGAGCCAATATAGGGGCTGTCATTAAGCAACTTTTTAATGTATCAAAAGCTTTTTGACAGTCATTATTCGAGAGAAAAGCAACATCTTTTCTGGTCAGTTTTGTAAGAGGCAAGGCTATGACCTGATAATTTTTAATATATTGTCTATAATAGCCACACATACCCAAAAAACTTTTAATTTCTCTTACAGAAGTTGGTGCTTTCACATTTTGAATGGCAGCAACTTTGTTTTGGTCTACACAAATTTGTAAGCCTGACACAACATGGCCAAGGACTTTCAAAGATTGAAAACCAAATTTACACTTTTTTAAGGATAAGGTCATATTGATTTCATCCATTTTTTGGAAAACTCTATTCAAGTGAATCATATGTTCATCGAAAGTATTAGAAAAAACAATGATGTCATCAATATAAACTATGAGCCATCCTTCAATTATTTCCTGATGGAAAGTGTTATCCATGATCTTTTGAAAAACTGAAGGAGCATTTTTGGGGCCAAATTGCATCCTAACATACTTATATATTCCCATATGAGTAGCAATAAGCAAAAAGGTTTTAGAATTTTTCTCCACTGGAACTTGATGATATCCTTTATTACCATCCAGACAACTAATAAATTTAGCACCTTGCAAGGTAGCATGTATTGAATTAATTCTGGGTAAAGGATAAATATCATCAACATTATAAGTGTTTAAAGCTCCGTAATCTCCATATAATCTAGCCTTATCTTCTTCATAAGAAAATAAGACTGGGGAGATGACACAATATTTGGGGGTGACATCCACTTTCTCATTACTAAAGTCTCATTAATAAGTGCTTTCCTATTTATTATATTTTCATAAGAATTTTTTAGAGTCTTTATTAAAAATAATTAGATAAGATAATTACTTATAAATTTAAGAACTACTATTTCCAACAACCTGTATTATTGGGCTATTATAAAAAAGCAAAGAACTGATGAAGGGTCCTAATGGTCTAGAAGATTTTAACGGAGGTACAACGGGAGTGATAGGTGGGTTTGGGGGTCTCAAGTCAAAAGTACGTATGGGTTATCTTTTGTTTTATATACTCAATTTCAAAGGGGTAAATAATTTAAAGAATATTATTAAATTTAAAGGTTTAGAATTACGTGATAGTAAGTACTAAAACAATAAGTAATAGTAATTAATATTTTGATTGTAGTAATGTTTTTATAAAATAATAGGGGGTATCAATGTTAGAAATATGCCATTTCAAAATACCTCTTTTTTCTACCAAATCAGTAATTAATATTTCCTCATATATGTCATATCTATCCCCCAAAACACCTTTATATGTATTATTAAACTCAAGTTTGTTACTTTATTTTTGTGCTTCAAAATAAATTTTAAATATTTTCAGTTTTTTAACATTGATACCCCTTAATAAGTGAGCAATAAATGATTAAAAACAACCAGAAAGGGAGGCCTTATATAGGCAAAGGAGAGACAAAGCATAGAGTTAAAATTTAAAAATAAAAGTATATGAGAGAGAAGCAATTTTCCAGAAGAAGGAAAATTTAAATATTAAGAATTTTCTATAAGGAATGCTTTAAAATATTGTATTTACAGTATATGTCAAAAGAATTAGATTTATTTAAAAATTCTGGTAATTGTCATTTTTAAATAAGTCATTTGATTTTGGTGTATATATTTATTTTTATTTTTAAATTGTATTTTTTTAATTTTTTTTATTTTCTTTAAATTGTCATTGAGCACGGAAATAGAAAATAAAATAAAATACATGGGACAAAATATATATTTTATTTTTTACTAATTTTACTCTTTTGTAACTAGTTAATTTATTAAAAGTAAATTTGAAGTGACTATAATAAAATTAATAATAATATGTAAGAAAAAGACGTGGCTTCATCCCAGGAAATAATTAATTATTTTACTGGGTGAGTTTAGCAGCCTGGATGATACTCCCTCACTCTAAAAAATCAATAAAAAAATACTAAGATTATTTCTCTTTATATTTCTTTAGAAAAGTAGGAAGATTAGATATCTCCCTCCCAGGTATCCAAGAATCATATTCAGATTTTATATTCTTGAATCTCAATAGATATTCTATACATCTTTCAGCAGTAACTATTTTGTCATTTAGAATCTTATCAATTTCTGCTGTCTCAGTCATTTCATTAGGGGTTTTCTATGGTCAGCCTAGTTATCCCCAGAGCTGAGTAATTCTAATCTTTTTAATAAGATAACCTTAATTACATTAAGATTATAACTTAAAAATAAGGTTAAAATACTTTTATATATGCTTTTAATACATATATATATAATTATTACGCTATTATATGACTTATAGTAGTTTCAAAAGCTTATCCATAGCCTAATATTACTTTTTAAGGTTTTAATGGAGTCTTAATATACTTATATTAATTTTTATTAAGTAATTATATACATACAATAGCTTATACGTATACATAAACCTCATATTCAGTAAAATATGTAGTTATATTAGGTATATTTAGGTCTATAAGTGGGTTTTAACCTCTTAAAAGCCTAAAACCTTTACTTTTATGCTAATTTTATGTCATATGGATGTATTAAGTGGACTCACAACACCTACAGAAGCATATACACCTATTTCAGGCGCATATATCTAGTTTGGACAACTTAATCTGCTTCCTTAAATGGATTTTCATCAAATTTTGGGTTGGGATATCATTACTGGGTCAATATGGATGCTTGGGGATATTATTGGGAGCTTGAAAAGTTAATTTTGTTCCTTTATATACTTTGGGTTTCATTTTATACTCTTTGGATGAGTTATTTTACCTGTTTCTCTATGGTATCCACTTTTATCTGTTTATTCCATTTATGGTATGGTTCTGTGGTATCATTAATTGTGATGGAGGGTCCTTACTGGAGGACTGGGTGTTGAAACCATTTCAAGTGTATTCCAAGGGGAGGTTATGGGCCTTAACAGTGCTGTAATTTCCAGGGATAGCAGTGACATCATTTGGATTGAAGGTCTGTGCACTCCAGTGGATTTTGGTATAGGTAAGGAAGGATTTTGAAAGTTTATTAGACATTACTTACTTAATACACAATAAAAAAACACTATTACAGATTTATATTAATATATAATCATATTATAAAGCATTTTTAAATTGATATTATCTTTATATAAGCTATAATTATATTTTACTGATCTGTTTTCCACAACTAGCACATATAAAAATCCAAGTATTGTGATTTTGCATTGAAAATAACTATTTTATTAGTCTTCCCCTGAGGTTTAATTACTAAATCATTTAAAAATAAGTAGTAGGACAATGAATAATTACTATTAAATAATACTTAGCTACTAGCACATACTGACAATTGGGGGTCTTACCTTAATTATTACTTATTATTTAGTATAAGCCTTAGGACATGATTTTTACTCTAGTATATCTCAAAAAAACCAAATTTTTGGGTCTGAAGCATATTAGTGGGTCATAATAAGTCAGTGCTTGCGTAAAAGAGTCCCTATAATAATTGTACTAGTTTTTTATAATAAAAATTAGGTATTTACAGTAGTAACTGTACCCAATATAAAACCTATTTCACTATGTATTTGGTCACCAATATAACACCCAATTAGATTGGTATTGTGTTAAAGCTTGGTAAGCTAATTATTCGTCCTTATGAAGGTCTATTTAAACTTATTATTTTATTTTTAACAGATTTTTCAAATTTTTCTTATATTTAATTTAAATAAATAAAGATATAAATTCAGGGTAAGCTCCAATTCTTTTATTATTATTTGTATTGCAAATAATTTTTGTCTACTAACTACCATATATGTTTTCCCTTTTGTATATGTGAAGAATTTTTATTTAAAACACAATGAGTGCTCCACAGGACAATGTAAGTAAAAAACCTGCTTATAAAACCAGGACTAAAACTAAAAACATTGCTCCAGGACATCACCATGGAGGGCCAAGCTTACCCAAAACCAGAGTCTATGAGCATAAAGGAAAAGGACGCCCTTCTAAAAGATATAACAATAAAAAAGATATCACCTCCTCAACAGGATAAACTGTCTCATCTGGCCAAACAGGTTCTGAAACTGGAGGAATCAAGGTCTACCATGCTATAGAAGGTAGAGCAGCTGCAAAAGATCTGCAAGAAGGCTTTCAAGCAAATAAATCAAACCTTGGGAGAGTTAAAGGTAGGGCAGCCAAGCCAACAACCCCCTACCCAATCCCCCTACCCAAGGAAGGTCACATCATTCCCAGGAAAAAATCTTGGTAGAGAAATGGAAGTGGGATTGGTTCCATCAGAAGTGGTCCATCCACAATTTCAACAGGGATCCACCCCCTCATCAGACTACCTCAGCTCACCCTTACAAAGAAAGCAAAAGCGTCAAAAGTCAGTGCTTGCTCCTATCCCCTGGTATGTAGATTACTCTCTCAGATTGAACACAATACTGATGATTACAATATAGGTAATATTATTGATGTAAAATCTGTAAAGAAATTTGAGGAGGACTTGAGAAAATTATGTTTTGATGTAGATACACCTGATTTATCTTTTCTTAATAACAACAGTCCTACTTATAATAATAATACAGTTAATCCTCAGTTGCCACCACTTATTATTGATATGAGAATTTCACAAAACAGTGAAAACATTGAGAAGGAAGACATGGAGTATTTTAATAATAACCCCACTGTACATAGAATTGTTTCAGCATTATTGAATAGAATGACTGAGTGTGAGGAGCAGACAATTAAGCTCACAAGTGATAAAATTTTGTCCTTGATATTAAATATTTCTCAACTGTCAACAAGAAATAAAGAATTAATGAATGAACACTTGGATCTAACTCTAAAATATGATTCTTTAAGTAATAAATATAGTGAACTTTCAAACAAATTCTGTGAGTTAGAAAAATTGTATGAAGCACATTAATTAAAATCTAAATCAAGAACTAAGTTATCTTTTGCACATGAAAATCAGCGTTTCTCTGATCTGTCACAAAGATTAACTAAAGTTGAGATTGAAACTTTTAATCTTCTAATGATTCAGGATAATCATAAGTATACACAGTATATTAATAATCCTTACATTGGTAAAAATGAATCTCAATAATTATCCATACCACCACAAGTAAAACCATCTGGTGGTAGTGTCAAGTTTGAGAAAACAAATTTAAGTCACAGATCCATGCAAGAGGAGATACAAGACCATATATCCAGAAGAAATGAGTTATTGAATTTTCCTATGATTAGTGAAGCAAAATCCAATCAGAATAACTAAAGAAATATTGGTCAGTACCCAACTTATGATGGGGAAGCCAGCTCTGATTGGAAACATTTTATTCAAAGAATTGACCACTTAAAATTCTCATATAAGTTACCAGATGAAGAAATAACATTAAAATTAATTTCTCTATTTAAGAATTTTTCTTTATTATTGTTTGAAGCTGTATTGAGTGAGGGTAAAGATTACTCTTGGGTTAAATGAAAACAACTAATTGAAAAACAATTTGGAGGTTCTAAATTTAGGCTCACTCAGCAAAGATTATATGAGAAGACTAGGTATAATCCATTGAATGGTGAGAAACCTATGGTATTTTGAATGAATTTAAATAAAATATTAAAGCCATTGAGCCAAAAATGGATTTTAATTATGGAAAGATAAGATAATATATAAACTACCTATATCTTTCAGAGACATTTTTGTAGCTAGAACAATATTGTTTAATGGATATTCTGAAATTATTAATATTTGTAATGAAATATTTTTAAAACATAAGTATGAATCCAGGTACACCACTCATAAAATAAATAATGAACCTGTGAAAAATCAGAATTCAAAACCACTTCAGGAGAAGCAGAAAGTACCTACTGCACCTGCAGTACCTAAAAAGTATGAGACTAATACTTGTTATAAGTGTAATAAGCCTTGGGTTAAAGGTTACAAATTTGAGAAGAATATAAATATTGTTGAAAATCAGCATGAATCTGAGAATGAAACAGAAAAAATTAAAGATTCAAGTGATTATTTCAGTAATATCTCATATAGTGATGAAAATGAAGTCTGTATGTTCGAAGATAATTCGTCCATCTTTGAAACTCCAATATTAAGTATGGACTCAAACAAATATTTAATGAATTTTGAGGATGCTGAAATCATTAAGGATATACAATCTGATAACTTAAAAATGACACCTATCATGGTTCCAGCTATCATTTCTAGAAAAAATGTAAATATAGTATTGGACACAGGAGCTTCTGGTTCTGTTGTTACTACAAATACATTACAGAAAATTGATAGTTATTATAAGTCAAAGCTTGAACCCCTTCAAAGTAGAAATTTGAGAGCTTTTTGATAAGTAATACACCCCATTGGTAGATACAAAGCTGCTGTTTTCTTTAAACATCAACATGGTTATGTTAGAGTAACTTGTGACTTTGTAGTAATGGACAATAATAATTATAGTAGCTGTTTTATCATTGGAAATGAAATTCTTACTAATTTTGGTTTTAAATTAGACCCTTCTTATAAAATTTTACAATTGGCATAAATAGTAAAAGAAAATTTAAAATAAATTCTTTTAACAAGGTGTGGTACACACCTTGCAGGAAGTTTAATTTTTACCAATCAGCTTGCATATTCCAGGAAGATTAAAGGGGTTTCATAGCGCAGTAGGTAGTGCTAAACTATAATACGTATTTGTGTGTTTCAAGAACAAAGGGAAATAGAAGTGTGGAGGAATATTCAGGGCCTTTGCGCTCGGATTTTGCAGCAGGATGCGCCGCACAATGGGGAATTGTGTGTTATCAATTTAGGACTTCAAACACTGAACAATATGTATTTCGATTTTACAATAATTGTGTGTTATGCATTAAGGAAGGACTCAAGTGCATAGTATACTGCACTGTGGCAAGTGTGGTAAATTACTGAAACAGGTAATGTAGGAGGTTAACTAGTTAAGTGAGTTGTCATAAATATGGACTTAGTAATGAAGTAAGGAGAGCGGGGACATAATCACAAAGCTACCCAAGAGTCAAGGCAACTAAGATCAGCGTTAGAAGGAGTCAAAACTTGGAAGTAGTGCTGAAACAAAACAAAGGTACAGTCAGGAGCGCGCATGTGGAGTATGAGTGAAAAAAGTTAATACTAGTTTTAGTAAGCATAGGAGTCAGCCCTGGAGATCCACTAGGGAACTGTGTTTTGAGAGCTGGAAAAATCTAAAAAGGGGTATTGCATCTAGTAGTAAAAGGGGGAGAACAATTGAAAAATAATTAGTTAAAAAGCGAATAGTTAATAATTGTGAAGTCAAGTATAAGATATTAGTTTTTCTGCAATCATTTGTTTGATTATATATTAGAGATATTTCTGAGTCTTTTGTCATTTGTGCGTCTGTGTGTGTATTTCTTATAGTATAAGTGAGAGATTGCAACATACAGAGAATATATAGATTCAGTAGGATTGACTAGTATTAGAGTTATTTTATTGCTATAATAAGGCATATTCAAAGAGAGCACTTCAAGAGGGAGTAGCTGTGAATATTAGAGCTTGTTAAGAATAGAAATATCAAGATAGTAATACTTTTTTTTTGATCTTTTAAAATCATTTCTCAACTTATAAACTTTCTAATCACATATTAGTATTACACATTATTGTGCTGTCTTTAAAAATAAGAGTGGCAGGCACTTCTTTTTATAATTTAAAAGAAGAACCAACATATCTCGCATTGTGTCTACTGCTAAGTACCTTAGAACTCTCTACAATTGGTGTCCCAACAGTGGCCTAATTGTAACTAGTGTTTTTATTAGATTTTTTGGTTTTCAGGGTTTTGTCAAGAGGACGTGATCAAGCTGGCGCTTCAGCAGAAGAGTCGTAGAGTTTAAAACAAGTGAATCAATAGCCGTCATTAGAGGATAGCGTAGGGCTGTATCGTGAATATAGTCGGGTTTAATTAACAAGTGTGTGTTTATTATTTTTGTGATCTCTTTTTTGTTTTCATATTTCAGAAATGGATACTACTGCGACTATATCTAAGGGATGTCAGGAGAAGGTTAAGACACCTAATTCGACGGTGTCGTTGCCACATACAGTAACTACAATAATTAGATGTATAGATGAAAGTTTGCCTTTTGCGGGTATTAATACCAAGAAGTTCTTACAAAGGTTTGAGCTAGCAGCTGAAGTGCATGGAGCAACCAAGTATGATATGGTGCTTCAAGTGATTTTCTTTGTCTCTAATGAGTGCAAAGACAATTTAGAGGATTTAAAGGGGCATGAAGAGAAAAATTGGTCAGCACTAAAAGAACAGATGCTCAAGAGATGGCTGAAGGTTACCAAGGAAACTAAGTACACAATAAAGGATCTGGATGTCTTGGTAAAGAGGTTCAAAGCTAAAGGGGGTGTTCGAGACCCTAGGGAATTTAAAAGTTTTAGGGAAGATTTTGTTCAAATAGTGGAATATTTAGTCAGTAACAAAGATTTTAGTGATACTAATGCGTCTTTACCTTGGTTTTGTGAAGCACTAGCACCAGAAGTTGAAGACTGGGCGAAGAGGCGCTTGGATAATGAAAGAAAGCTAGTCAAGAAGAGGGACATTAATTATAAGTACCCTGGATTAGAAGAAGTAGAAATGGCAGTGGAAGCAGAAATTAAGTTGCACCAAGTTGAGTGTTGCGCAGCTAGAGTTGCTTTTGATAACGAGGAGATGTACAAAGATGCATCTGGTGTGCAATGGCCTTCTCAGATGTTGTCTCCTAAAGTTAAAGTTTTCACTAAGGAGCCGGATTTAGTTATGGCAAGGATTGACGAGTTGGAGAAGAAAATAAATGAAGTGGCCAAGGTGAAAGAATTGTTAAGGCCCAAGAGTTCTCCTCAAACATTGCGTTTTGCTACTATGGTATGTTCCTATTGTAATAATGAGGGACATACTAGGATGAGGTGTAATGCACTTCAAAAGGATAAAGAGGAGAGGGTAGTTTAAGAGGATGGAACTACACTTATGTTGGAAGATGGGACTAAGCTTGTCAAAGACAAGGATTGAGGGATGCAAGACATGGTCATCAATCATATTAATAAAAAGTCTATTGAGGGCAGGTCAATCAAGGGCAAGGAGCCTGAAGCTAAAGAGAAAGGCAAGGATGCAAAGTCAGTCAATTTTTCAGTTACTTGCGCAGTGTTGGATTTTAAAGTAAAAGAAGGAGCGTTTGAAGCACCACTTACTGCAGCCCGTTTGGATATGTTTTTAGAAAAGCACAAGAAAATGGCCCCACCTACAATCAGTAGGCCAAGAAGAGCTGGTGCTAGGTATGCAAATCCAGAGGATATGGAGGAAGTAGGGTATACTACTAGAGAGAATACACCTGCGCCTATTGAGGATGTTGAAATGGATGGTATGGAACCAGTTGGTTATGGTGTGGATCATCAGGTATAAGATTAAACAATGATGATGGAGGAGTCAGAGGTAGTACAGCAAAGAGCAGTACCTGCTGAAGGAATGCCAGGAACAAAAGGCAATACTCCAAAGAATACACCTGGAAGAGCGAAGGCTGGTGCAAAGGCGACTCAACCTAAATGGAGGATGCATCGCCTGGTTCACTCTGATTTTCCTAGGGCAGCTGAGGATTTATTTGCGCAATGTTTGAAGACTATAGTTTCTGTTCCATTGGGGGTGCTGAAAGCAGTATCTCCGGATGTAGTGAATGGAATTGTGGATAAGTTCAGGAAGCAAAGTGTTGCTAATTGAGCTGAGTTTGGTGTTGGAGAGAAGTCATTTCACCCAGTTGTTGGATTACCTAGGGCACCACATTATGCAGGACCCTTAGGTTATTTAACCATTACTTTAAATATTAAGTAAATTAGAGAGTTAGTGGATAAAGGTTTGCAAATCAATGTGGTGTCAGTAGATGATGCTGTGTAGTTAGGTCTTCCTGTTAAAGATGGTGAGGGTACTGTCGCAGGAATCGGTATAGGTAGGTTGCCTGTTATAGGTGTAGCAGAGTATGTACACACTACAGTTGTGGGAGCAATGGGGGATATACATTTTTATGTTCCAATGGGTGTAGTTAAACCAGTTTTAGGCACACCATTTCTAATGGATTATTTTGCAACTATTGATTATTGTTTAAATAAGACTATTGGAATAAGGATTATGGGTGATGATGGTATTCCAGTAACAGCAGTCTTAGTAGTGCCCAAGGATGGTGGCTGGGAAACTAAGTACTCTGGAGCTTCCCAATTAGAGAAAGAAAGAGAGTTATATGAGGAAGTCTCAGATGATGAGATAGGGCGACTGCCAGGAAGGTTCCAACATTTTAATTAGGGACTGGCATTTTAGGTGTTACTATCTCCCAGGATGAGAGAAACCCAGATAGTGACCAGTCAGTCCAACAAGAAGGGATACATAAAGTAGTACTTCATAGGTGTCTTGGGAATACTACAGTAGAATGTATTATACCTTAGCTTTTTTATTTCTTTGGTTATGGATTTTCTTATACTTATACTAAAAAGAAAAGACAAAAACAGGATTTAGGTGTAACCTGTAGCTATTTTAGAAAGGGTTTGATTTTAAGTAATGAAGGGAGAAGCAAGTGCTGTTTAGCATCTAAGTATAAACCAGTGGCTTTCAAGGTTAAACCAGTAAATGTACTGATGCCAGATTTTAATCCTCCTTTGCAGAGGCCAGCGCTGTCTAGGAATCCTTAGGATACTCCTTTAACAAAGTTTCTACCTGAATTTGCACCAACTAGTAAAATCACAATGGAGAGGCTTCAGATGGTTAATTTTGGACCAGAGGATTGGTTGTTTCAGGAAGAAAATAAATTGTTGTTACATTTTATGGTTCTCAGAGAAAAGGCTATTGCGTTTTCTGAAGAGGAAAGGAGTTTGTTGAAATACTCTTATGGTAAACCTTAAATTGTTCCAGGTGTAACTCATGGGCCGTGGCAAAAGAAGGCTTTTCCAATACCAGTGGCTATAAGAGAAGAGTATACGGAATTATTTAGGGGAAGGTTAAGTTCTGGCTTGTATGAACAGTCTATGTCTAGTTCTTCAAGTCCAGTGTTTTTTGTTGTTAAAAATAATTGTAAAGTAAGGGTTGTTCATGATCTTAGGGAGATGAACAAGGTTACGGTAAAGGACGCAGGAATGCCACCAAGGCCAGAGGAGTTTGTGCATTCTTTTGGGGGATGGGCATGTTATGTATTAGGTGATATTATGGGAGGATACAATGAGCACAAATTGGACAAATCATCCAGACCCATGACAACGTTTGAAACCCCACTGGGGCGCTTCAGGTTAACAAGGTTACCGCAAGGCACAAAATATTCTGTGGGGGTATACCAAGCACAGATGATGTGGATATTTCAGGATGAAATTCCAGAACATGTCGGAATTTTCATTGATGATGGTTGTATAAAAGGACCAGCCAGCGATTACAATGGGGAGGTGTTAGAGGAGAATCCGTTTATCAGAAGGTTTGTTTTAGAATATGAAATTACCCTGGAAAGAGTGCTATTCAGGATAGAGGAGGCAGGATTAAGGATCTCTGGATCCAAGTTTTCTTGTTGTGTTCCAGCGCTAGATATAGTGGGACATGTGGTATGCAAGGAAGGGAGGATCATTGCGGAAAAGCAGAAGAATAAGGTGCTTACATGGCCGAGTCCAAGAAATACTACGTAAGTTAGAGAATTTTTAGGCATTTGTACATATGTAAGAATTTTTATTCAAGATTTTGCTTTGTTGTCCTCACCTTTAAGGCGCTTAACAAGAAAAGATGTTGTATGGGATTGGACAGGGGAATGTGATGAGTAATTCGAGTTTTTGAAAAGGATTGTAGGAAAATATATTCTTTTGAAGAAGTTAGAGTATGGACCAAGCGCTGGCAAAATTACTCTAGCAGTGGATTCTAGTGTGACCGCAGTGGGTACAGTTTTGATGCAGGAGGATGAGGAAGGTAATGATAGACCTGTCCTTTATGAATCTAAGACTTTCACTAGAGTAGAGTCTAGGTACTCTCTGTCTAAGCTGGAGTTATGCGGAGTAGCAAAGATTCTTAAGAAGCTACAATGGATATTTTGGGGGCAACATTTTGAGTTTCAGTTTGATGTGCTATAGTTGGTGAGAATGATTAGTAGCCCAGTTTACCAGATGCGCCCATGATGAGGTGGGTGGCGCAGATTAATTTGTTTTCTTCTGATTTAGCTCATAAGCCAGGAAAGTTGTACATTATGCCAGATTCATTATCTAGAAGACCGCCGTGTGAAGAAGACTTGGAAGCCAAAGAGTTTGAAGAAGATTAGAGATGGGTAACCAGGATAGATTATTGTTATGAAAGATTCGGCAAGGTTGTCCGTGATGATGATAAACTAGTAGCGTGGACAGTTTGTAAAGACATAAAACTAGATTTTGAGGATGCCAAGGATTTTTGTAGCAAAGGTAGTCTGCAACTGGATTTAGGTAATGCTGAAGCTAACGTAGGGACAAGGAGTGCGCTAGGAAAGGCAGTGGAAGAGTCAGATGACAAAGATGATTCAAGGGGAAGTCAAGATAGTAGTACTCATCCTGAATACAACACGTATACTGATGAGAGAGTAGAGTTGTTAAGGTTATATCTGGAAGGTATTAGTCAATCAGATTTTTTCAAGGAAAAGTTTTGGCGCAAAATTGAAAAGTTCGCTAAAGGCTATTTTATTAAAAATGGGAAGTTATTGAAGGATCAAGCTTTGTTTCCTCAGTTAGTGGTCCAAACTAGGAAAAGGAAGGAGAATATAATCAGGGAGTTACATGAGAATTTAGTACATAGAGGACAAGACGAGAGGTATTTCAGAGTTAGGGAAAGATTCTGGTGGCCCAATATGAAGAATTAAGTAAGAGATTTGGTTAAATATTGTCCTGAATGTCAGCGTCGGAGTTACAGAAAGCCAAAAGAGAAAGGTAGAGTGATTGGCGAAGATACTGTTTTTGGTAGCGTCAGTTTAGATGCAGTTCATATAAAAGAAGGACGCTTTAAATACTTGGTAGTAGCCAGGGATGATCTATCAGGATGGGTTGAAGCAGCACCGTTGGCAAATCATAAGGCAAGTAATGTAGCTGAATTCTTGAAGAAATAATGGGTTTATATGTACAGGGTAATGAAGATGGTGACCATAGATGGTGGTGCTGAATTTGCTGGAGAATTCCAAGAAGTAGTCAGAGGTATTGGCACAAGGCTGCGAGTTGCAACACCATATTATCCTGAAGCAGAGGGGATGGTAGAAAGAGGGCATCAAGTTATAAAGGATGTGCTAGTTAAATTATGTGGGAATAATGGGGCAAAGTGGAAGAACTACTTGCCATTAGTTTTGTTCGGGGACAGGATTTAAGTTAAAAGGACAACAGGGTTTTCACCATATGAACTTATTTTTGGTCAAAGGGCAGTATTACCTATTGATCTAGAGGCTGGATCTTTTTTAGGATGTGACTGGGATCAAGTGCACTTGAATGAAGATTTGATTCTAGCAAGGGTAGTGCAGCTTGAAAGAAAAGACAAGTTTGTGGAGAAGGCATATGATAGAATGATGCAGATCCGGGACAAGTAAGTTAAATATTGGGATGAGCATTTAGCGCATAGGTTAAGGAAGCCATTGAACCCAGGAGATTTGGTTTTGGTTTATAATAGAAGTTTAGAAAGCCAATGGGGAAAGATGTTTGCTGACAGATGGAACGGTCCTTATAGGATAAGAAAGCAGATAACTGGGGAGTCTTACTTACTGGAGAAACTCGATGGTACTGAATGGAAGCGATGTGTGGTGGCAGATCAGATCAAAAGATTCTACCCAAGGGGTGTTCCAGTGATACAAGATAACCTCCGGAATGAGGAAAAACCACCAGAATGACCTCAGGGAAGAGGTTAAACTAACAAGTTATGCAACTGTCATAAGCGCTCAGATGAGGGCATAGAGTAAAATGAAATCTTATATTTTCATCGTTCAAGGGGACATGATGAGATTGGTAATTGGATTAAAGGAGGTGCATACCATGTAAACGCAAAAGATGCTGGGAATTTAGCTAATGAGTTAACTAACCAGGAGTGGAATAACAGTTTATAGATGGGGCGCTCTACAGTTCGATTCTTATTTACATCATGTATTTTTGTATTGCAGTAAAGGCAGTACAGTTTTATGATTAAAAAGTTTATTTATGAATTTTTTTTTAGAGTTTACAGTCTCTTAAAGAAAGTAGAGGGAGAAAAGTTAGGTGCTCTAAAATTAGAAGACAGGTGTAGAAGAATAGCGCCATGTCTAAAACAATTATTTAAAGGCATAGCAAGAAAAAGAAATGAAGACTATGTACAGGGATAATGGACAGAGAAGGCTCATATGTAGAGCACTAGTGGACTATTCAGTATCAGTGTGAAAGCTATTAGGATATCCTTTCCAGTCTTCAGGCATGACAAAATGGCGAGGATCGGCAGGGAATCCAAGAATAGTTGATGAGCTGATTTCTTTCATTAGTTGACCTATCATTTCTATATGGGTGTAGAGAGCTTCAAGTTCAGTATCAGAAAAAGCTGGTGCATTATAATAGGATAGAGACATAGCGTCATATATAAGACAAAGACTGGAAAACATTTGCATGGAATGAAAAAAAGGTAAAGGAATAGGAACCCATCCCAGGAAGATGGATTCATTGAAGCCTGAAAAAGAGTCAGTGGGTAAGGGAAGTGTAAGTATAATGAAGGGTACTTACTTTCTAATAAGTTTTGTGGGCCCGCTGATGGCGAAGAAATGGTATCCGTGTCAGGAGCAGCTTTAGGGGAGCCTGAGCGCATAGGAGCATTAGAGCTCGGAGTGGAAGAAGGCAGAGTGCTAGGCTGGATAGATATTTCGCACCTGGGAAAAGTAAGAAGCGATGGCGTCTCATAAGGAATGTTATTATTTGTAGAAGATTTGGGGCTAGCAGGACTTGTTGTGGTAATTATGGGGGTGCTACTAGTAGAAATAGGTGGAAAGAGAATATAGCCAGTAGGCTGGGAAGTATTTTGGTTTAGAGAGATATTTCAAGTTTGTGGTATCTAAAGCAGTTGTCACAGGCAGGTCTAAAGGAGGCATACCCCAGAGGTCTATAAAATGTACAATGAAAGTTGCGGCATTTACAAAAAGAGCAAGCTTGATCTTTGGGAACTGTGTGATATTGAGTCATAATGTTTGGATGAAGGTAATCTCGGTTATTAGACGGGCTATTTATAGGTCAATAATGGCATTATGGAAAACACATCAGTTGCGCAATAACTGACATGAGTGCTGAATGGTTTCTAAGAAGGATATGAAGAATTTTCATCATCAAAAAAGAAAAAAGAAAACCTAAGGAAAGGCGAATCCGTCGCAGTCAAGGGAAAGTGATACGTTGCAAAGATCTGAATATTTCAAGGGAACGCATGCATATATGATTCAGGGGATGTATTTGCTGCTATAGGGAGTAGCGCCAATCTCAAATTTATTTTGTATTTATTGTTTCATCTTTCATAGGCACTTAGTAGTAAGGTGTGCTGTTTGGAAAAAGGATGATATTTTTTGGGGCAACTCATCTTGAAGATGTTGGGTTCTCACAAGGAACTTGGGGCCAAGCAGAATTGAAAAAAAGGGAAAAAAAATTTTTATTATTGTTGCGATTTTTTTTACAAAAATATGTACAATTTATTAGGAATATATAAGGAAGATTTTTAGTATTCTGCATCATCATAGATTGTGATGCAGAAGGCCCAGTTGTTAACAGCCTCTTGCATGTTTTGTTGCAAGGTGGTCATTAGCTGTTTTTGTTTATTATACTTGGCGTGAGTATAAACCGTGACCACCTCAAGAAATTCCTTGACAGCAGCTATCATATCATTCATACAACGCATGGTTGCATTGTATGGTGCGCAGGCAATGTGCTCTGCAAAATCACAGTTTAGAACCATGGTGGGCTCTTCCTCATCGTCATTAGGAGGGACGTCAGCTGGCCAATCATCTGGTATGATGGTGTCATAAACTGGCTGAAGAGTGGCCCAGTCAGGAGTTGGATTTCACGGAGTACACTCCGGAATAGGGTCGGTATCCCAGGCGGGATCTTCTTCCAAGACTGGAAGGAACAGAGGAGTGTTAGGAGGCGAAGGTGATTCAGCATAAGGTGTGCTGGCACATTCTAAAATAGGAAAGAGATAATGTTAGTGTTAGATTAGAAGAGGGAGAAGAAGGAAAAAGATGACTTACCGTACTCTCCTCTGAAAAGAGAGAGTTATGAATAGAGGCGACACTACTAGGTGTAGGTGTGCGGTAACCAACCTTGACATGCTTGTTGCCAGGTGGGGTCAAATAAGTGGGCGCAGGGAGCTTGATGGTCATCTGACTCATCATATTTGTAGTGGAAGGGTTGGGATCTGGGCGCGCAAAAGTGGGTGGCCCTTTGTAACTGTACTTCTTTTTGCATTGTTTACCGTAATTGCATGACTAGGAAAGAAAGAAAAAGAAATTAGTAATAGGAAGGAAGGAAGGAAGAGAAATGAAGAAAACTTACACTAAAGAAAGTATTTCCACGGGGGGTTTTTTAGAAGTGGCAGGGAGCTATGCCATTCTCAATGCAGCAGGTGCATCTTGTCCCACCCATAAGTGTAGTTACTGGTGTTGTAGAAGGAGCAGTAGAGGGTTGGGTACGCACAAACATTTGGATTGCATCCACAACATTGGCAATACTTTTGGTGTTAATGGTAGTGTTTCTAGTATTCATTGAAGGAAATAAATTTCAAAAAGTAAAGATGAGTATTTTTAGTAAGTAAAGGAAGAAGATGGAAGATGGAGGAAGAAAGCGCTGCAAGACGCAGGATATTTATAGGCTCCTGGGGACAGTCGCGAGTAGAGGGAGGATGTGGTACGCACCTTGCAGGCAGTTTGATTTTGGACCAATCAGCTTGCATAGTCCAGGAAGAACAAAGGGGATTCATGGAGCAGTAGGTAGTTCCAAACTATAATACGTATTTGTGTGTTTCAAGAACAAAGGGAAATAGAGCGCGGAGGAAGATTCAGGGTCTGTGTGCTTGGATTTTTCAACAGGATGCGCCGCACAATGGGGAATTTCGTGTTATCAATTTAGGACTGCAAGCACTGAAAAATATGTATTTGGATTCTCCAATAATTGTGTGTTACACATTAAGGAAAGAATTATGGCTTAAGGAAGGACTCAAGTGCATAGTACACTTCACCGCAGCAAGTGTGGTAACTTACTGAAACAGATAATGTAGGAGGTTAACTAGTTAAGTGAGTTTTCAGAAATATGGACTTAGTAATGAAGTAAGGAGAGCGGGCACTCAATCACAAAGCTACCCAAGAGTCAAGGCAACTAAGATCAGCGTTAGAAGGAGTCAAAACTTGGAAGTAGCGCTGAAAAAAAACAAAGGTACAGTCAGGAGCGCACACGTGGAGTATGAGTGAAAAAAGTTAATACTAGTGTTAGTAAGCATAGGAGTCAGCCCTGGAGATCCACTAGGGAACTGTGTTTTGAGCGCTGGAAAAATATAAAAATGGATATTGCATCTAGCAATAAAATGGGGAGAACAATTGACAAATGATTAGTTAACAAGCAAATAGTTAATAATTTTGAAGTCAAGTATAAGATATTAGTTTTTCTGCAATCATTTGTTTGAGAATATATTAGAGATATTTCTGAGTCTTTTGTCATTCGTGCATCTGTGTGTGTATTTCTTATAGTATAAATGAATGATAGCAACATAGAGAGAATATATAGATTCAGTAGGATTGACTAGTATTAGAGTTATTTTATTGCTATAATAAGGCATATTCAACGAGAGCTCTTCAAGAGGGAGTAACTGTGAATATTAGAGCTTGTTATGAATAGAAATATCCAGATAGTAATACTTGTTTTTTTTATCTTTAAAACTCATTTCTCAGCTTATAAACTTTCTAATCACGTATTAGTGTTACACAATATTGCACTGTCTTTAAAAATAAGAGTGGAAGTCTTTTCTTTTTAGAAATTGAAAAGAAGAACCAACCCATCTCACATTGTGTCTACTTATTAGTACTTTAGAACTCTCTACAACGGTCTTACACATTGAGTCAGTAATGAATATTCCGTGCAAAGGAAGAGAATCCAATGAAATGGAACTTCTGAAAACAGAATTTTCAAAATCATAATTTGGCACTCAGATAAGTGAATCTGAGAAAAATAATATTTTGGACTTAATTAAAGTATTTCCAATGGCTTTTGCAAATGGGACCAATGAACTTTTCTTGCAAAAGATCTTGAGATGAAAATTAGTTTAACCTGTGATATGGATAATATTCCTGCTAGTATTATAAAGAAACAATACCCTGCTTCACCAATGAAGAGGAAAGAATTAGAGGATAATATTAGGATGTTATTAAAAATAAACATTCTTGAAAAGGTTGAAACCACACCAAAATATTGTGTAATATCACCAGTGCTAATATCTTATGAACAAGATAAAGCAAGACTGTGCGGTGATTATAGAGCATTAAATACATTTAAAGTAGATGATATTTATCCCTTTAAAAGGATTGCCTCTATACATGCTACCCTTTAAGGTACTAATTATATAAGTTTCCTAGATGGAATAAAGGGTACCATCAAATTCCTTTTGAAAAGAATTCACAGAACTGTTTGTTGATAACAACACATATGGGAATATATAAATATGTCAGGATTCCATGTGGACCAAAAAATTCTCCGTCAGTATTTCAGAAGTTACTTGATATAACATTTCATAATGAAATGATTGAGGGATGGTTAATGGTATACATTGATGACACCATAGTGTTCTCTAAGACATATGATGAACACTTAATCCCTTTAAAGAAGGTATTTCAGAAAATGGATGAAATAAAACTGACCCTTGCATTGAAAAAAATGTTAATTTCTGTTTGAGTCTTTAAAAGTGCTTGGTCATATTTTATCTGGCTTACAAATATGTGTAGACCAAAATAATGTGGAGGCAATTAAGAATATTGGAATTCCTTAAAATGTAAAGGATGTACAATATTTTCTTGGAATTTGTGGTTATTATAGACAATATATAAAAAAATACCAATTAATTGCTGCACCATTGATCACACTGATAAAGAAATCAGAAGCTTTCATTTGGAATAATAAAAGATAACAGGCTTTTGATATGTTAAAAGAATGTTTGATGACAGCTCCTATCTTGGGATTAGCAGATTTCCAATTGCCTTTTGTATTGTATACAGATGCATGTTCTATTGGTCTAGGTGCAACTTTGCATCAAAAACAACTTATTGAAGGGAAAATGTCAGAAGTAGTCATTTTCTATATTTCATGTACTCTAAGAAGTAGTAAATTGAAATATGGTCCTGCTCAACTTGAATGTTTGGAAGTAGTATGGGCTCTTGAGAAGCTACATTATTACCAGGAATAGCAAAAATTTGAGTTAATAAAAGACTGTAGTGCAGTTAACTCACTCTTAAAAATGAAACTCCTAATAGACATATGTTTAAATTGAAATTACCTGTACAAGAATACAGAGGACTGATGACTATTACACATAGAGCATGAACCTTACACTCTAATGTAGATGTGTTTTCTAGAGAACCTCTACCAAATAATGATTATAATCCTGCTTATTTTCCTGAAACAGATATTATTAACATTTATGGCATTTATATTGTAGATCTTGAGAATTAATTTATGCAATCAATTCTTGATAATTATGCTTCAGATCCTGACTTGAGTAAACTTACTAAAATATTAACTGATCCATCTAATGCCTCAATGAGTGTTTTAATAAAAACATTACCACATAAGTATAAGGAAGTATTAGAAAAAGGGAAATTTTCTATCAAGGATGTTCTTATATATTACAGAAATAAATTAAGCAACTTAATTGTAATTCCCCCTTCAATGGAAGAGTTAATGTAATGATATGTCATGAAGATATACTAGCAGGTCATTTTGACTTTCATAAAACATTAACCAGAGTAAAAAATACAGCTTGTTGGATTAAACTGTCTGATGATATTAAAAATATGTTGAGATATGTGATTCTTGTCAAAAATCTAGAAGATTAACAGTCAAAGGAGCTGGTTTATTACAATAACTTGAGAAGCCATAAGCTCCGTGGAAAATAGTTAACATGGACTTTGTAACAGGTTTTCCAATAGCAGGGCGTAAGAGTTTTAACTCCTGCTGGGTAATTGTAGATAGATTTAAAAAAATGTGTAAATTTATTCCTACCCACAAACATGCTTCTGCAAAGGACTTAGCTTTTTTATGGTGGACACAAATGTTAAATATAGCAGGTTTTCATAAAGCAATAGTTTCAGACAGAGATCCAAACTTTACTTCTGAGTTCTGGACATCACTTATGGATGTTTCAGGGTGTCAATTAAAACCCATCCACAAACTGATGGTCTGGCAGAAAGAGTTATACAAAATTTAGAAGATATGATAAGAAGATATTGTGCTATTGTTTTTGACTTTAAAGAAAATTACAAATTCACGCATGATTGGGTTGCCCTTATCCCAGATTTAGAATTTGCATAAATAGTACAGTACATTTTGTCACTGGCAAAAAGCTATTTGGGTTATGGTTGGGTTGTGTACCTAAAACCCCTTCTAAACCTCTTAATAAATTACCTAGATTGGATATCCATCAAGGTATAAAATCTTTCATTCAGATGAAAGAATTATGCAGAAAGCATGCTCAGGAATGTATATAAAGGAATTTGAGTATGAGAAGAAATGATGGGATAAAGCCCATAAAGAACAAATGTTCAAAGAGGGTGATGAAGTCCTTATTTCTACACTAAATTTCAATTTAAATGGTAATGTTAAATGGAGTGATCCATTCATTGGACCATTTGTAGTAAAAAAAATGGTTGGTAACAATGCTGTTGAAGTTATTCTATATGCACCATATGATAGAAAACATCCACTATTTCCTATTTCCCTTAAAAACCATACCTTTCTAGTGACACTGCTCTATTTCCAAGAAGATCAGGAAGGCATAAACAGCAACCTGAAGAAATAGTTGAAAAAGCAGAAATTAAAAAGATACTTAAAAAGAGACACCTTACAAAAGAAAAGAGAGTTGAGTATCTATTAAGTTTATAAATAAATCAAGTGAATATGACCAGTGGATTCCAGAAAATGAAATATCTGATCTTAAGAATATCTTGAAAAAATTTAAATACAAATAATGCTGTTTAATACAGTATATGTATCATAGAAATTTAAAAAAAAAATTCTATTCACTCCTTACTTATTAATTAAAATGTCTTAAAATATTTTTTATTGTTTTTTTTGGGTGAGGGAGTGTCAGCCTAGGTATCCCCAGGACAGATTAATTCTTGTGCTCAAAATAAGATAACCTTAATTCATTAAGATTATAACTTAAAAATAAAGTTAAAATACATATATATATTGTTATAATACATATATATATAATCATTACACTATTATATGACTTATAGTAGTTTAAATAGTTTATCCAAAGTCTAATAATACTTATTAAGGTTTTAATGGAGTCATAATATACTTATCTTAAGTAATATTAAGTAATTATAGACATAAATTAGCTTATATGTATACATAAACCTCATATTCAGTGAAATATGTAATAATATGAGGTATATTTAGGTCTATAAGTGGGTTTACACCTCTTAATAGCCTATAAAATTTATTTTTATGCTTATTTTAGGTCATATGGACATATTCAGTGGACCCACAATTCCTACACAAGCATTTACACCTATTTCAGGCGCATATATCGAGTTTGGACAACCTAATCTGCTTCCTTTGATGGATTTTCATGGATTTATTGGTTGGGATATCATTACTGGGTCAATATGGATGCTTGGGGATATTATTTGGAGCTTGGAAAGTTAATTTGGTTCCTTTATATGCTTTGGGTTTCATTTTTTACTCTTTTGATGAGTCATTTTACCTGTTTCTCTATAGTGTCTGCTTTTATCTGTTTATTTTATTTATGGTATAGGTCTGTGGTATCATTAATTGTGATGGAGGGTCCTTACCGGAAGTATGGGTGTTAAAAATTCTTTAAGTGGAAGCCATGGGGAGTTTATGGGCCCTCACATTGCTGTGATTTCCAGGGATAGCAGTGACATCATCTGGATTGAAGGTCTGTGCACTCCAGTGGACTTTGGTATAGATAAGGGAGGATTTTGACGGGTTATTAGACATTGCTTTCTTACAACACATTAAACAAACACTATTACAGATTTATTATAATATATAAATATATTAAAAAGCATTTATAAATTAATATTATTTTTATATAAGCTATAATTATATTTTATTGATCTATTTACCACCACTAGCACGCATAAAAAACCAAGTATTGTGAGTTTATATTGAGAATAACTATTTTATTAGTCTTCCCCTGAGGTTTAATCACTAAATAATTTATCAATATGTAGTAGTTCCATTAATAATTACTAATATATCATACTTAGATACTATCACACACTGAAATCTTTGATCTTCCCCTCCTTTTGGGAAATAAATCACTATTGGATGTGTAGGGTTTTAAAAGATATATTGGAAAAAAAGGATGTTTTCTATCATATGAAGCTTACAAGATAGCTTAAACTGCATTTTAAACCACAATTCCTTTGAAAATATATGGACCTACAAATGGGTCTTTCAATTTGTTATTGCTTTGTAAATTGAAGTGGACTGTAGAAATAAGTACTTCATCACACTTCTTAAAAGTGTATTCTTTACGGGATTTGTCCCATCTTGTCTTCTCATATTCAAAGGATTTTTCAATACATTATTGAAAATGAATTCTACAAAGTTGTTTCATTTGAAGAAAAGATTTTACATCAGGATGTAAATCCAATTTAGGTATTTTATTATTGAGAATTTGGGCAGGAGTATTTGGGACATATTCAAGCCAAAGCTCAAAAGGCTTTTTCTGAGTAACAGAATGAACAGTGCTATTATAAGAAAATTGCAAACCAGGAAGTAAGGTAACTTAATCATGAGTGAATATTTCATTGTCTTTGTACTCAAGGAAAAAGGCACAATATCTTCTTATCATGTCCTCTAAAGTCTGAATCATTCTTTCAGCTAATCCACCAGTTTGGGGGTGATGGGCAGTAGAAAATTTTAGATCACAGCCACAAACATCCATCAGAGACATCCAGAGTTCTGAAGTAAATTTAGGGTCTCTATCAGAGATTATGGATTTAGGAAAACCAGAAGTATCACAAGAAAGCTAATTCTTTAGTGGAAAAATCCTTGTGAGTAGGGATAAATTTACATATTTTTGTGAATCTTTCCAGAATATTCCAACAAGATTTATAACTGTCTTTCCCAGAAATTGGTAATACTGTTACAAAGTCCATGTATATTATCTGCCATGGTACATCAGGAGGTTCAATATTTTTCATTAATCCTGCTCTTTTACCCATCAATCTTTTTGATTTTTGGTAAGAATCACAGAATTCAACATATAGTTTTGTGTCTTCAGACATATTAACCCACCAAGAAGTGTTTTTAATTCTTATTATTGTTTTTTAAAGATCAAAATGTCCGGCAAATATGTCATCATGGCAAATTTTCAAGATGATCTCTTTCATATGAGAAGGAATAACAATAACATTACTCAACTTTATTCTATAATATAGATATCCTTCATAAATTTAAAATTTACCTTTTTCCAAAGCCTTCTGGTACTTTGATGGAAGAGTATTAATTAATGCTTGTATTGTAGCATTCTTTGGATCATTTAATATGGTACAAAAATTTTTTAAGTCAGTTTCCATATCATATGAATCCAGAATAAGCTGTAATAGCTCTTCCTCTATATCAACCACATATATCCCATGAATATGAATAATTTCATCTTCAGGATCATATGAGGGATTTGAATCATCATTTGGAAAAGGTAACCGTGATAAAATTTCTACATTTGAGTGAAAAATACCAGCCCTATGAATTATTGTCATCCTCCCTCTGTATTCTTGGACAGCTAACTGCCATCTGAACATATTTCTGTTAGGTATTTTTAAAATTTAAGAGAGATTTAACTGCACTGCAATCAGTGACAAGCTCAAACTTCTGATCATACAGATAATAATTTAGCTTCTCTAGAGCCCACACTACTGCTAAACACTCTAGTTGAGTGGCACCATATTTCAATTCACTATTTCTCAAGGTTATTGAAATATAACAAATTACTAATTCTGATAATTTATCATTCATCACTTGTTTTTGATGGAGGGCAGCACCAAGACCAATAAAACTGGAATCAGTGTATAAATCAAATTGTTGATTAGGGTCAGGTAAAGCAAGAATTGGTGCTGACATTAAAAAATGTTTCATAGTGTCAAATGCTCTTTGTCTTTCACTGTTCCAGACAAAAGCAACATCTTTCCTAGTCAATTGAGTAAAGGGTAGTGCTATGACTTGGTAATTGTTAATATATTGTCTATAGTATCCACACATTCCCAAAAAACTCTGGAGCTCGCCAACTGTGGTAGGAGCCTTCACCTGTTATATGGCTGCCACTTTGTTTTGGTCAACACATATCTGTAAGCCTGAGACAACATGTAAAAGCACTTTTAAGGAATGAAAACGAAATTTTCATTTCATCAAAGCAAGTGTCATATTTATCTCATCCATCTTATGGAAAACATTACACAAGTGATTAAGATGGTCCTAAAATGTTTTAGAGAATATAATGATATCATCAATATAAACCATCAGCCATACTTTAATTATTTCTTGATGGAATGTGTTATACATAAATTTTTGAAAAACTGCAGGGGAATTTTTAGGGTCAAATAGCATCCTAATATACTTATAAATACCCATATGAGTAGCAATCATCAGAAAATTCTGAGAATTCTTCTCAAAAGGTACCTGAAGATATCCCTTGTTACCATCCAAACAGCTGATATAATTAGCACCTTGTAGGGTAGCATGTATAGAGCTAATTCTGGGTAAAGGATAGATATCATCAACAACATAAGTTTTCAATGATCTATAATCACCACATAACCTGGCTTTATATTTCTCATAAGAAATTAGGACAGGTGAGATAACATAATGTTTAGGTTTTTCAACTACCTTTTCAATAATATTTATTTTTAAAAGGGTAGAGATATTTTCTTCAATATCTTTTCTCTTTGTTGGAGAAGCAGGATAAGGCTTCTTCTTTAAACTAAGTGTTATTTCAGTTAATGGTAAAGATAATGAAAGCTTCATTTCCTCTTTTACCAATCCTAATTTATGTGACCCATGATCAAAGGCCATAGGAAAAGGTATTATCAATTTAATGATGGAATCTTTATCCTCACCAGAAAGTTGTTCTCCAAAAGAAGCATTGTCAATTTCAGACACAAGAGCAGGCAATTATTTTGTAGATCTTCCTTAATATTGAACTACAGCATGACTTGCATTCAATCCTGGTGTTAATAATTTTTTGGGGGAGGAAATTTTAAATTTTCACTTCCGATACATCCCCATTGTGAAGAATTGGTTTGAAGGATCGAATTTAATTCCATATTTGGTTAAAATGAAATTTCCCACAATGAACAAACTACTCAAGTTATCATTTTTAATGACAACAAAATAACATATAGCTCTTACAAAATCATGGTTATATTTGAAAAATACTGTGGCTTTGTATTTACCAATGGTGGATAAAACAGAGCCATTACCTCTCCATTTCTCAGAGATAATAGGCATATGTTTTGATTTATAATTTTGGTCCACTGAATCAAGTGCTTTTTCAGATACTACACTTCCTCCAGCTCTAGAAGCTAAGACAACCTCAATGTTTTTTCCATTGATAAAGACTGGTGCCTTGAGAGGGGTAATAATAATTGAACTGTCCTCAAGGTTTTTTTTGATCTCAGCATCCTCTACTGTAGATAAGTCATTATTCTCAATATTAATATTATTCAAATAATGAATATCCTCTTCCAGCATCAAAATTTCCTGATGAGATTCATATTAAATATTGCTGTCACAATCACTTGAAGTATCATCCAGTGCTATTGTGTCATCAGCATGTTCCTCTGTCTGTTCAACAAAATTTATCTTCTTTTCACAAAAATGGCCTTTCTTCCAAGGCTTTCTGCATTTGAAGCAAGTGTTTGTTGCATACTTTTTGGGTGCAATAGGGGCAGAAGGTTTACCAACCTTTTCCAGAGGTTTTGGTTGGTAATTGGGGGGTTTCTCCAATGGAGTTCTAGGAATGAATTTTCTAGAATCATACTTTTTGTTTAGAAGGATCTCATTACAAGTATTGATGAAGGAAGAAGGTTTTCTTGAGAACTCAGTCCTAGCAACTATCAAGTCTCTCAAAGACATAGGTAATTTATATAGGATCCTGTATTTCCATTATTCAAACCTCATATTTGGGTCCATTGTCCTCAAGATTTTCTAAAGTTTCATCAGGAGCTCAATGGGTTTTTCAGTAGAAAAGCTATATTTAGTTTCTTCATACTGCCTTTGTTGAGCTATCCCAAACTTTGAACCACCAAATTGTGCTTTAATTAATCTTTTCCAATATTCACATGAGTAGTCATTTTTATCCAAGAGAACAGACTCATACCACATTAGGGCCACATTGGTAAATAAAGAAATTATTTTTGACACAATTTCCTCATCTGGGAGTTTTTAAGAATTTTTAAATATATCAATCCTGCAAATGAACTGTTTCCAATCAAAGGAAGAGTCACCATCAAATTTTAGATATTGGTCTAGTTTTGGCCAATTCTTTGATTTGAAGTAGTCTCCTTATTACACGCTTTTTTCTGAGTGAGAAGAAGCTATAACTTCTCCAATTGGGCAGCAATTTTATTGTTTAATCATTCTGTGGATGATCCAAGTGCATTATCAATTTTTGATGGAAACTCAGTGATATCAACAGGTATTTCTGGAACTAATTTTACTTTGGATGAAGTAGGAACAGGTAAAATTAGGCTATCCTGCACCACATGTTCTTTCAAAGAAATGTCAGAAAACTTTTGATCACGTAACAATTAATTTAATTTCTCTTCAATGATTGTTAGCCTAGTCTTTACTCTTGGAATACTAGATAAACTCTCATTGATGGTTGCAAAAGATAACTGTTTCTTATTTTGTAAAGATGAATAATGATTGCTCAATCTTTTTCAGTTCATCTTATGTCACTCTATCTCCTGGAAACAGATGGACACAGTATCTTTTAATTTAGACAAATTATTCTTGATATTTTGCCATAAAGCAACTTTCTTTTCGTGAGTTACTTTTTAATGAAACAAATCAACAGAAACTCTTTGTAACTCACTCTTAAATGATTGATAACCCTGTTCAGTGAACAAACTATTATATTTCTGAGTCAATTTTATGTTTTTCATAATATGATTTTATTTAGCAATAATATCCCTCAAATATTCATCATTAATGTTAGCTACATCTGGAGTATTTCTAAATAGGGAAACAGAATAACTTTCCAGATTCTTATAAAACTCAGGTTCAAGTGTCTCATCAATAATAGCCATATCAGGATTTATCATTGATGTAGCAATCAATACCAAAAGATTAGATACATTAGAATATTGAGCAATTTTCTACTACTCTCAGCCTCTACTGGTCTCACAGTCTCATTTCCTCTTCCGGAATTACCTGAAGGAACTGAATCAACAACAAGAAATGGTACTTGAGATTCAATAGAGGGGCTTACCATAGCTTGGGCAAGAATTGAATGTGATTTTTTTTCTTTTTCTTCATCCTTGATAGGGGTGAGGAGGTTGGGGGTTGAATTGATTGGTTCTTGAAGGACCTGCCTGAGGTACTTGTTTCTGTTGATGTTGGGATAGATAATCCCACTGGGTGGTCAGCCAATCCCACTGCCACTTTGAGACTTCCACCTTTTCTTGTTGCTGGGGAGTCAATTGTGGAAGGGCTTTTGGGGGATGGGGAGGTTTCTTTTTCTCTTGAAGAAAGGTTTTTATTTTTCTTACCTTGTCTTCTAGAGATTTTGTTCTTGACATCAACTTGAGATCTTCTGACCTCAATTCCTTGATGTGGGTGGAGAGATTGCTGACTTGTTGATTCAAGGGCATCTTTTTTATTTTGAAGCCTTTTGGAAGCTCTTCTGGGGGGTTGCTTGAAGGATTACATTCCTGAGAAGTTGTCTCCACTAATATCTCTATCTCTTGCATCTTCACATCCTGATTGGTCCAGTAATTGATTAATTTGAGCCAGGTTTGTAGTCAAAGGAGAAATTACAGAAGAAGCTTCATCATAATCAATTAAATCTAGCTCCTCATCATGGCCATCACAAGCACCTTTGTCAGTCATAATTGTAGTTAACCTATACTGATAGAATGAAGTATTTAATCAGTTATTATTTTTACTTTATTTAAGAAAAATAAGGAAAAAAATTAATATATAAGTAATTATCAGGATTTTGTAATCTACTGGAATAATTAGAATATAATGTTTTTCAGGACAAAGAATCAACTGAAATAATAATTAAAATTTTATTAATTAATATAGAGTAATTGTATAACCAGGAATAAAATAAATCAACTGATATAGTAAAATAATTTAGTAATTAGTAATGTATATGTTGATAATTATCAGGATTAGAAGTCAACTGATGAATTTAATTACCAGTACTTAATGTCAACTGAAAATAATTTTAATTACCAGGAATTAATTTCAACTGAAATAATTTAATTACCAGGACTTATTTTCAACTGAAATAATTTTAATGTAATCAATTCAATTAATTTTTAAATATTATGAATTTACTGGCAGGACAATTTGTCAACTGAAACAATTATTTAAAATATTAATTATCAGGACAGAAGTCAACTGAAATAATTAAAAAAATTTAATATAATTAATATAATTTTTTATATGACTTCTAGGACTAAAAAAAATATAGTTCTATCTTGGTCAACTATGAAAAAAAATATTTTATTTACCAGGCACCTCCCCCTGTAAAATGAGCAAGTTAATGCTACTTACAGAGTGCTGAGTAAAAAAGATATACATAGACAATGAAATGTGCAAAGTGACCCACAAATAGTAATTAATATAATTACCACAGTTATATATGACTATTTCCACTATATGAACTTAAGTTTTTGAGCGCAGTTCAATTCCCGGTTGAAGCCATAAAATGAGTCACCTGGTTGATGATGTTTGTTGTTTTTGTCGTCTACTTGTCCTACTGGTACCTTGTTGATGATAGTTCCTCAGTTGCAGCCTTCAAGATATCAATGCGCTGTTGACAATTCGGAAAGGGCCTCAAGTGTTGAAGGGTCCTGATGGTCTAGAAGATTTTCATGGAGGCCCAACGGCGGTGATAGGTGAGCTCTTGGGGTTTCAAAGTCAAAGGTAAATTTGGGTTATCTTTTGTTTTATTTACTCAATTTCGAAGAGGTAAAAAATTTAAAAATATTATTATAATTAGAGGTTTAGAATTACATGGTAGTAAGTACTGAAATAATAAATAGTAGTAATGTTTTAATAAAATAATTAGTGAGAAATGATTGATCAAAAACAACCAGAAAGGGAGGCCTTATATAGGCAAAGGAGAGACAAAGCACAGAATTAAAATTTCCAAATAAAAGTTTATGAGAGAGAAGGAATTTTCCAGAAGAAGGAATATTTCAAATATTAAGAATTTTCTATAAGGAATGTTTTAAAATATTTTATTTACAGTATATGTCAAAAGAATTTGATTTATTTAAAAATTCTGTTAATTGTCGTTTTTAAATAAGTCATTTGATTTTGTTGTATATATTTATTTTAATTTTTAAATTGTATTTCAAATATTAAATTTTATTTTAATATTGAATTGTATTTTAATATTTTTTATATTTTCTTTAAATTTTCATTGAGCATGGAGTTGGAAAATAAAATAAAATATATTGGACAATTAATAAGAATATTATTTTTAACTAATTTTACTTATTTGTAACTAGTTAATTTTTTACAAGTAAATTTGAAGTAATTATAATAAAATTAATAATAATATGTAATATAAAGGAGTGGCTGCATCACAGGAAATAATTAATTTTTTTACTGGGTGATTTAAGCAGCCTGGCTGACAAAAACTGAATATATTGATTATTTTTTACCTTATAAATATAATTTTTTCAATGATCTACTGAAAAACTTTAATTCATATGGGAATATTTATTATTTGACCTAAAAAAAAGTTAAACCTCCATTTGACCTTATCCTTCTGAAATTTATATTTTTAATTTTTAACTTCTCTATTTTTTAATGTTTACATTTTTGTTGTTTATCTATTATTGATATTGTTTACTTAACTAATTTTGATAAACAGAATATTATGGTTTTCTTGATCTTACAATTTTATTCATAGTAATTACTTTGAAGAAATTATTGATTTTTTAGAAAAAATTTGATAAACACAAAGTAATTTTCTTGATAATTTTAATTTGATGTCTATCATTCTATACTTTTTTTGTAACTTTAATTTTCTATTGCTTAAGTTTCTATAACTATCATAGATTTTATGATTTATTTGATATAAATAATTTATTTGAAGTTTAAAAATATTATTATTAATTTACTTTACTAATTTTGATTTCATTAAATAGTTCTTGCAATTTTTTTATATTTTTGCTTTAAGGCTTTTGTTTTTTTTGTTTTTTTTGGGGTATTTATTATTTTGATGAGTTTAATAAAATTTAAAATTTAAATCAATTAGGTTAATTTTATGTCTTAATAATTTTGATAATTTATTCTAATATTTTGAAAAGTTTCATTTAATAATTATAATTAATTTTTAAATTTTTTAAATTGTATTATTTGTTAATTTTTAAGATTTTTTGGTGATTTATTTTGAAATTATTGATTTTTATGATTTTAAGGGTTTTTATGATAATTTTGCAATTTTTATGATTTTAATAAATATTTAAATTTTTCAGATCTATTGAGGTTATCAAGATTTATAACATTTATACAATTTATTTACTTTTTAAATTTATATAATTTATATAATAATAATAATTATTATTATTTTATCACTTTATTTTTATGGTTTTTATGAATTTTTCTTTTCTTCATTTTTTAATTTTTTAATTTCAATGATTTTTTAAAAAAATTTAAAATTATAATTTTTTACGTTTTCATTTTCACTTTTTTCATTTTGTTGATTTTTATGATTTTATTTTTATTTTTTTTATTTTTTTATTTTTTATTTTTTTGAAGATTTGATCTTTGATTTTTATGATTTTTATGATTTTTTTTAATTTTTGTTTTCATTTTTTTCATTTTTTTCATTTTTATGACTTTTTTGATTTTTTGATTTTGATGTATATGATGAAGACTATGATTTTCTGAATTATATAATTTTTTTACTCAATTTTTTTCTTATTTATTTAAAGATTTTTTTTATATTGATTGATTTTCTTCAAGTTGATGCAATTTTTTGAATACACTTAGAGGGCTACAGTTGGATACTCAATATTATGTTGCATATTGCATAGATATGTTGGTCATGAGAAATATACATTTGCCCTCATAAATTTTGACTTTTGACTATTACATTGGAGGACAAAAATAATGTAACATTTAATTGTTAATAATTTTTCAGTGTGCAGCTTGGTTGATGCGAGCTTCCCCTATCTGTCATTGAACATGTAAATCATTAATGCAGAAAACAATTGGTTTCTTAACATACATTGATTATCTCATGTTTTGTTTTAGAAAACAGCCTTTCTTTTGCCAAACATCTAAGGGAATAGTGGTTTTTTGTTGAGAAATTTTTGAAGTGAGCATGACAAAGTCAAGTTTTTGCTGCACTCCATTTGTTTAACAAAGTATACAGGGGATTGTTCAAATCTCATGAATTAGAAAAATTTGTGAAATTTTACATGTACAATAATCATGTATCTAATGGTGTGTTAGTCTATTTTGACTATTACCTGGGGGGAAAAAAATGATGTAACATTTAATTTTTGATTATTTCTTAGTGAATGGCTTGGTTGATGTGAGTTGCCCTTATCTGTCATTGAAAATGTAAATTAAAAATTCAGAAAACAATTGGTTTCTTAGCAACCATTTATTATCTCAAGTTTTGTTAAAGAAGATAGCCTTTCTTTTTTCCAAACACCTTAGGGAATAGTGTTTTTTTGTTGAACAATTTTGAAGTGAGCATTACATAGTTCAGTTTTTGCTGCATTTCGTTTGTTTAACAAAGTATGCTGAGGAATGTTCAAATCTCATGAGCCATAACTATTTGTGCAATTTTGCATGTTCAATAATTATGTAGCTTATGGTATGCTATTCCATCATTTTCTAGGCATATGCCATGCTATTATTTTTGATGTAAATGTTTTAATGATATTTATTTTCTTACCAAAGGTGATTTAGGAATTTTCAGGGAAGAGATGAAAATTTCTCAAGATAAAGAGAAGGATGGTGTAGAAAAAAAGATCAGTGACAGATTGAGGTAAGATGGATGAAAGGTGTTGAAGCAAGAGGGAGAAAGAAAGAGGCAGCATGAGGGGAAAGAGGAGGAGTTGGAGTAGGATATTAAGGGAGTATAGAAAAACTTAAGTAGAGCCTCATGATGGAGATAGAATACAAACTATACATAATGATACATTTGACATGGGGAAGTTGATGATTTCATTAATATGTGAACAGCATCTAACTAAGAGGGTGATAAGGATAATTCATGATAAAAACAATAAAATAAAACAAATCAATCATGAAGATTTAGGAGAAGCAGGATATATGAGCAAGGGACAGGAGATGTAACAAAAGAAGATGTTAACATCAGACAAACAAAAGAATCAAGGGCTATAAAATGGTTACTTCTAGAGTCATTCCCTTGGCCCTAAAAGTGTCATTCTATGTTTTGTCACAGAAATGCACCCATGAATGGAATAGGATCCAAAAAAACTGAACTTGACACCTAGTTCATGTATTTTTACCCATGTGGTTTCTTTTGAAATTTAAGATTCTCTTGTGCAACTTTGACTTTACCTAGAGTGTTAAGAAATATTAAAAAGAAATAATTAAAAGGCAGACTAAATTATCAAGAAGTATCCTATCACTTACTGTGATGGTGCATCAGTAACAAAACTACAAGAAGAATTAGAGCTAGTCAGATGTGCCCATCACAGTCTATATACAAATATTACATAATAGGTAAGTTATCCTATGTCTATATACACAAAAGCCCCCGACTTCACTGAAGACATGATTGAGAGATAGGAAAGAAAAGAAAAAAATATGTGGTGATGACAGAAATGAAAAGAAAACAAATTATAATGTATCTCAGTCACTTCAAAATGATGATGTTTTTGAATTGTTAAGACAGGCCCAACATTTTTTGTTAAAAAAATCAGCATACTGCTAAGATCCCAAAACCCAATCCAAAACAAGATTCTTTTTTTATAATTTTTTATTTACAAGGAAAAAAAACTGTCAGGATTTGAGGTTCATTTAATTGATAAATTGTTCTTGGAAAAAGCAATAGAACTTTCATTATTGCATTTGAGATTTACACTAGATTTTGGTCCACATATGTTGGAGAGTAAGTTACTAATCTAAATACTATCTTTAGTTTCCTGGCACATATAAATACATTTAAAAATGGTTGCCTGTCTATTAGAGGACCATGGGATTTGGAAACCATTAAGATAGATAATGTGGCAGAAAGCTGAACATGCCAATTCACCAGCCCATGAGGCATCAGAATATGTAGTTAACTGGGAAGTGAAAATCCTATCAAGATAAAAGTGGAGTTTCAGGTTTTTAGTTGATTCTAAATACTGTATGAGATGAAGGAGAGCCTTACAGTGATTTTTAAGGGGTTTTGAGGATAATCCAACAAGTAAATCTACTGCAAAAGACATTTTTAGGCATGTGGTGATGGAAATGAAGTTGATGCTTCCAATAATTGAAAAATATTCCATAGATTTAACACCTATATTGTTCAATTCATCTGAATGAAGTATGAGGTCCAAAGGAAGTGGTGTTTTCAACTTTGGATGGGATGGATTATGATCAGTTTGAACTTTATCAATCAGTCAAAAACAATGCAATTCAAAATCCTGTTTTACTCGCTTAACATCCATTCCAACAATGTTGTGCGAAACATCAACCCATCTCAACTCTAGCCCCCGATTTATCCTGCTTTCAAGCTTCTTCAATATCTTTTCACTACTCCCTGTCACCACCCCCATCATCTACGTGAAACCATACTATACCAGTAGACTCACTGTATTTTAATATATACAGACCTGTAACACACTGGCTAGAATGGAATCTAGAAGACTTGAGTTTATAAGAAACATGTAGCCACCAATATTGTACCACTGTTTTTGTTCCATAAGGTTCCAATGTAATTGTTCATAATATCCTGAATATGTCAATCCCAATCATGAAAATTGGATCCATCAAAATGGAGTTTTTCAACATTGAATATAGCTTTAGAAATTAAACTTATTTACTTTGTTAGACATTCAATATCATAAAGTGAAACATTGTGGGAAAGATGCTCAAAAGAATCAGACCTAGAACTTGAAGGCATGTTAAGATATGGTGGGTGTTAAGGGGAAACAGGAATAGGGATATTGACAGTGGAAGGAGAAGGGCGTGGAGCTTGATTTACAGATGAATTAGCAGATTTAGTAGTTTTAAAGCAAGTGCAAGATCTGGATTGGGGGCCAGGAATATAAGGTGGGGATAGGGTTGAAGTGGAGATGGTGGGGAAGAAGGTGGTGAAAATGTGGACTAGTAAATGAGTGAAAAAAATCCACCTTGGTGTAATGGCTCATCAGTTTCATTTCAGGTAATGTTCCAGATGGGATTCAAGTCTTGGTAGTAATATGCTTTTATTTATTGATGAGCACAAAAGGGTCCCATAACCTGTGATGGTGCATCAGTAACATAACTCCAAGAAGAATTGGAGTTAGTCAGATGTGCCCATCACAGTCTATAAACAGATATCATGTGGTAGTTAAGTTATCCTAAGTCTATGTACATAGCACTTACCAGAATCATGTTTCTCTAATAAATTTTTAATAGAAGAAATAGAGATTTGAGAAGTAATATCTTTTTTTTTCTTTTATTTCTGAAATTTAAAGTAGTTGAAGCCCTTTGTTGTTGTTGAAGTAATTTAGTATATTTATTATCATTATTTTTACTAGCTTCAGAGTTGTTTGATTGTGGCACCTGGGTTTCTTCATCAGAATTTTTATAAATAAGAAAAAGAGAATCAAATGAAGAAAAAATAAATTGAAGAAACTCACTGAAGTTAGATTGGGCTGGTTTATATCACCATAAAAATCTATAGAAAAGATATCTTGATTGGTTGAAGTAAAAAGAGGGTAGGATTGAGTGGATGAAGAGTATTCAAAATAAAATTTCTTGATATCATGTTTAGAGATAGCATCTTCTCCATACAAAATTTTTTCAGGATTAAAATAAGCTTTCTCTCCCAATATAAAATCCATCTCTTTATAATAAGGCATAAAGAATCAGGCTTATCATCTATAGATTTAATGCCCTTAATAAAGTTATATTAAAAACAGTGGAAGATTTAAGAGTCATAGACTTCTTGCATTTGGCTTGATATTTCTTGAATCATTCAAACATCTGTTTTGGAAAAATCTCAATCCTTCTCTTTTTCTTATTTCATAATTTGTTGGCCATTAGAAGATAGTCATTGAATTTAAATGTTGAGGGATTTACTACTTTGGTTTCATTCTCAGTACCAAAACAAGAATCATAATGACTTTTAGTTTTTAGCCAGTTAATAAGTATGAGATGATAATCTTATTTTTAGTTTAATGGTCTTTGATTTCTTAGCAGAGAGGGGGAAGTAGGGAGTAATTTGATTTGAAGAGTAAGTGGGGAAAGGCTTTCTTTGAGAAGATATGTAACACCAAGGCATGTTAAAAATTTCATGATGAAAATGAGCAGAAATGAGCAGATGAGATGGGGAGGAATATGAGTGGATTACAGAAATAGACAGGAAGAGAGTGGGGAGCAAGATATGGAGGCTGGAACATTTAGAAAGTTTTCCAAGATGTGGTGATGAAAAATTGAGGATTAAAATTTCAGATAAGACACCAGAAAAATTATATGGGCACCTGATAGCAAGTGCCTATCCCTATCTTTGTCTTAACTCAATTTCAGATCAGCTGTAACTCTTATGGAAAGACTGAGCACTGAAAAATGAGCACACTAGCTTGTGCAACATCAAATCAAATTTACTCTTAAATAAAAACTGAATATAGGGATAAGATGCTTCTAGCAGGTTCCACTTGATTTTTTGTGGTGAGAGGTCAACTTTGACATGTAAAATGTTTAATAACCGAATTTTTTTTCAAAAGTAATTGCTGAAGATAATTGTGGTATAAGGATTTTTATTCACAATAAGCAGTATAAAAGTTAGAAATATTTCATTTAAAAATATGTCTTTCCCCAACCAAATCAACCATGATTATTTTTTAAAATATGGCATATTGTGCCCCAAAAATACTTTTTTACTGAGAATTAATGTTGAGTTTGTGGCTATCTTTTTTTTTGTGAAATACCTTTTAAAGAATTGCAAATTTCTAACTTTGATACACCCTAATAGGCGGTATAAATGTTCAGGGATCTGAAATTAGATATCAGGAATTTTTTTCTTGCATCAGAAATTATTAATTTCAGAAAATTCTTATCCACTAGCCCTGGGGAAAGTGGATAAGTTATGCACAATAATGCATTATCCCACCTCTTATACCCCAATTTCCATTCCTAATTCCTGATCCCAAACTCATCACATCCATGATTAATTTGCAAGAAATTCACATGACATACAATTGAAGATGCCATCCTTATCTCTCTCTTCACTCTATTCTACTTAATTTTGCTGGAAAACACAAAAAAAATTTCTATCTACACAAGCCAGCTGCTCATTTAGTGGTGAATTTCCGCTTCCCACTAATCACCCAAACCATCTACCAAAATTCATGAAGCACCTCTCTACTAGGAAGCAACTTCACTCAGCTATGAATGCTATCACTTTAACTTTAGCTGTTGACTCTGATCCTGAATCTGGTTTGGAAGACACTCTATCTTATATGTCTTATCCTTCCAAAAAGTTTTACATCATTCCAGGGGGCTAAATCTTAATCATGATCCCAGATATGATCTTGCCTCAATTCTTGAAATTCCTCATTTAAACTTCACACAACTTTTTCAAACTTCTCCTGATTCTTTTTTCAAACTTTCTCAACTCATATCCAATCATCCTATCTTCCATAATAATTCCTATAAAAAAAAGGGTAATCCTGCCTTTCAACTTGCAGTTGCTCTATGTCACTTTGGTTCAAATGGAAATGGTGCTGCTGTAAGATGTTTAGATAATCTCTTTACAATAGGATATGGTACTTCCATATTAAACACCAAGTGCTGTATGATTGCTATCCTTTCTCTCAAGTCTCAAACACTTTCTTGGCCAACTTCACTACTGCAACTTGAATCCTCTCAAATAATGCAAGCTGAAGGTTTCCCTGGCTGTGTAGGTTTTACTGTTGGTACAACTATACCTTTGAGCCAAAATCCTGCTCATGATGGCAACCATTATTTTGATTGCAAAAAAAATTTCTTCAAAATGTTCTCAAATTTCTCTTCAAGAACTAACTTTTTATCTTCTTTCTAGATACTCTATTGTCATTCAACTTGTGTGTGATATCAATAGAAAATTTATTGCTTTTCATAGTGGCTTCCCCGGTGTGATCTTCCAACATTGGTGGAGCCCTTTTTTGGTCTGTTTGGCAATATTTTGATATGTCTTAAATGGCATTGTTTAATAATGGGGTGTTTTTCTGGAATTATTCGACAAATATTGGGACTGAAGAGATGTGGGTATTACCATTGGATAGCCCCGGTTTTTCTCTATATTTTATGTCTTGATGACATTTTTTATATTCTAAGTATTTGGGGATTATTTCTCATTTTTCATTTCAAAAGATAGCTGTTTAATTTTGTTTTTCGCGTTTTACAGGCTAACCTCAAGTCTTAGGGTTAAGTGCTTAGTACCATTAGAACGGGCTAATATTTCTCTAAGTTTCATGTCACAACGTTGTTGTAGCTTAATTATGTGTTTTAAAGGTTTTAGTAGTCATAGTAGATTTTTCTAAGTATTTTGGGTGTTTTTGGTGGTTTTTGGTGGTTTTTGGTGGTTTTTTGGCTTCAGGCGGGCCTCCTGACGTTGAGCGGACCGCCTGCCTCAGTTCTAGAAGGCTGGGAAGCGTCTCTAGAGGGGTTTTATGCAATTTGGCACTCAGAAACGCCAGATTTGTGGGTGTGCACGGGCTCTTAGATAGTGGTCTGTGTGTATATAGTGAAGAAGACAGTTTTGGGGCAACCTTAATTATCATACAACCATCTGGAGGTGATATCCTTGTTCCTCACTCTGTTTTCACTGTTTTTGGCCACAATTGGCTGTGTTTGTTTTAAGGTTAGTTCTTCATTTAACTCAACTTTGGCAACTGTTTTCTCTGGTGTAGTCTTGAAAGCTATATCAAGTATTGTTGCTGTCTCTGGTGTGGATTTGCAACCTACATCAAGTATCATTGCTTTCTCTGGTGTGGACATTGGTCTACATTTCAGCTCCTTGGTTTTGTAGTCTGTCTGGAGACTACTTTCTTGGCTTATCAGGAAGTCAAGTGTATTGGAAAAGGGCTTTTAACAACAGGAACCAATTTACTGTAGCAGGTAAATCTCACTTATATTTTTCTAAAGGGACAGGGGATTTTCTCTCTGATTTTTCTCCAAATCCCTTGGTCAAGGCCTTTAGCTAGTACTATAGGATTGTCTACACAGGCTCATCTCATGACTCTTTTGTGTTCCAAAGAATGAAGATATCTCAAAATCCTGACTATTAATTTGACAAATCTCAGTACCTCCTTGCAGATTGAGCATATTCAAGTTGAAAATAAAATTATACCTGCTTTCTGAGGTGCAAATTTAGAAAATGACCCAAGAACATCTTTTAATTATCATCTTGCACAATCAAGAGTACAAATTGAACATGATATTGGGATTTTAAAGGGAAGATTTTATAGTCTCCAGGAACTCAGAATCCAATTTCAAAAAAAATTGGAAATCAAAACTGAAAATTATTGGACAATGACTTGTGTTATACTCCATAATATCCTGGCTGATTTGAAGGATGAGAAGTATGATTTTTTTAAGAAGAAGATCCTGAACCTGCACCAGCTCCCCCCCTTGAATCACAAAACTTAATTCCCACTGGGATATGCTCAATCATTACGCCAATAACACTCCATTATTTCCCAGAACAACTCTTTTAAATTTTTTATTATATTTCATTCTTATTTTCTTTCACCCCTAATATCCTTTTCCTCCTCTCCTCTTGTATCCCTCAATCAATAAGTATTTAATTTTCCCATTCTGATAAAATTAAATGTATTTTTCTAATGATATACATGCCTTTTGATAATAATAATAATTATTATCAATTTCTAGAAAACCAGTATTATCAAATAATATTTGAAGAAAGCTATCATGTAAGTACTCTAGATTTTCTTTTTCTTTAATTTTTATGTAATTAGACATTAAAACATCTTGTATAAGCATTTTAAATGTTTTACTATATTTTGATAGTCCTTTACTGATTTTAATTGAAGAACCTAGCCTTTTAAAGTTAGTAAAATCTTTTACAGGAGTGGTTTGATAATATTGATTGTTAGCAGGCCAAATAACCACCCATCAACAATCACACTTCTCAAACCTTATCATATACTTTAGTTCTGGAAAGATAAAGTGGCCTCCATGTGGTCTAGGTGTGCCTTCCTTCCAATAATATTCATCCAGAATTCCATCCAAAGCTGTTGGTCACCAAACACCCAGGCTAATATCACTGACATTCAAATCTTATTGTGGGACATTGGAGAAGCCCCCAGAAATCCAAGTTAAGTTACCTCCAAAAGAATTAACACTATTATAGCAATAAATATCTAGTTCAGTCACCAGTTTCAGAGATTTATGATAGTACTTTGAAGCAAGAATCTTAAATAAAAAAGTGTAAAAAGAAAAGATGAATCTTAAAGCCTCCTGTACTTGTTCAGCATCTATTTTTAAACTTATATAAAAACCTGGAGATTTAATAAGTATAATGAAGTTTAAAAACATTTAAAAATTAATATATTTACTTACTGATGTCAAATATATGTTGAGTAGCAGCTCTTTCCCCAGCAGCATACATATTACCCTGACCATCTCCTTTTTTTATGAGAAGAATTAGTCTTTATTTTATGCCTCAACATTCTTAGGTATTCACAACACTTCCTAGAATCTTCCAACATCCCTAAGCTCTACGATTCTATAACCTGAAAGGACTTTACAATCACTAGATGAATTTCATAATTAGAAGGTTGAATTACAGAATTTTTTGGTGAAACATGAATTATGCGATAGGTTCCAGTTTTTTAAGAGTCAGATAACTCAGGGATAGGGCCATGAGGTGTAACACCTTCCTCAAATGGATAAGTTTGGTACCAAACCTCTTCAAATTCATTTCCCACCTCATTGTTCCAGGCCTCCCCCTCCCTTCTAAAATAAGAGCTCATATTTGGATGTCCATTTCCTCTTCTTGTAATATTAGGGGGTTTCAGTTCTGGAAAATCTGCAATTAACTTAAGTGAAAATTTCAAACCAAATCAGAACTTACAAATCCGTGCTTAAATTTTGCAAAAAAATTCACTTATTTCAAAAATGGGTGTCAGGTATGACCTCAAATCAGCACTTTTTTCCAAATTTTTTTCACAACTACATGTTGGCCACATCATTGCTTCCTTGCCCACCCCATCCCTGTCACATGTGAAACTCAGACCTCAATCTTCTCATCAATCCTTGGCACACACCCCACACTGAGATTTGAAACATTTTATTGTGAAATTTTAACCAGGCATGTTTTTTCCTTCTTTTTTTATGTTTTAAACCTCCCCATATCAGATTTCCACCATCATCAAAGATCAAATGCTTTTTTTGATGGCAAATGAAGTAAAAAAGAAAACAAAAACAAGAATCGACATCAATTATAAGGAAATGAAGGAGAGTTCAAAAGCTATCAATCAAAAAATAAAAAGGCTCATTTCTCTTCCACTTCCACTGGCTTTGGTATTGATGATTATGATTGGGAGAATTGAATTACTACTGGTTCAAAAAGCTCAATTTCATGTTTCTTCTCTATGTAGAAGTGAATATTCTTTTTGGTTCCCGATTTAACAGTTACTTTTAATCTTATCAAAAACAGTTATATCATGAGATTCTGATAACACCATTTTTCCTTACTGGACTCTAAAATATTGCACTTTTGGAATTTCAGATGTTAAAATAATACTGAAATCTGCGCAAAAGACCTCATCACCAACATACTTTTATCACCTCACCACAAATTTTGAATTTCTATATAAAGCTAATTCAAAAAAATTCTATATCTGTTTGAAAAATTTTCTCTGTCAGATTTGAAAATTTGACAATACCCTCCCCTGTATTTTATTGAAGTAATGGATGAAAATCACCAAAATTTAGAATTATTCCATAAATTAATAAATAAATAAATAAGATAAGTCACCTTCAGTAGTTTTAAATTAATGACAATTCCTCAAGCCAAAATGTGGACCATCTCTATAAACTAAGTTTGGGACTTTCCACAGGTATAGGAAGGATGAGCCCCATGAAACAATTCAATGTTATCATGATTAACGTTTATTCAACACAAGGTCATTGGCTCATTACTCTAGTTTAGTAAATTGAAATATCAGATTTATTTATTGAAAATTTAAGAAAGAAAAAAAAAATTATGACTTTACAAATTCCAAAACTTTTTTTATCTACCTAGAGGTTTGTAAGTTTATTAATTTTAACTTCCTTTTTTACCTTTTGATTTGTTGGACTAACTTTTGACTGATCTGATAAGAAAAGCAATAATTTGTGAAGGATAGACATATGAAGATGGTAAGAAAAAGAAAAAAAACACCTTGATGAAAGGGAAGAATAATAGGAAAAGAGAAAGGCAGTTTGAGGAATCTAGAAGGATAAATGCATGGTTTAAATTTTATGTTATGCATTATGAAAGAAATATATGTGAAATTTGGAAAAAAGGCTCAAATTTAAAGGTTAATATCTCAGAAACCACTAAACAAATTCTAGTCGTTTTTCTGGAAATGAAAGATAGGCTTCAGAAGTATCTTCAGCTAAGAAGACAGTATATTAAAATAAACCTATCCGTATTACTAACTCTTATTTTCAAAATTTCACAGAAACTTGAAAACTGATGATGAAAATTCCAATAAGAGGGAAATAAAAGCCTAGATAATCATAAGAATCCGGAAGGATAAGTGCATGGTTTAAACATTATGATATGCATTATGAAATAAATAAAAGTAAAAGGCTCATTTTAAAGGTCAATATCTCAGAAACAACTGAACCAAATTCAAATTGGTTTACTGGAAATGAAAGATAGGCTTCAGAATTATCTTCAGCTAATTGGAAAGTTGATTTAAATAAATCTAACCCTAATTATGACTCTATTTCTCAAATTTTCACAAAAACTTGAAAATTAATATTGAAAAGTCTAAAAAGAGGTAGATAAATGCCTAGATAGTAATCAGGTAAGAGTTTCAGAATCCCTACTCTCTAATTATGAAATATAAAAACATGAAATAAGATAAGTGAAATTGGGAAAAAAAGGCTCAACTTCAAAGGCCAAAATCTCAGCAACCACTGAACCTAATTCAAACATGTTTGTTGAAAATGAGAGATAGGCTTCAGTAAAATCTTCATTTAAAGAAAATGTGATTTAAGTAAACCTTACCCTAATTTGATATATAAACAATAAAAGAAAAAAAGTCAAATAGGGAAAAAAAGGCTTAACTTTAAAGGTCAATTCCTCAGAAACCACTGGGCCAAATTCAAATTTGTTTGTGAGAAATTTAAGATAGCCCTCAGGGAAAGCTTCATTTAAAAGATAATTAGATCTGAATAAACCTAACCCTAATTTTGAGTCTGATTTTTAAAATTTTACAAAAACTTGAAAAGTGATAATAAAAATCACAACATGATGAGTTGAATAAGTCCACTTTTATCCATGTATGTTTCCTACATATATTTAAGTATGAAATTTTCATAGAAATAATGAGATATTATATAGACAGAAAAATAGGAGATGAAACTTACCTTGATTGAAATGTAGGAAAAACAGAGTGAGAAATAGTGAAGTTGAAATTTGGGGAAATTTAATATGGAGCAAATTAAATGCTTAAAGAATGTGCAATTTATGTGTTTCAACGAAATGGAACCAAAAAAATAAAATAGAAGAAAGGGGTAATAATGACCAAGCAAAGGAGGGATGAAGAGTAGGATGGTGGAGCCAAAAAAAGAAAGAAAAGAGGGAGAGAAGGAAAAAGTTTAATTTTATTTTAAAATCAAAAAATAAACACTTACTAAAAATTTAGATACAAAAAACCAAAAAAAATTTAATTAGCAAATATTTAAGTAAAAATGAAAAAATGATTTACCTGGAGAGGTGGTTTGAAAAAACAATTGACTTAAAATTATTTGAGGGATTAAAGAGGATAGGAGTAAATGGATATAAATGATGAAAGAAAAAAAATGAATGACTGAAAAATTATGCAATTACAGAGAGTATGTGATTTCATGTTGAGATGATGAAGGAAAACAAAGAGACTTGAAAAAAAGAGACTATAACAAAAAATTCAAAATCAAAGTCAATATGCAAATAAGAAAACCATTCTAAAGAAATATTCTGGAGAAGTCCTGAAAAACTGTTTAAAACTGGGTAAAGATTGGGTTAAGAAGTGTTTTGATGTTGTACTTGAAGTATGAAGTACTTGAGGCTTTCTTGGAAGAAAGTAATGTTTCCTGGCCATTTTGGATAAAAAAATACAATCTTCTTCAAGAACAGAATCAGAATTGCAATCAGAGTCGAAGGGTAGATCAAGAGCTATGAATTCACTGCTTGATGTAGCTTATCAGGACTTGAGAGTGAGGAAGGCATGACTCTTATACGGTATAAAAATGTAAACGATGTACAATTTTTTGAGTTATGAAGTTTTATGCTGCCGCGTTCGGTGTATGAATGGGATGATGTTGAAAAATCAGTGAAATGAGACATTATGGTTAAATCAGCAATTTTGGTTGAAAATGTGCATATTTCATTTTGTAATCCACCAGTGGGTCAACTCTAAGTGCAGATTTTCCAGAAGTGACACTGCATATTAAATCTGCTTAAAATAAAAAATAAAAAATAAAAAATAAAAAAATATCCCTAACAAACATCTTCCAAAAAATTATTTTTGTTGGTGGGGGGGACTAAAACTAATAAACCTGTCAGCAATTTGTCCAGAAGAAGTTAAAATATAGAAGAAGAAGAAGAAGAATAAAAGATGATGGGACGATACTGTAGCTATTTTGGTAGACAAAAAAATGACAAGGGGTGAACTGGTTATACTAGTAGGTCTTTTATTTTTCTCTCTTCTCAAATATCAACAAACTGACTATTAAAAATCTTAAAACAACCTTATAATTTTATTTAGTATTTAAGGGGACTTGAGCGCCACAAGAAATAATAAAATATAATATAATATTTAAAATATGATGAGTAAGTAAGTGATGAGGCTACAGGGAATTATCCAAGGCCTTTTTATAGGAAAGGGATTCTCTGAAGCGCCACAAATGAGTATTTACAAAATAGTAATAAGGTATAACAAGAATATAAAAGAATATAACTAAAACATAGATATTGAGAGAAAAACATGAAACAACTAATTCAACCCATGAGTAAGAGACTAATTTTCCCACCATAGTTTCCCAAACCAGTTAATTAAAATAATTAGTAACTAAATAAGTCTGAAAAATAATAACTGTGAGTAAAATAATCCAAAACAGGTATTACAATATTTTGTTAAGGGTTTTAATTGAAACAAATAGAATATTTTGACACAAAAATTTGTTTAACTAATTTAATTCAATTTTTAAGTAAAATTAATCATTTGTTTTAACTATTTTAGTAACTTAATAGTTAATTTAGTTGAAACAAGTAATTAATTTAATCATATTGTTAATGTAAAGTGAGGATTTTAATATTATTATCTTAAATAAGTAGTTTAATTTATTTAATAATTTCCTGACACAATTAAGGGTCAAAAAAGCGCCTATATATATTTTTAATAAGATAAGTAAGGCTTTATTTAATATATAAATTTAATTAATTAATATAATTACATTATAAGTTAATTTTACACTTATAATTATAATTTATTTTTATAATTAATTAATTATTAATTTATATTTATTAAATACATAAAAATGTGCCATAATTTATTGAATATAAAATATATCATGCTTAATTTAAATGTATAAATATATTATATAACAATAAAATTAATATAACCCTTATTTTTTTATATTTAATAAGATACTTATATAATATTATTATTCAATAAAAAATTAATTTTTATACATAAAATGCATATTTTTACACCCTCTTTTGATTCCAGTAAATTAACATAACATTTACTGGGCTCCAGGTATAGCCTGGCTGACACTCCCTCACTCTAAATAAACAATATAAAAGAGTGCTAAAAAATTTTCCTTTTATACTTTTTTAACAGAGTAGGAATATTTGAAATTTCTTTTCCAGGTATCCATGCATCATGTTCAGAAGATTTGTTCTTATATCTCAATAAATATTCAATACCTCTTTTAGAAGTGATAATTCTATCATTGAGAATTTTATCAATTTCTTCAGTTTCTGTGACTTCCTGAGGGTTTTTCTTAGGCCTTCCTCTTCTTTTGGGAAATAAGTCACAGTCACTACGCAATATAGGGGATGGACTTGCTAGCAGTCCTCAACCTGAACTGAGATGAAACACAGATGGAACTCAGACTGAACTCATACTGAACCCAAACTGAACTCTACTTGAACACCCACCTAAAACTGTTCTGCTGAGTGGTGTTCATTCCTGATTGTATGGTTCCTTTACCAATAGCTCAATGTTTGTTCAATCATTGGTGAGTTTGGGTCCAAGGTTGCAGACTTGCTAGCAAGTCCTCCTCCTATATTGTGGGTGGGTTGAAAGTACTAGGTTTAAGCAAAGAGATGAGAAAAACAGGATGTTTCCTATGATATGGAGAATACAATACAACTTCTACTGCATTATCTCCAACCATTCTTTTAACAACAAATGGTCCCACAAAAGGATCTTTTAATTTGTTGTTTCCTTGTAGATTTAAATGGACAGTAGATATCAACACTTAATCACCCTTGTGAAATGTATATTCTTTATGGGATTTATCCCATCTTTTTCTTTTCATATTCAAATGCCTTATCAATACAGATTTGAGCATGTTTTCTGCATAGCTGTTGCATTCGCATAATAGATTTTACACCAGGATGTAGTTTCAGCTTAGGTAATTTATTATTTAGAATTTGAGCAGGAGTGTTTGGGACATAGCCTAACCAAAGCTCAAAAGGCTTTTTCTCAGTGACAGAATGAATGGTGCTATTATATGAAAATTCAAGGCCAGGCAATAGAGCGAGCCTGTCATGAGTAAATCTGTCATTGTCTTTATATTCTAATCCAAAGACACCATAGCTTCTAATCATATCTTCGAGAGTTTGAATCATTCTTTCAGCTAGACCATCAGTCTGAGGATGGTGAGCTGTAGACAATTTTAACTCACAGCCACAAATATCCATCAAAGATGTCCAAAATTCAGATGTAAATTTTAGGTCTCTATAAGAGATAATGGCTTTTGGAAATCCAAAAATATTAAACATGTAAGACCACCATAAGAAAGCTAATTCTTTTGTGGATACATCTTTGTGGGTGGGAATAAATTTGCACATTTTGGTGAATCTATCCACTATTACGCAACAAGAATTATAACTTTCTTTACCTGCTACAGGAAGACCAATGACAAAATACATGATAATAAATTTTCAAGGAGCATCAGGTACTTCAATATGTTGCAACAATCCTGCTCTTTTACCTGTCAATCTTTTAGATTTTTGACGAGAATCACAAGATTCAACATATTATTTAGTGTCTTCAGATATATTAGCCCACCAAGAAGTGTTTTTAATTCTAATAATGGTTTTCTCAAGATCAAAATGTCCTGCTAATATATCATCATGACAAAGTAATAAGATAGTTTATTTCATGGAAGGATGAATAACAATGACATTGGCCAGTTTTCTCATGTAATAAATATAACCATCTTCAATGGAAAACATTCCCTTACTCAAAGCACTCTGTTACTTTGGAGGAAGAGTTTTTATCAATGCTTGAATAGAAGCTTTATTTGGATCATTCAAGATTGTAACCAATTTATTTAAATCATAATATTGATCATATGACTCCAGAATTAATTGTGACATTTCTTCTTCCATATCAACAATGTATATCCCATGTATATGTACTGTATCATCCTCAAGTACATAGGCTGGATTTGATACATCATTTGGAAGAGGTAATCTGGAAAAAAAATCAAAATTTGAATGAACATTTCCAGCCCTGTGAATAGTAGGCAATCTACCTCTGTATTCTTGAACAGCTAGTTGCCACCTAAACATATGTCTATTTGGTGTTTTCAAGTTTAAGAGGGATTTCACAGCACAGAAATCAGTAACTAATTCAAAATTTAGTCATCTAAATAATAATGAAGCTTTTCTAAAAGCCATAAAACTGCTAAGCACTCTAATTGAGTGGCACCAAACTACAATTCATATTTTCTTAAGGTTCTTGAAATATAACAAATTACTACTTCTTAAACTTTTTCATTAATAATTTGCTTTTGATGAAGAGCAGCACCAAGTCCAATAAAACTTGCATCCGTATAAACAACAAAAGGCTTATTAAAATCTTGAAGGGCAAGGATTGGAGCTGACATTAAACATTTCTTTGATTTATCAAAAGCTCTTTGAGTATCCTCATTCCATATATAAGTTACATCTTTTTTTGCTAGTTTGGTAAGTGGTAAGGCTATGACTTGATAAATTTTTATATATTGTCTATAGTAGCCACACATTCCAAAAAAACTCTGTATTTCTTTTACTGAAGTTGGTGCTGACACATTTTGGATAGCAGCAACGTTTCCTTGGTCTACACATATCTGTAAGCCAGAAACTACATGACCTAGGACTTTCAAGGATTGAAACCCAAATTTACACTTTTTTAAGGATAAAGTCATCTTAATTTCATCCATTTTCTGGAAGACTCTATTTAAGTGTTAGATATGTTCATTAAAAGTTTTAGAAAAAACTATGATGTCATCAATATAAACCATTAACCAGCCTTCAATTATTTCCTGATGAAACATGTTATCCATTACTTTTTTTAATACTGAAGGGGAGTTTTTAGGGCCAAATTTCATCCCATCATTCTTATATATTCCCATATGAGTATCAATAAGCAAGAAATTCTGTGAATTTCTCTTAACAGGTATTTGATGATAACCTTTATTACCATACAGACAACTAATAAATTTTGCACCTTGCAAGGTAGCATATATTGAATTAATTCTGGGTAAAGGATAAATATCATCAACAGTATAAGTGTTTAATGCTCTATAATCCCCACATAATATAGCCTTATCTTTTTCATAAGAAATCAAAACTGGGGAGACGACACAATATTTTGGGGTGACATCCACCTTCTCAATGATATTCATTTTTAATAAGGTGGAAATATTATCTTCAATATCCTTTCTCTTTGTTTAAGAAGCAGGATATTTTTTTTTCTAAAACTAGGAGGAATATCACTCAAGTTACAGGATAAAGTAATTTTCATTTCATCCTTAACAACTCCTAAGACATGAGAACCATGAGCAAAAGCCATAGGGAAATATTTAATTAATGCTACTATTTAATATTTTTAATCAACAGTTAATTGATCACCAAATGAAGCTGTTTCAATCTCATAAAATAATACATCCATTTCCTCTGTTTGTATTGGGGGACTCCTTTTGGTCTAGAGGATTTTTGGTGGTGATTTACAGTATTGGAAGATGGATTTAGAATTCTCAAGTGAAGTATGTATAATTTATCTTATGATTTTACTTTTACTCAATAGAAGAGGTAAGAATATAAGTATTCTTATAATTTATAATTTAGAATCACAATAATGTAAATACTAAAAGACAAATAATACTAATGATTTACTTTAAAGTGTTTTAAAAAATAGTTAAGTAAAGGAATGAATCAAACAGCACAAAAGAGGAGGCCTTCTATAGGCAAAAAGGAGAGAGAAATTACACAGAGTTAACAAGTATCCATGAGGGAGTGTGGGGGAAAACTATTACAAAAATAAGAATGTGCAAGTAACAAAAGTGTGATAAAATGATGCATCAATAAAAGATATCACATTATTTGATATAGTTTGGAGTTCACTTTAGATGTCACATTTAGTACAAATTAATTTGAATTTAAAACAGAATTTCAAACCTTTAAAATAAAGTAATTTGAATTTTTAAGATTTAGTATTAATATTTTTATTTCTCTTTCAACCTGTTATTGAGAACGGTGTTAGGGAATAAAAATATAAGGGACATTATTATTAATTTTAATATTTACTAAATTTACTTATTGTAATTAGTTAGTGTATTGCAAGTAATACATAAGTAAATATAATATAATTAATAATAAGAAATAAATGGTGTGGCTTCATCTCAGTAAATAATTAATTATTTTACTGTATAAGTCTAGTAGCCTGGCTGACACTCCCTCACTCTAAAAAAAACAATAAAAAAATGCTATAATTTTTTCTTCTAATATTTCTTTAGCAGAGTAGGAAGATTAGATATATCCTTCCCAGGTATCCAAGAATCATATTCAGATTATTTATTCTTGAATCTCAATAAGTATTCTGTACCTTTCTCAGCAGTAATTATTCTGTCATTCTGAATCTTATCAATTTCTGCTGTCTCAGTGATTTCATTAGGGTTTTTCTTTTGTCTTCCTCTCCTTTTGGGACATAAATCACTATTAAATGTATAAGATTTCAAAAGAGATATTGGAAAAACAGGATGTTTTCTGTCATATGGAGCATACAAGATAACTTCAACTGCATTATCAACAACCATTCTTCTGACAACAAATGGACCTACAAATGGGTCTTTCAATTTTTTATTACCTTGTAAATTTAAGTGGACTGTAGAAATCAGTACTTCATCACCCTTTTTAAAAGTGTATTTTTTATGGTATTTGTCCCATCTGTTCTTCTCATATTCAAAGGATTTTTCAAAACATTTTTGAGCATGACTTTTGTAAAGTTGTTGCATTTGAAGAAAAGATTTTACACCAGGATGTATATCCAATTTAGGTATTTTGTTATTGAGAATTTGAGCAGGAGTATTTGGAACATATCCAAGCCAGAGCTCAAAAGGCTTTTTCTGAGTAACATAATGAACAGTGCTATTATAAGCAAATACTAAACCAGGAAGTAAGGTAACCCAATCATGAGTAAATCTGTCATTGTCTTTTTACTCATGCCAAAGGCACAATACCTTCTTATGATGTCCTCTTTAGTCTGAATCATTCTTTCAGCTAATCTATCAGTTTGGGGGTTATGGGAAGTAGATACTTTCAGATCACAGCCACAAAAATCCATCAGAGACATCCAGAATTCAGAAGTAAATTTAGAGTCTCTATCAGAGATTATGGATTTAGGAAATCAAGCAGTATTAAACATATGAGACCACCACAAAAAAGCTAATTCTTTAGTGGAAACATCCTTGTGAGTAGGGATAAATTTACACATTTTTGTGAATCTGTTAACAATAAACCAACAAGAGTTATAACTGTCTTTCTCATAAGTAATTATGACAGGTGAGATAATACAATTTTTAGGTGTTTCAACTACCTTTTAAATAATATTCATTTTTAAAAGGGTAGAGATATTGTCTTCAATATCTTTTCTCTTTGTGGGAGAAGCAGGATAAGGCTTCTTCTTTAAACTAGGTGGTATTTTAGTTAATGGTCAAGATAATGAAAGCTTCATTTCTTCTTTTACGAATCCTAATTCATGTGACCCATGAGAAAAGGCTATAGGAAAAGATTTTATCAATTTAATGATTGAATCTTTTTCTTCACCAGAAAGTGTTCTCCAAAAGAAGCATTGTCAATTTCAGACATAAGGGCAGGCATTTCTTTTGTATATCTTCCTTTATATTGAACTACAGAATGATATGTGTTCAATCCTGGTGTAAATAATTTCCTGGGGAAGGAAAGTTTAAATTTTCACTTCCCATTCATCCCCATTGTGAAACATTGATTTGAAGGATCTAATTTTATGCCATATTTGGTTAAAATGTCATTTCCCACAATGAACCAACTACTCAATTTATCATTTTTCATGACAACAGAGTCACATATAGCTCTTACAAAACCATGGTTATGTTTGAAAAATACTGTGGCTTTGTATTTACCAATGGGTGACAAAACAGAGCCATAACCTCTCCAACTCTCAGAAATGATAGGCATAAGTTTTGATTTATAATTTTGGCCCACTGAAGCAAGTGCCTTTTTAGATAATACACTTCCTCCAGCTCCAGAATCTTAAACAACCTCAATGGTTTTTCCATTGATCAAGACTGGTGCCTTGAAAGGGGTAATAATAATTGAACTGTCCTCAAGGTTTTTTATGATCTTAGCATCCTCTACTGTAGATAAATCATTATTCTCAATATTAATATTATTCAAATAATGAATATCCTCTTCCAGTATCAAAATTTTCTGATGAGATTCATATGAAATATTTCTGGCACAATCACTTGAAGTATCATCCAGTGCTATTGTGTCATCAGCATGTTCCTCTGTCTGCTCAACAAGATTTATCTTCTTGTCACAAAAATGGCCTTTCTTCCAAGGCTTTCTGCATTTGAAGCAAGTGTTTGTTGCATAATTTTTGGGTGCAACAGGGGCAGAAGGTTTACCAACCTTTTCCAGAGGTTTCTGTTAGTAATTGGGGGGTTTCTCCAATGGAGTTCTAGGAATGAATTTTCTAGAATCATACTTGTTGTTTAGAAGGATCTCATTACAAGTATTAATGAAAGAAGTAGGTTCTCTTGAGAACTCAGTCCTAGAAACTATCAAGTCTCTCAAAGACATAGGTAATTTATAGAGGATCCTGTATTTCCATTATTCAAACTTCATATTTAGGTCCATTTCCCTCAAGATTCTCAAAAGTTTCATCAGGAGCTCAATGGGTTTTTCAGTAGAAGAGCTATATTTAGCTTCTTCATACTGCTATTGTTGATATATCCCAAACTTGGAACCACCAAATTGTGCTTTAATTAATATTTTCCAATATTCCCATGAGTAGTCATTTTTATCCAAGAGAACAGATTCATACCAAATTAGGGCCACTGTCAGCCTGTATATAACCAGGACTGAGTAAAAAGTGCTTATAAGTTATGTTAAACACATGAACTATACATGGGAACAATAAATAAGAGTACACAAACAGTATACATAAGTAAAATTATGATAATACACAAAAAATGCTATTATAACACCTTATATACACGCATATATCCACCTTTTATAAGTCTTATGTACTTAATATTAAGTTGGAATATGTTAGGGTAATCTTAAGAACCTTAAGTATAAGGCTACATAAATTTTAAGTACACTTAAAGCTGTTATATTCATTTTTTTACACAAAAAAACAAGAAATGCACTTTATTTCACTTAAATGTTGACTATATGCACTATAAAATTGAGAATATCAAAAATGCGCTTTGACAGATCAATTGGGCTCATTTAGGACTATTGATTTGGCTATTTAAATGCATAAAAATAACACTTTTAAAATTTGGTGTTTTTTATGCCAGAAATGGCTTCTGTGTACTGGCCACATACTGCCTGCTTTTTTCCCGTGTGAATAGCTTCATTTTTAGAAAAGTTAGCTTTTTTCACACTATAATTACCCCACATTCTACGCCCACTGTGGGGAAACACGCTAAAATAGGCGACAGGCGCTTATTTAGTGTCCTAGCTTAATTAATAGTGCATTGACCTTGGTTATATGCACTAATTTCATTAATAACCTCACTCTTGGCATCTTATTTCATCACCACGCTTAAATTCGCCTAAATTTAGTCAAGGATTTACCCGTGCAAGCGCCTGCCAAGGACTGCATGTAGTTACCCCACATCTCAAGCTCTTTTTTAAGTTTTTGGGTGGTTTCTCGGTCAATATTGGTTATTTTTGGATGGGAATTTCACGTAGTATAATGTCAGGATTAGCTCCTCCATTTCTACAGTAGATTTCTCTTATTATTAAGCTATTAATAACCTTAAAAGTCTCCTTTAGTCTTTTATATCATTGTTTTATAAGCATATACTCTCATTTTGTCTTTTCTTTAATTTTGATGGATTTCCCTTATTATTAATAGGATTTTGGCGGTTGTTACTTGTCTAATTATGTCATGGGTCACTAGGGATGATGATGGTCAGCTCTATTAGTTGTTTGAGGCGTCATTAACTGTGTATTGGATGGTACATCAAGGGATTTATTGGGGAACTCAGTGTGTATAAAAGGAGGAGGTTTTTAGGTCTTGTTTTCTACATTCTATAGCACTTCAATTTAACCAATATAACCAAAAAAATTACAATACAACTCAATTAGTAATTTTATAAGACTTTTGAATAGTATCTGAAATTATTGAATCTATTTTTCTACCAACTAAAAAGATTGTAAGCCACATATAAGAATAGTGAGAATTATATTACTGAAACCTTTATTCTGAATTAAATTTTACTATTTGTTGGATATATACTACAGTATTCATATAGGACCATTTAAATATTCTAGACAAAGACTTTTCAAGCTAGTTCACGTCCATTTAGTTGATCTTAGCCTGACAGCCACATTGGTAAAAAAAGAAATTATTTTTGACACAATTTCCTCATTTGGGAGTTTGTAAGAATTTTTTAAGATATCAATCCTGCAAATGAACTGTTTCCAATCAGAGGAAGAGTCACCATCAAATTTTGGATATTGGTCAAGTTTTTGCCAATTCTTTTGATTTGAAGTAGTCTCCTTTTTAAAAGCTTTTTTCTGAGTGAGAAGAAGCTGTAACTTCTCCAATTGGGCAGTAATTTCATTGTTTAATCCTTCTGTGGATGATCCAGGTACATTATCAATTTTTGATGGAGACTCAGTAATATCAACAGGTATTTCTGGAAATAATTTTACTCTGGATGAACTAGGAACAGGTAAAATTAGGCTATCCTGAAACACATGTTCTTTCAAAGGAATTTCAGAAAACATTTGATCATGTAACAATTAATTTAATTTCTCTTCAATGGTTATTAGCCTAGTATTCACTCTTGGAATACTAGATAAACTCTCATTGATGGTTGCAAAAGATAACTGGTTCTTATTTTGTAAAGATGAATAATGATCACTGAATCTTTTTAAGTTAAACTTATGTCCCTCTAGCTCTTGGAAACAGATGGACACAGTATCTTTTAATTTAGACAAATCATTCTTGATATTTTTCCATAAGGCAACTCTCTTTTCATGAGTTACTTTGTAATGAAACAAATCAACAGAAACTCTTTGTAAGTCACTATTAAATGCTTGATAGCCCTGTTCAGTGAATAAACTATTATATTTCTGAGTCAATTTTATGTTTTTCATAATATGATTTTATTTAGCAATAATATCCCTCAAATATTCATCATTAATGTTAGCTACATCTGGAGTATTTCTAAATAAGGAAACAGAATAACTTTCCAGATTCTTATAAAACTCAGGTTCAAGTGTCTCATCAATAATATCCATATCAGGATTTATCATTGATGTAGCAATCAATACCGAAAGATTAGATACATTAGAATATTGAGCAATTTTTATACTACTCTCAGCCTCTACTGGTCTCACAGTCTCATTTCCTCTTCCGGAATTACCTGAAGGAACTTAATCAGAAACAAGAAATGATACTTGAGATTCAATAGAGGGGCTTACTATAGCTTGGGCAAGAATTGAATGTGATTTTTTTTTCTCTTTCTTCATCCTTGATAGGGGTGAGGAGGTTGGGGGTTGAATTGATTGGTTCTTGAAGGACCTGCCAGAGGTACTTGTTGCTGTTGATGTTGGGATAGATAGTTCCACTGGGTGTTCAGCCAATCACACTGCCACTTTGAGACTTCCACCTTTTCTTGTTGCTGGGGAGCCAATTGTGGAAGGGCTTTTGGGGGATGGGGAGGTTTCTTTTACTTTTGAAGAAAGGTTTTTATTTTTCTTACCTTGTCTTCTAGAGAGTCTGTTCTTGACCTCAACCTGAGATCTTCTGACCTCAATTTCTTGATTTGGGTGGAGAGATTTCTGACTTGTTGATTCAAGGGCATCTTTTATATTTTGAAGCCTTTTGGAAGCTCTTCTGGGGGGTTGCTTGAGGGATTTTTTTCCTGAGCAGTTTTCTCCACTAATATCTCTATCTCTTGCATCTCCACATCTTTATTGTTCCAGTAATTGATTAATTTGAGCCAGATGTGTAGTCAAAGGAGAAACTAAAGAAGAAGCTTCATCATAATCAATAAAATCTAGTTCCTCATCACAGCCAGCAGAAGCACCTTTGTCAGTCATAATTTTAGTTAACCTGTACTGAGAGAAAGAAGTATTTAATCAGTTATTATTTTTACTTTATTTAAGAAAAATGAGGAAAAAAAATTTAATATATAAGTAAATATCAGGATTTTGTAATCTACTGGAATAATTAGAATATAATGTTTTTCAGGACAAAGAATCAACTGAAATAATAATTAAAATTTTATTAATTAATTTAGAGTAATTATATAACCAGGAATAAAATAAATCAACTGATATAGTAAAAAAATTTAGTAATTAGTAATGTATATGTTGATAATTATCAGGACTAGAAGTCAACTGATGAATTTAATTACCAGTACTTAATGTCAACTGAAAATAATTTTAATTACCAGGAATTAATGTCAACTGAAATAATTTAATTACCAGGACTTATAATCAACTGAAGTAATTTTAATGTAATCAATTCAATTAATTTTTAAATATTATGAATTTACTGGCAGGACACTTTGTCAACTGAAACAATTATGTAAAATTTTAATTATCAGGACAGAAGTCAACTGAAATAATTAAAAAATTTAATATAATTAATATAATTTTATACATGACTTTTAGGACTAAGAACAATATAGTTCTATCTTGGTTAACTAGGAAAAAAATATTTTATTTACCAGGCACCTCCCCCTGTAAAATGAGCAAGTTAATGCCACTTACAGAGTGCTGAGTAAAAAAGATATACATAGACAATGAAATATTCAAAGTGACCCACAAATAGTAATTAATATAATTACCACAGTTATATATGACTATTTCTACTATATGAACTTAAGTTTTTGAGCGCGGTTCAATTCCCGGTTGAAGCTATAAAATGAGTCACCTGGTTGATGACGTTTGTTGTTTTTGTTTTCTACTTGTCCTACTGGTACCTTGTTGATGATAGTTCCTCGGTTTCAGGCTTCAAGATAACAATGCGCGGTCGACAATATGGAAATTGTCTCAAGTATTAGGGGACTCCTTTTGTTCTAGAAGATTTTTGGTGGCGATTTTCAGTATTGGATGATGGATTTAGAATTCTCAAGTGAAGTATGTATAATTTATCTTATGATTTTACTTTTACTCAATTGAAGAGGTAAGAATATAAGTATTATTATAATTTATAATTTAGAATCACAATAATGTAAATACTAAAAGACAAATAATAGTAATGATTTACTTTAAAGTATTTTAAAAAAATAGTTAAGTAAAGGAATGAATCAAACAGCACAAAGGAGGAGGCCTTTTATAGGCAAAAAGGAGAGAGAAAATACATGGAGTTAACAATTATCCATAAGGGAGTTTGAGAGAAAACTATTACAAAAATAAAAATGGGCAAGTAACAAAAGTCTGCTAAAATGATGCGTCAATAAAAGATATCACATTATTTGATATAGTTTAGAGTTCACTTTAGATGTCACACTTAGTACAAATTAATTTGAATTTAAAATAGAGTTTCAAACTTTTAAAATAAAGTAATTTGAATTTTTAAGATTTAGTATTAATATTTTTATTTCTCTTTCAACCTGTTATTGAGCATGGTGTTAGGGAATAAAAATATAAGGGACTTTATTATTAATATTAATATTTACTAAAGTTACTTATTGTAATTAGTTAGTGTCTTGCAAGTAATACATAAGTAAATATAATATAATTAATAATAAGAAATAAAAGGTGTGGCTTCATCTCAGTAAATAATTAATTATTTTAATGGATAAATCTAGTAGCCTGGCTGACAGTTTGTCTGCCTTACATTGGATCAAAGAGTGAGAAGATTTTAATAATGGTGCAGAATGCTTTTTAGAAAAAGAAAGTTTAAATTTTTATTTCCCATTCAAGCCCATGGTAAAACAATTGTTTGTAGGATCCTTCTTAATGCCAAAAATGGTTAAAATTTCATTTCCCATAATAAAACAATTGCTTAAATTGTCATTTTTCATCAAAAATAATTCACAAATAGCTCTGACAAAACCACCATTATATTTAAAGAATACAGTGGTTTTGTATTTTCCAATGGGACATAACACAGAACCATAACCTTTCCATTTTTCAGATGTTATAGGTAAAAATTTGCATTGATAATTCCTATCCACAGAAGCCAGTGCTTTCTCATACACTACACTTCCTCCAGCACCATAGTCAAGAATAACATCAACATTTTTTCCATTTATGATAACTGGTGCTCTCAAAGGTGATATTAAAACGGAACTGTCAGTAATATCTCTAATTATTTCAGCATTTTCTACAGAAAACAAGTCAATATCAAAATTATCAGACCAATTATCTATATATTGGATATCCTTTTCTAAAACAAGAACTTCTTGGGAAGACTCATGGTCATAAGAAATATTTCTATTACAGTCATTGGAGGAATCATCAAGATCAGCTTGAGTATTTTCAGATTCCTCAGATTGTTCAAAAAGGTGAATTTTCTTCTCCCAAATATGTCCTTTCTGCCATGGTTTGTTACATTTAAAACAAGTGTTTGTTGCATATTTCTTTGGTGCAACTGGGAAGAAGATCTACCAGTTTTGTCTATAAGTTTTGTGGAAGGCTTTCACTGGTCATGATAAGATTTAACAGGATAATTCCTTGGTTCATATCTATGGTTGAGCAGTACTTCATTACAGATATTAATGAAAGAAGAGTGTTCCCTCATATACTCAGCTCTAGCCACAATTAAATCTCTAAGAGAATTCGGTAATTTATATAGAATTTTATCTCTCCAAATATCATAATCCATCTTTGGATCAATTGCTTTCAGGATTTGTGTTAGTTTCATAAGAGAAAAAATGGGTTTATCAACAGAGGAGGAGACATATTTTGAGTTTTAATACAGTATTTGTTGAGCCAACCTGAATTTTGAATCACCAAACTGATTCTCAATCAAAGTTTTCCATTCATTCCACGTATAATGGTTGTTATCTAACAAAACAGATTCATACAACATCAAGGCTACACTGGTGAATGAAGAAATTATTTTTGAAACAATTTCCTCATCTGTAAATTTATATGATCTCCTTAAATTATCAAGTCTTTGGATAAAGTTTTGCCAATCAGATGAAGAATCACCATCAATGGTAGGATATCGGTCCAGCTTAGGCCAATTTTTATTACTACCAGGATGGTCAGTTTTATGGTTTGAACTACTCAAGGTTATCAATTCTTGAAGTCTTGAAATTTTTCAGATATTTCATTATCCACAGGGGAAGATGGCTCATTGTGAGTATCAAATTCTAATTTATTTGATGCAACAGACCTCATAGACAAATTTTCAGCTGGAATAATTGGTACATTAAAAGAGAGAGTAGAAACACCATTTTCAGGATGTTTCTTTTATAATTAAAAGCAGGTTGAGCAATATTTCTCAACTCATCACAATGTTCATTATGGAGAACCTGTAATGCAGAAAATTTTTTCTCAAGATCAGACAATTTATTTCTTAAATCAGGAATATAAGGTATCTGATCATTAATCCTAGCAATAGATAGAACATTACTTTCCTCTTCTACTGAGCATTTTTTACTCAAATTCTGGAAATCAATTTTCAATTTTCTCAATTCACTGCACAGAAGCATATTGTCAGTTTTTAAATAAGTATTTTCATCAAGAAGAGTCTTCAGATCATCAATAACTTTACTTATATTATTATATTTATCTGAGAGTGATCTGTTATAAATTTTAATAGACTTTTGTGAGCAAGGACATTATTTAATGTGTCTTTTAATTTGAAATATGCTGTGTCGTGAACAGAAGAACTCACTTTGCAATGTAGATGTAAATTATTTAATCTATCATTCTTATGTTTTAGGAAATCTTTCAAAAGTTTGTCTTTGATAACACTAAAATCAGGAGAGTCTTTCAATATTTCTTCAGAAGTTTTTTTAAGTAAAACATAAATTTCAAGAGCAACAGAATCATTCTTTATTGCAAGAGAAGGATTAAATAAAAAAGTAGAGTTTAAATGTAATGGCTCATCAAAAGAAATTTTACTCAGAACATCATTAGGGCTACTAGTTACAGGAAGCTGCCTTTTAATAGGTTTAACTGTTCTTTCACCATTCTCAACAAGATTACCTGTAGAAGAAGGCTTATTAGAATACAATTCAAAATTTTAATCAACCAAACCACTCACCATGGCAGAGAAGGAAACTTCCCCTGGGTTTGAGACTGGACTTAGGCCTTCTTTCTCCTGCTTTGATGGTAAAGATGAGGAGGAGGATGGAAATTGGGTGTTCTGGATGGGCAAGGCTGATGAGCAGGAGGATGTTTCACATTCTGTTGATATTGGCTCATGAGATAATCCCATTTCCATTGTTCTACTTCCAGAGTATTTTGGTTTTGCTGGAAGGAGGTGGGAGTTTGAGGGGGCTGAGGCTGATACTGAGTTGATGACATGGGAGGAAGTTGAACCTGCTTTTGAGATAGAAGCTCCTTCATCTGATATCAAAGGGTTTCCACTCTTGCCTTTTATTTCATACTTTCTGCTCTCAGCTCCTTGGACAAATGGTTGACTTGCTGGTTTAGAGGAACCATTTTTATTTTTATATCTCTTAGCGGACTTTCCTTATTGACCAGAGGTTTTACTTCTTTCTGAATAGTTTGGTGAAGGGTATTTGCCACTTCTCCTGACATTTATATGTCCTGAAGGGTATGAAGGTTGCTTGTCTGCTGAAGATTTTCTGTAATTTAATTTTGAAGAACCTACAGATTCATTATCAACATCCACTACAATTTCATCTGCATGTAGGTTATCCATGCTCTCAGTCAATTTGCTAGACATGTAAGTGGGAAAATAAATTTTATATAATTCCTTTAAACATATAAATATGTCAGCTTAGAAGTCAAAAATATTTTTTATATTAAAATATTTTATTAAAAATAAATACAATTATTCAAACTTAAAGTAGTATTTAATATAATTAAAGAAAATTATATTTGATTTAAATAAATTATTTGGACTTAAACAATAAACGTTTAATGTTCCAACAATAATAATACCAGAATTTATATGGCACCTACTGGGACTAAGTACAGAGTACTATTATAGTCAAACAAAATCAACAAATTAATAATAATAAAAATTAAATTAATAATTTAAATATTAAAGTTAAATTTGTGAAATCTTCTAGGATTAAGAGTTATTAACACTCTATTATAGTCAACTAAGAAAAAAAATTAAAAATTAATTAAACACTTACACTCAGTGAATCAGCACTAAGCCACAATGACTGTTATTGCAATAAAAATTAATATAAGAGTTGATAGGAGCAAAGGTTTACTTACAGTAGTGATTGTAAAATCATCTAAAAAATATATAACTTTTATAAATATATAAACCTTAAGTTAAGTTCCCCGGTTCAATTTACAGTTGTGAAAAAAGTTTACTTTTTGCTCCAGGTGGTCTGAGCATTTGTCATTTGTCCAAAATTTTTGATTCAATTGTTGCCGTTTGGAAAGTTTCCCAATTTTTGGCCAGTTGTCAAGTAGAAGTTTAAATATAGAAGAAGAAGAATAAAGGATGATGGGAAGATACTGTAGCTATTTTAGTAGACAAAAAATATGACAAGGGGTGAACTGGTTAAACTAGTAAGTCTTTTATTTTTCTCTCTGCTATAATATCAACAAACTGACTATTAAAAATCTTAAAACAACCTTATAATTTTATTTAGTATTTAAGGGGACTGGAGCGCCACAAGAAATAATAAAATATAATATAATATTTAAAATATTATAAGTAAGTAAGTGATGAGGCTACAGGGAATTATCCAATGGCCTTTTTATAGGCAAGGGGTCCTCTGAAGCGCCACAAATGAGTATTTACAAAATAGTAATAAGGTAAAACAAGAATATAAAAGAATATAACTAAAACATAGATATTGAGAGAAAAACATGAGACAACTAATGAAACCCATGAGTAAGAGACTAATTTTTCCACCATAGTTTCCCAAACCAGTTAATTAAAATAATTAGTAACTAAATAAGTCTGAAAAATAATAACTGTGAGTAAAATAATCCAAAACAGGTATTACAATGTTTTGTTAAGGGTTTTAATTGAAACAAATAGAATATTTTGACGCAAAAATTTTTCTAATTAATTTAATTCAATATTAAAGGAAAATTAATCATTTGTTTTAATTTTTTTAGTAACTTAATAATTAATTTAGTTGAAAAAAGTAATTAATTTAATCATATTGTTAATTTAAAGTGAGGATTTTAATATTATTATCTTAAATAAGTAGTTTAATTTATTTAATAATTTCATGACACAATCAAGGGTCAAAAAAGCGCCCAATATTATTGTTTAATAAGATATGTAATGCTTTATTTAATATATAAATTTAATTAATTAATTTAATTACATTATAAGTTAATTTTACACTTATAATTGTAATATATGTTTATAATTAATTAATAATTAATCTATGTTTATTAAATACATAAAAATGCGCCATAATTTATAGAATATAAAATATATCATGCTTAATTTAAATTTAAAAATAAATTATATAACAGTAAAATTAATATAACCCTTATTTTATTTATATTTAATAAGATACTTATATAATTTTAATATACAATAAAAAATTAATTTATATACATAAAATGCATATATTTATGCCCTTTTTTGGTTCCACTAAATTGTCACCGGACAATCTATGCACAAGTTTGAGGGTGTTCCTGGAAGTGAGATGGAGGGAGGAGTTTAGAAACTTCTTCAAAGCACAGAGGAAATGTTTGAGGAAATGATTCAAAGATGACTCAAATGAAGAGCTACTACTTCTAGATATGTTCAATAAGAATTCTAATATAATTTAAAGGTAATATTAATATTCTTAGGATCTCACAAAGGGTTGGAAACTCAATTATCAAATATTTAAGTTTTTTAAAAATGATTACTGAGAAAATAAGGAAATGTACAATAATAATAATTTAACCTGAAGCTTTACCACTATTAACTATATATACATTTTATAATTTAACTCTAAAGAAATATCAAACCAAAATCCAACCCCTTTTATATCCATTAATCCTCCTTGCATTGACCTCATACCCATCCATCATTCCGAACACCACAGACCTCCGAAAATACACCCGTTACACCTGGACCCTCCTCACTAACATCCGTTAACCCTTTAATCCTCCACTAACCATCCCGTACATGCTCACTATCCCTGTTAATAACCCACAGATACTTTATAAAACTTTTAGCGTAATATTGCATTAACTATTGCGCTGTGCGTCACTTATTGAAGAAAAGACTAAACACACTATTGAGAGATTGAATAATTTAGATTTAAAGTTTAGATTAGCGCGGTTGAATAGTGAGTACACAAAGGAAAGTCACATTTGCTATGTAGAATTGTTTTCTGCGCTTTGTCACGCGCCATGTGACACTCGAGGCAAAAGCAGCTCATTAAATCAATAATATCAAGTTCTAAATCTATACTCGAAGCGCAGAAAGCAATTCTCCATAGCAACTGTGATTCCCCTTTGTGTACTTACAATTAAACTGCGCTAGCCTAAACTCTAAATCTAAATTAGTCAATCTCTCAATAGTGTGCTTTAGTCTTAATTTCAATAAGCGACGCGCAGCGCTAAGATCAACGTAATAGTACATTAGTAGTTTTCATTAAAAAGTTTGTTAATTAATTAAAAGGGGTAAATTGAGCATGGACGGATATTAGCGAAGAGGGTCTAAGTGTATGTTATTAATGGTCTGTGGTATGGGAATGGTGCGCTGAGAGGGAGGTCAATGCAAGGAGGAATAAAGGATATAAAAGGGTTGGGTTTTTGGTTTGATATTCCTTAGAATTAAATTATAAAACGTATTTACATTTAATAGTGGTAAAATCTTTTAAGTTAAATCATTATTATAGTATCTTTCTTTATTTTCTCAATAATCATTTCTAAATCCTAAATCTTTGATTGTTGAGTTTCCAACCCTTCGTGAGATCTTAAGAATTCCTATTACCTTTGAAACTATATTATAATTCTTCTCGAACATACCTCGAACACATAGCTCTTACTTTGAGTGACCTTCGAATCACTCCTTGAATCATTTCTCTGTGCTTCGAAGAAGTTTCTAAATCCCTCATCTCACTTTCAGGAACATCCTCGACTATGTGCGTAGGTCGTCCAGTGACAGTATAATTTAATTCTCCGTAGTTCTCATTCTTTGCACTACTACGTCCTTTTAGGTGTTTTTAAAATTTTAAATGGCACCTGTTCAAGGCACTCCTCCTACGGGCGCTACTACTAGAGCTCGCGCTAGAGGCAGGCCAACAGCCACAAGGTCTGTTTCCCGCACTCACTCTTTGGAACCACTCAACCTTAGGGAATGGCAACATTCAGTTCAATCTGTAGAAGACATCCCACAAGATTTTGAGGATTCTAGTGATGAAGAAGAAGGAGAGGATACAATGCACGAGGCACCATCCACCCCTGCCAATCACCCTTCTGGTCAATCCTCAGAACCTGGACCATCTAACTCGCTGAAAGATTTCATGAGACTTTTCATGAAAACACTTTCAAATCCAACTTCTTCAGAGGGATCTAAGTTCAAAACTCCTTCTATGAAATCTCCTGACAAATTTGAAGGAGATCACCCCGACAGATTGCGACCCTTCTTGCAAACCTGCAAGCTACTGTTCCATAATGAACCTCAAACCTTTAATAGCGACCGATCAAAGGTTGTTTACACTTCTTCATTCCTAGCCGGGAAAGCAGAAAGATGGTTCGAACCTTATCTGCTCATGCATTCTTTGACAGAAACCCACTTACTTATCAATAATTGGGAAAAATTCGAAGACCAACTCTTTACGTTGTTTGGGGACCCTAATGAAACTGACAGCGCAGAAATTGAACTTGATTTTCTTCGCATGAGTGATAATGGTAAAGCCTCTGAATATATCTCGAACTTCAGAGCACTTCAAACTCGAGTAGGTTGGAATGATGCTGCCCTTAAGTATCATTTCAAGAAAGGACTTCCTTCAAGGATTCTGGACCAATTAAATCTTCACGGTCAGAAGATGACTACTTTAATGGATTTAATGGATCGAACCCTCAAACTTGACGGCGTTTATCAAGGATGACTTCAACATCGTCGATACTCCAACAAATCTCAAGGCCTAAATTTTAAATCAGGATCTTCTTCACACCCACGACTAAATCAATCCTCCCCAACTCAATCCAAACCCAATAAGGGGAAGGATAAACCTCAACCAAAAGGCTCAACTCCAGGCAATATCAGCAAAGTACTGGATCCTAAAGGGGAACTTAAAGAAGCTGAGAGGAAGAGACGAGAAGATAATGGGTTATGTATGTATTGTGGGGGTAAGCACAAGTTGGAAGACTGTGTAAAGTTGAAGGAAAGAGAAGGTACTAGTTCGAAGTCAAAAAACTAGTAGATAGTTTACTTGTGTGCAAAGCAAACTATCTTATCTCTCCTAGTGCACAGAACATCCATGTCTTAAGGACTGGAGTTGCCTTAAACCGCTTGAGATTCATTCTTTTTAAGGAGGATATCCCCTTCAGTTGTCTTATAGACTCTGGAGCTTCAATTTCTTTTGTTAGTTTATCTTTTGCCGAGAAGCTTCAACTAACATTTACAGATGTTGATTGAACTCCAATCTATTTGGTCGAATCAGAGGAACCCAAATATTAGGTAAGTAAGAAAGTTTTATGGGTTTTCAACTTTCCGAACTTTCCCCCCTTCGAGTGGAAATTATCAGTCTTGGACGCCCCAAGGATGGATGATACCATTCTTGGCCATGACTTTTTAACGCATTGGAATCCCGAAATTGATTGGACTAGGGGATTGATCACCCCACGCTCTAAGTATATTTCTGATTCTTCAATGCAGGTCAATAGGGAGTTAAACAACCCGCCTGAAAATGTCCTGCTAGAGGAAAAATCTCTGCCAGATGAATTGCAAGCATCTGATCGTCTTCTAAATGAGAAATTGGCTAACCCTTCTAGCTCAATGATTTCACTTGAAGAGGATTTAAATTGCCTCGAAGTAATCGAATTATGCTCTCTCAATTCAGGTATCCCCTCGACAGATTCTCTCGAAGATGAAGAGGATGACCAAATCAACGTTGAAGCCATTAAATCAACTCTACCAGAAATCTACCACAATTTCCTCGATGTTTTCTCAATCCGCAAGGCCGATAAGTTACCACCTCATTGACCCTACAACCATCAAATAGAGTTAATAGGCCCAGTACCTCTGGCAGGTCCTGTCTATTCTTTGTCAAAGGACGAATCTCAAGTTCTTTGAGACTACATTTCAGAGAATGTAGCCAAAGGTTTCATCAGAGCCAGTAAATCTCCAACCGTTGTGGTAGCCTAAAGTTTAGTACGGCACCAAAATATGTAAATGGAGTTATTACGGCGTGCAAGATTGGCGTTATTATTTTTTTATATATATAAAAGGGTTTTATTTAATTTATTTGAGTTTTAAATATGGAGAAATTGGTCACGAGCAAATGCCTACACAAAAACAATTTATTTTACGGAGAAAACTTATTTACGGTCTGAAAAATTTATAAGTATTAAGTCGAGTCACTCAAGAACCTTGGGAAATTTTCCCAGAATTTTTACTATTTTTCTTATATTTTTAAATGAATTTTAAAGTTTTATAGAAATATTTACGTTTTCAAAAATTACTTAACTTTGATGAATTTTCACAGGGTAATTAGAGCTGCGCAGACTACGAAAATTAGTTTGGTATGTAAAAGGGAAGTAGCTCTATTATGTGTAATTTTTCTAGATTTTTTATTATGGTTTTAAGGTTCTAAATTGAGTCCGGAAGTCCGGACGGACTCCGTTTCGACTCCGTACGGGCTCCAGATTGACTCTGGAAGAGCTCTGGAGGGGAAAACTTAGGCACGTGACTAGGAATACTTAAGCGCTTCTCAAACTCGAAATTGAGAGGGGGGACACATCATACAGCTTAATCATTAACTACCACAGTCTCATTTTTTATTACTCAACAAATTAAATAAATTTGTAATACCCTTATAACTTTATATTTTATATATAACATTTTAGAAATACTACTCAACAATTAAAATAACACTTCATATAGGGTATCTTTAGAAAGGTCTTCATCGCTGGGACTTGATTATTGCTGTCTCATAAAAATTTAAATTATTATAAAAACATAAAAGTCAATCTTTTCAGATCTTTCACTGGTACACCTTAATTGTTGTTATCAGTATTTCTTTATCAACAGCCACAATCATTTAATCTCAATAAGCGTTAATTATTTTAGAGTTTCATTATTTTTATAAATCAGATCCAAGTAGATTGGTTAGCTTAGTGATTTAGAATTCCCATTTTGATATTTTTATTGGAAGGACGGGGTTTTCAGCTAAATCCACATATCTCCTCCGGATTCTGCTTACAGTAAGGCGACTGTAAGAGTTTACCTTACCATAGTTGGCGCCCAACGTGGGGTTCGATTTCTCTAGCTTTCTTTAAAAGACTTACTTGGATCAAGAACGTTATTAGCCTGCAAGAGGCATATTTTCTGGAACTCTAATTGGATTTTTGTTATTGGCCTGCAAGAGGCTTGTTATTTTATCGATTGTTAACACTTTTCATTACTTATTGGGATGTCTTCTTCTGCTGTTGCTTCTGGATCTTCTAACCCTCTTACTCCCTCAGTTAGAATTGTTTCTTGGGATGGCCCAAAGTTTGATGGGGAGGAGGTTAAATGGTTCATTAGCAGGTATGAAGCTGCTGCTGCTGTTGATGGTGCTTCTCATGTGGACATGGTGAAGGAAGTTAGATTTTTTATTGCTGATAGGGAGGTGGAAAAAGAGGTTATTGCTATGCAGGCATTTAAGGACAAGGATTGGGTTAAGCTTTCTAAAGCTATGGTTGATAGATGGGGTGTTAGGTTTACTATGATGGACCTCAATAAAATTGTTGGAGACTGGCAAGCAAAAGGTGGAGTTTCTTCTATGGCTGACTTCAAAAAGCTCTGTGTTCAGTTTGATGAAGTGGTGGAATATCTCATACTGGTGGACGAGTTAGTGCATGAGAACCAAGCAAAAGATTTGTTTTGGACAGCATGCAGCAGGGATATTCGTATGGACGTCTTGAAGGATCTTTCAAGAAAAGATTTGATGAAGGAACTGCCTAATGGTGAGCAGAAACTGCCGGCTCTGGAGGTTATCAAGGACAACATTCAAGCCCATCTAAAGTTATTGGCTTTGGACAAATATCAAGAGTCATGCACTCAATATGTTAGCAAGGTTAGCGAAGTTTTGGCCGAAAACAACGATATTATGGTCAAAGCCCAGGAGGCCAAGAAGGCACAAATGGGATTACCGGCTGCTAAAGTTGAGGGCAATGTAGACAATAAGATGGTCGATCACTTGGCCGATTTAACGAAACAATTAAAAATATTTGTTCAAGAGACTCAGAAGGCCAACAAGGCCCCAATCGCTTCTTCGTCGACGTCGACTTCTTATCAGTCCAGAGGTTATGAACGTCGAAATTATAATGGCAATAACAATGGTAACCGCTTCCCAGGCAATGGGAGAAATGGTGGTAATGGTGGTAATGGATATAGAGGTGGCTATGATGAGCCAAAGGTGTGCTCCTATTGCAATAGGAGGGGGCACAGAGCAACAGTTTGTTTTGCTCTTGATAAGGATATGGATGCTGGGCGAGTTTTATTTGATGGTAAAGTTTATAAATTTCCCAATGGTTCGTTCATCAAGCCCAGTGATGGACAGTCTCTTTCTGATTTGGTCAGAAGAAGTTTAACGGCTGAAAGGAGAGCCAGATTTGAAGAGGTGACGGATGAAGATGTTAATGCCAAGGGTGGCAAAAATGGTAATGTTAATGGTGGAAAAGCTGACAAAGGTAAAGAGAAAGAGGTCAGTAAAGCCACATTTTCTACTTCTTTTGGTGGTTTAGAGCTGGCGACGGTTGCCCAGGTGGAGGGTAGCTGTATGGCTGGCAAATACGATGTGAATGCTGCTAGAAGAGCAGCTGCTACTAAGGCGAAAAGTAGCATTCAGAGCCAATTGAGGGCTAATCCTGGCAAGGCCAATAACAAAGTGAACCCTTACTCTAAGGACAAGAATTCTAGTGCTCAAACTGCCGCCAACAAATTGAACCCTTACTCTAAGGACGAATTATATAAAATGCAGAAGGGGATTGCTGATATGGGGCCCCCTAGTTATGGCAAGTTTGATTTAAATGGTGAGCCTATGCCAGAGGATGATTCGGATTCTGAGGAGGACGTACCGTTGGCGTCTCTACCCAGACCAAGTTTTAGCGGTCCCATCCCAATGGAGGGAGTAAGAAGGACTAGCGATGGATCAGGATTAGTGCAAGAAGCTGGTGACGGAGTTAGGGTTATAGAAAGTGAAGATGTTATTATGGGGGGTGAAGATGGCTCGGTTGGACCTCAAGAGGTACCCAGGGCCAAGGTTGTTAAATCAAAGGTCCAGTATGAGCGGCCAGTAGTTTCTGGTCAAGCTAATGCGATGGACGCAGTTTTGAATAGGGTGAATCAACTTCAGATTCCCTTATCTTTGGGGGAGTTATTTACGATTAGTCCGGCGCTTGCTGAAAAGCAAAAGAAGCATTTGAAGAGGCGTCGGGTTTCCACTGGAGAGGTGGAATATATTTGTGAAAATGCTGAAAAGTTTGGTGAAGATGTAGATACGCATTTTTCCGCTCCCCTGGGTTACCTGGTGGTAACTCTTAACGGTAAAGAAGTAAAGGCCTTGGTCGATTCAGGGTCTCAAATTAATTTAATTTCATTGGAGCAAGCGACGAGTATAGGCTTGCCAATTAAAAGTGGAACTGGGGGAAACCTCAGAGGTATTGGAGGGCATGCAACAGAGCTGATGGGTACAGCTGAGCATGTCAGGTTAGGCATTGGTGGATCTGTTGGTAAGGTTCACTTTTATGTGGCCAGAGGAGCAGTCAAAACTGTTCTTGGTGGTCCTTTTTTGATGGATTTTGAGGCCAGGATAGGGTATCAAGCTGGCATGGGGATTAGTTTGGAGATCACTGGTGAAGATATGCGGAGGTTACATATGCGGTTAGCGCCTCCTGGAGATGAAGGTTGGGAAACACGGCCAGGGATTACTACTCTGTGCCAGTGTTGTGTTTGCACCAAGAAGCGGCATATAAAACGGACGGCTTCTGGTGAATTATGTTTGATGGAAAGGGATGGATGCCCTCATTTTTTGGGGTAGCAGGGGCTGATCACTCTAATGTTGTAATCTCTCCTCAGGATGAGATCCCGGATTGCAATAGGTCAGCTCACTTGGAGATAATTCAAGTGGATTCTCAATTATTTTCTGTTAATATTACTTTGGAGTGCAAATATGTTATGGACTTTTCTATATGTTTATTGGATTTACCCGGTTTTTCTATTAAATTTAAAAATGGTGAAAAAGGCAAAATGGGCCAAATTAGGTTGGATAAAAATTGGAAGGGTATGTTTTATGACCTCCAGCAAGAGGGTAAACTGCGAAAATCTTATCAAAATCCAATAAAAAATCTCAGTATAATTAAAACTCAAAAAAATAATTTTTGTGAAAATTCAATTCCGGTCCTCCAGCAAGAGGTTAAACTGCCGAATTTCTTTACAGGTGATTTGATGTTGGATAAGGGAAGCAAAGGTGTTGGAAAATCTGTTTATAAATTAGACGAGGGAGAGAAAAAAAGGGTAAAATTTAAAAATGAAATAAAATATTTTTCTAATTTTTCTTATTCTGATTCTGGTGATGAAGAATATTCATTTGATGAAAGTTTTAATGGCGATAAAAAAGAAAATGTTTTACCTCAAGTTAATTTAGATGTGGACGCAGCCAAATATAAGAAAGTAGCAAATAAAGTTCGACCTATTAATGAACCGCTACCTGCTGAATTAAATCCACCTTTGAGAAGACCAAGGTTATCAAGAGATCCTTATGAAAGTCCCTTGGTAAAGAATCCGCCTGAATTTTCTGAGACGTCAAGAATCACTTTTGAGAGACTGGGTGTTGTTAATTTTGGACCTGATGGTTGGTTTTCTGGAGAAGAGAAGAAGTTGTTGTTGGATGTGATGGTCAAGCGAGAGAAGGCCATTGCTTTTGTAGAAGAGGAGAGGGGTGTGTTGAAGCATTCCTATGGGGAGCCTTACAAGATTCCTGTGGTATGTCATGAACCGTGGCAGCAGAAACCGATTCCTATTCCGGCTGCATTGAAAGAAGCTTATATCGAAGTTGTCAGAGAACGGATACGCACTGGACTGTATGAGCAATCAACGTCAAGTTATTCTAGTCTGGTATTTTGTATCAAGAAACCAAATGGCAAGCTTAGAGTTGTTCATGATCTTAGGGAATTAAATAGGGTTACAATAAAGGATGCTGGGATACCGCCTAGTGCTGAGGAGTTTGTTGAAGCGTTTGCAGGGAGAGTGTGTTATGGTTTGGGAGATATTATGGGTGGATATGATGAGAGAGAGTTACATCCGGACTCAAGGCCTCTCACTACATTCGATACACCACTTGGACGTTTACAGTTAACAAGATTACCACAAGGAGCAACAAATTCGGTTGCAGTTTATCAAGCTCAGATGGCTTGGATCCTTCAAGATGAAATTCCACAATATGCTGGAATCTTTATAGATGATGGAGGAATTAAGGGACCAACAACCGACTATGATAACCAGGTGTTGGAAGAGAATCCCGGGATACGCAAATTCATTTGGGAGTTTGCAATTACTTTAGAAAGAATCTTGTTTCGAATTGAAGAGGCTGGTTTAACTATTTCAGGTTCAAAATTTTCCTGTTGTGTGCCAGCCTTAGAAATATTAGGCCATGTGGTATGTAGAGAGGGTAGGATTATGTCCAAGAAGAAAGTTAACAAAATTCAGTCCTGGCCAAGACCCAAGAATATGACCGAAGTTAGAGGGTTTTTAGGCGTTTGCGTATATGTTAGAATGTTTATCAAGGACTTTTCTTCATTGGCAGCTCCATTGAGACGGTTAACGAGAAAGGATGCAGACAGGGAGTGGGATGAAGAGTGTGAGAAGGCGTTTGTGAAGTTGAAGGTGGTTGTGGGGAAGGATTTAGTCCTGCACAAGTTGGATTATGGAAAAGATGCTGGCAGAATTTATTTAGCAGTTGATTCAAGTCAGGTTGCAGCTGGGGCGGTTTTGTCTCAGATGGATAAAGCTGGTTACATCAGGCCAGTTAGGTATGAATCTGTAGTATTTACTGAGGTCGAATCAAGATATTCTCAACCAAAATTGGAATTATGTGGTGTGGCAAAAATACTGAAGAAACTTCAGCATATTTTGTGGGGGCATCATTTTGAGTTGCAAGTGGATGCGAAATCGTTAATCCAGATGATTAATTCCCCAAGTTTACCAAACGCACCCATGACGAGATGGGTAGCTTTTATTCAACATTTTTCTTTTGATTTAGTTCATAAGCCTGGAAAGACTTTTACTATGCCAGATGGTTTATCAAGGAGACCACCCACTGAAGAAGATTCCGACTCAGAAGAGTTCGATGAAGATATACCTATTATCAAAGCCAGCACTAAAGGAGCTGAAGACTTTTCATACCTCCCCCATGAGGTTAAACTGGCAGGACTATTGTGTTTAGATTATGGTGTTGATGACCTCCACCAAGAGGATAAACTGGAAAATAGTTTTTATGTTAATAAAGGTGTTGGAAAAGGTGTAGATAAATTCGGCAGAGAGGAGGTAGAAGAAGATGTGGTGTATGTAGAGGAAGATGGATTGGTAGTGTGGGATAGTAGTAAATTAAGGAATGGTGTATATGTTGGAGAATTAGAGAATTTAAATAAAAGGGTGGATAAAGAGAAAGAGGTATTTTTGAATACGGTTTACGAAGGATCCAAAGGTTCAGAAGAACAACGTCGAAATAGCTCGATTAAAGATTTATTTAGGGGTCAACGATTATTGGCTCATTCATGTGCAGGTGATATTGGTGATAGAGAAGTCCCTATTGATGTTATATTAATTGATTTTCAAGATGAAGTCTGGGGTCAGACTGGTTTTTATTTTTTGTTAGTCAAATATTTGTTGACTTTAGAGAGGCCAGAAGAGTGTGAAGACGATGAATGGGTGGCTATCAAGAGGAAGTCATCTACGTTTTACCTATCTGGTCGACGTTTAATGAGGAGGAGGTATCCAAATCCTCAAGTAGTTATAACTCAACAGAAGGGGCAAGAATTAGTTTTGAAATCACTGCATGAAGATCTCGGGCATAGAGGCGTTGGAGAAACATTTAGAAGAATTTCTGATCGATTTTGGTGGCCTGGCATGAAGATGGCTGTTAAACAGTGGGTTCAGTCATGCGAAGAATGTCAAAGACGAAGTTATTTAAGGCCAAAAGAACCTGGACGCGCGACCGGTGAATATACGCTCTTTGGGAGAGTTAGTTTAGATGCCGTTCATATAAAAGAGGGACGGTATAAATATTTAATTGTGGCCAGAGATGATTTATCTGGTTGGGTAGAGGCAGCGCCTCTTATTAATTTAACTGCCAAAAATGTGGCAGAATTTTTTTTGAATAATTGGGTATATAGGTATGGGGTGATGAAGTTGGTAACGGTAGATGGAGGTCCTGAATTTGGGACAGAGTTTAAAGAGGCCATATTGAAAGTTGGACCAAAGGTTAGGGTAGCAACCCCATATTATCCTGAAGCTGAAGGCATGGTTGAAAGAGGGCATCAAGTTATCAAGGATTCTTTAGTTAAAATGTGTGGGACAAGTGCCGAAAGATGGAGGCACTATTTACCTTTAGTTTTATTTGCTGATCGAATCACTGCCAAAAGGACGACCGGATTTTCACCTTATGAACTTGTTTTTGGACAGAAAGCAGTTTTACCGGTTGATTTAGAAGCTGAATCATATCTTGGAGTTGACTGGGACACGGTCAAAACTACTGAAGAATTATTGTGTGCAAGAATGATGCAGCTAGAAAAGAAAGAAGAATATTTAGAAAAGGCATATTCGCGGATGATGAAGATCCGAAATCAATCAGTTAGATATTGGGATGAGCGGTTGGCACATCGATTAAGGAAACCTTTGAACCCAGGAGATATGGTCCTGGTGTATAATAGGAGTTTGGAAAGTCAGTGGGGAAAGATGTTTGCAGATAGGTGGAATGGACCGTATAAAATCAAGGAGCAAGTTTCCGGCAGTTCATATGTGCTAGAAGAGTTGGATGGAGTAGTATTAAAGAAGAGGGTAGCGGCAGATCAAGTGAAACGGTTCTATCCTAGAGGCACCAGGAGTGCTGAAGTCTTCCTCCGCAATGAGGATAAACTATGATATCGCCAATATTTTATGACAACCTCCGCAACGAGGATAAACTATGATATCAACAAAATTTTATGATGACCTCCGCAACGAGGATAAACTATCTTCTTTTTTATCAAAATACTTTACTATCGTTACATTGTATATGGTCGACGAAACTATGATGAAACTTAATGAAATTCAAGAAGACCTTCTTTGAAATTTTCAAAAAAAAAAAAACTTAAAATTCTTAAAATATGGGTGAAGATAGTGTTGGAAAACTTTTTAAAATTTATTGGAAGAAGTGTTCACAGGGGAACCTTCTTAATTTAATATTGGCAAGTGTGGGGGTAATTGATGGGCTGGCTGCTCTATACACAATTACCCCATAATGTTTGTTTCCAAAATTTTCCCTGTTTCTAGTTTAATCCTGGCTTTGTCTTTTAATTTTAGGAAGTCCACTAAGACTATAAACTGGAACGAATCAAGAGACACCGCTCTCAACGCCGGATTCAAGATTTATTTTTATTTTGTTTTTGATTTTTTTTATGTTAGATTGTGATTTCTTTTCTTTAATATATATTATGAATTAATGTAAAGGTGATGCTCACTGGTGGTCTCTAATCATTTTTATAAATTGGAGGGAGCCCACCCAGTGATCATCATTATAAAAATTATCTTCTAAAAACTTTCATTTATTTTCTTTTCTTTTCAATTTCTCAAAATTGTGTAACCACATCAAGTTGCACTTGGATGTGGGTATGATGTCGAGGGTACGGCTCATCAAATGGCCGGGGGGCATCTTTTAAAATTTTATTTTAAAAATTTTATTACTTTTTTTATCTTTCTTTTCACATTCGTTTATCTTTCTTTAAAAATTAAATTTTAACTTTTATTTCAAAACTATCTCTTTTTTATTAAAAAAAAAAATAATAATAATAATAATAATAATAATAAAATAACTAAAAATATAAAATAAAAATAAAAATAAAAAAAAAAAAAAAAAAAAAAAAAAAGAAAAAAAAAAAAAAAAGAAAATAAAATAAAAAAAAAAAAATATATAAAATAAAAAAAAAAAAATAATAATAAAAAATAAATAAATAAAAAAAAAATAAATAAATAATAAAAAATAAAAAAATAAAAATAAAATAAAATAAAATAATAAAAGGTATTTTAGTTTTAGGTAGTTTAGATGTTTATATTTTATTTTTCAAACATTATTCAAGAAAGCTACATACCAGGAAGAACACCATCAAGGGTTGTTATCTTTTGAAGAATCGAAATTAGAAAATTTAGAAGGACCTTGATTGATTTCCTGGGATTCGAATCTTATTTCACAGTCACGATAGTGTTGAAGCCAGTTGGCTATTTTGAAAAGGTCTCTTAACAGTTGCTCTCTCATCCAAGATTCTGATCTATCAGAGGGCGGGTATCGTTGGAAATAAGCGATAAGGTTATTAAAATTAGCAAAAAGCTTTTCAGACACTAGGTGAATTGGAACTCTAGGGAAGCTTGGATTAGGTTCTGGTAGTTCATAAGCAGAATATGAAATTGGAGAACCGGTGGACGCTTATCAAATTAAAATATCAGCAAATTAAAACCTGAAGATTAAGAAAATAAAAAGAGACAACTAACCTGTGTCAACACTATCATGATCATAGATAAATGGCTTACTTGGTAATGGAGTGGGATTTTTTATGTTTAGAAAAGGATTTTTTATTTTTGATAGATGAGGAGGACTGGTGTTGGATTTGGTGTTTGAAGTAGATGTTCTGGGCCTTTTGGATGAAACAAGAGAAGATGAAGACTGCTGGCTATTATAGGACCTTTTGTGCTTCAAGATGTTGGAAGAAGGAGAAGAATTGTTAGAAGGTTGAAGCATGGCCCTGGGAGCAGCAAGAGTTCTTGGGGGACTAGCAGCAAGTCTAGATTGGAGAGAAGGACCCAGAGGATTAGGTGATGGAGAAAGATTTAAATAGGCTGATGGAGAAAAAGGGATGGGATCTTTAGAGGTTGATGGAATAGGGGGTGGAGTAGAAGGTGAAGAAGAAGGAGGAGGTTTGCAGAAGGCGGCGAAGCTAGTAGCAGTAATGGGGAAAGAACCACAGTTCAAGCCAGAACATTTTCTTTTCTTCTCATAGCAGGATAAACAGGCCCTGTTATAAGTGTGCTTTTGCCAGTTAAAAGAGAAGATACATTCCCTATGGGTGAAGGCACAGTATTTGCAAGATTGATCAGCTGAAGCAATGAAGTCAGAAGGTTTCATCTTGTTAGGAGATATTTTTTTTTAAAGAAGAAAACTTGAAACTAGGATGAAGAAAGCTGGTGGCAAAATCTGGGTTCAAGGATAGATAAGTTGTTAGGTCCACCAAGACCTTAAACTGGATTATTATCAAGTGTTGGGTCCACCATGACCTTAAACTGGATTTCTTATCGATTAAATGTTTGGTCCACCATGACTTTAAACTGGTAGTTCATTCATTGTTTAGTCCACTATGACTTTAAACTAGAAAATTAATATCTGCAGGGTAATTCAACATTCGTTGGACCACTATGTCCTTATACTGGATTACTTGTCGATCAAATGTTTGGTCCACTATGACATTAAACTGGATTATCAAATTTATTCAATCTTTGGTCAAGCCTAGGCCTTACTTAGGAATTTATCAAGTTATTTATGCACCTAAACGATCTTTGGTCCACCAAGACCATAAACTGGCAATCGATTATATGTTTGGTCCACCAAGACTTTAAACTGGAATGTCAATCTTGTTTGGATAACTCAATTCAATCTTTTAATTTATCACTGTCCACTAAGACTCTAAACTGGTTATTCAATTATTTCTGGAATTGGGTGCTGATAGCTTTAGGAGGTTAAAATTTTAGGTGGTGATGATGCTAAAGAAAGCATAATGGTTAATTAGGTAAAATTTGTGGCGCTTTAACATGGTCTAAAGTTAATATTATTATTGGAAGCCTGGCAAAAGTATTTTATGGGTTTGCTGTATAGCAAAGTTTGAAAATTGTGATGAAGGAATCAGAAGTTAGGATGGTAGTTGGATTTTAGGGAATGATTTTTTTTAGTGCCTCATAGTTAGGCCATTTTTTTTTTGGTGTGAAGCTTGGAGGACCTTATGGCGAGATTGGAATCATAGAATTCGGCTCAGTGGGGGGCCCTATGAGGTTGGAATCAGGAGTATTCGGCTCATAGGAAGATCCACTCTCTCAATGCTGTGACAAGAAGGAAGACTGGTATATGGGAGTCTGAAGGGATTCAAACCTTGCTCTCAGTAGTGGAATCATCACAAGATTTATATTATTTTATTTTATGTTATATCAAGCCAGAGAAGAAAGAAAACATCATTTATGTTGAAAGTTTAAGAAGACCAAGCAAAAACAAAATTTTATCAAGTTATACTGTTAGAAAAGATAATTTCTTTGAAATTGTTCAACATCATTATCAAAGCTTTGCATTAAAATTCTTCTTTTCATAAGGTCTTCATGGTTATTAGCTGGAGTTTCTTGAAAATAGGCCAGCATTTTTTGTTTCAACTCATTAGTAAAGTCAAGGAAAAGATAGCGATGAAAATTTGGATAATGATTGATATAGTCCGTCTTCACTCTACCAACATCATCAGTGTTGGTTATTTTGACAGCTAGAAGTTCAAATATGTTATTAAGTCATAGGTTTAGTCAATTTTGATTAAAAGATTTTTTTTAGTAAGATAAATAGGGTCTTACATTTAGAGCCAGGAAACATAGTCTCAGCAAAGTTAGTTGGGGGTACTGGCGTTATAGGATTAGGATCTTGTGATGGCAAAATTAGGCCGGGATCCGTTGATGAAGATTGAACTTTTGAAGCTGTTTATGATCTTATTCGTTTTAAGAAGACAGGAATTTTGGATCGCTTTTTAGAAGTTGAGGGATCAGGGAGAGCTGCTGGTCCTAAATATACGTTTGTGTTAGAAGGAACTATTGGCTGGTTGCATTTGACTTTTTTCACACGGCATAAGTCGCAAGCTGTTCTGCCAGGAAGATTAGGGTTGGACATTAAACAAGGTACCTGGTATCGAGCGCAGAGTTCACATGGAGCAACAAGTTCTTTGGAAGACATATTGATGAAGATGAATTTTATAGTTGATTAAAGAAGATGGTGGTTGAAGGTTAAAGATGAATATTGTGTTCGACCACTTATGCAAAGTTTTAAGAATGGGGACATTCTCGATTGGAGGGAGGATGTGGTAGCCTAAAGTTTAGTACGGCACCAAAATATGTAAATGGAGTTATTACGGCATCCAAGATTGGCGTTATTATTTTTTTATATATATAAAAGGGTTTTATTTAATTTATTTGAGTTTTAAATATGGAGAAATTGGTCACGAGCGAATGCCTACACAAAAACAATTTATTTTACGGAGAAAACTTATTTATGGTCTGAAAAATTTATAAGTATTAAGTCGAGTCACTCAAGAACCTTGGGAAATTTTCCCAGAATTTTTACTATTTTTCTTATATTTTTAAATGAATTTTAAAGTTTTATAGAAATATTTACGTTTTCAAAAATTACTTAACTTTGATGAATTTTCACAGGGTAATTAGAGCTGCGCAGACTACGAAAATTAGTTTGGTATGTAAAAGGGAAGTAGCTCTATTATGTGTAATTTTTCTAGATTTTTTATTATGGTTTTAAGGTTCTAAATTGAGTCCGGAAGTCCGGACGGACTCCGTTTTGACTCCGTACGGGCTCCGGATTGACTCTGGAAGAGCTCTGGAGGGGAAAACTTAGGCACGTGACTAGGAATACTTAAGCGCTTCTCAAACTCGAAATTGAGAGGGGGGACACATCATACAGCTTAATCATTAACTACCACAGTCTCATTTTTTATTACTCAACAAATTAAATAAATTGTAATACCCTTATAACTTTATATTTTATATATAACATTTTAGAAATACTACTCAACAATTAAAATAACACTTCATATAGGGTATCTTTAGAAAGGTCTTCATCGCTGGGACTTGATTATTGCTGTCTCATAAAAATTTAAATTATTATAAAAACATAAAATTCAATCTTTTCAGATCTTTCACTGGTACACCTTAATTGTTGTTATCAGTATTTCTTTATCAACAGCCACAATCATTTAATCTCAATAAGCGTTAATTATTTTAGAGTTTCATTATTTTTATAAATCAGATCCAAGTAGATTGGTTAGCTTAGTGATTTAGAATTCCCATTTTGATATTTTTATTGGAAGGACGGGGTTTTCAGCTAAATCCACATATCTCCACCGGATTCTGCTTACAGCAAGGCGACTGTAAGAGTTTACCTTACCATACCGTATCCCCTGTTCTTTTTTTAAAGAAAAAAGATGGTAGCCTTAGGTTGTGTGTTGACTATAGAAAGCTCAACACAGTCACAAAGAAGAATGCATATCCCATTCCTCCTATGTCATTGCTTCTTACCCTTTTTAATGGTGCTAATTTCTTTTCTAAAAATTGATTTTAGAGGTGCTTACAATCTTATTTGCATTGCGGAATGTCATGAACCACTAACTGCAATGCGCACTAGATTTGGTAGTTTTGAATATTTAGTTATGCCTTTTGGATTGTGTAATGCGCCATCGACTTTTCAAACCTTTGTCAATGACATCTTTCAAGAGTATATGCATCATAGAAATTTTAAATTTATTTTTCTATTCACTCCTTACTTATTAATTAAATTGTCTATACATTTTTTTTATTATTTTTTTTGGGTGAGTGAGTGTCAGCCTAGGTATCTCCAAGAATGAGTAATTCTTATACTTAAAATAAGATAACCTTAATTACATTAAGCTTATGACTTAAAAATAAGGTTAAAATACTTATATATATGGTTATAATACATATATATATAATCATTACATTATTATATAACGTATAGTAGTCAAATAGCATATCCATAGCCTAATAATACTTATTAAGGTGTTAATGGAGTCATAATATACTTATTTTAAGTTATATTAAGTAATTATAGACATATATAAGCTTATATGTATACATAAACCTCACATTCAGTGAAATATGTAGTTATATTATGTATATTGAGGCCTATAAGTGGGATTTAACCTCTTAATAGCCTATAAAATTTATTTTTCTGCTTATTTTAGGTCATATGGACGTATCTAGTGGACTCACAATGCCTACACAAGCATATACACCTATTTCAGGTGCATATATCCAGTTTGGTCAACTTAATCTGCTTCCTTGGATGGATTTTCACAAATTTATGAGTTGGGATATCATTACTGGGTTAATATGGATGCTTGGGGATGTTATTGGGGACTTGGACAGTTAATTTGGTTCCTTCATATGCTTAGGGCTTCATCATATACTCTTTGGATGAGTTATTTTACCTGTTTCTATATGATATCCACTTTTATCTGTTTATTCTATTTATGGTATGGGTCTGTGGTATCATTAATTGTGATGGATGGTCCTTAATGAAGGTCTGTGTGTGGAAACTGCTTGAAGTGGAAAACATGGGAAGGTGATGGGCCCTCACAGCTCTGTAATTTTTGGGGATATCAGTAACGTCATCTGGATTGAAGGTCTGTGCACTCCAGTGAATTCTGGTATATGTAAGGGAGGATTTGACGGGTTATAGGACATCACGTACTTACTAAAAATTAAACAAACACCAAAACACAATTATTATCATACCTAAATATATATTATAAAGCATTTTTAAATTGATATTATCTTTATATAAGCTATAACTATATTTTATTAATCTATTTTCCACCACTAGCACGCATAAAAATCTAAGTATTGTGAGTTTACATTGAGAATAACTATTTAATTATTCTTGCCCTGATGTTTTATCACTCAATAATTTATCAATAAGTAGTAGGACCATTAATATTTACTATTAAATCATACTTAGATACTAGCACACACTTACACTCCTACTACATCCATTCAAAATCTTTAAACAGTCAAGATTCCAGCCACTTTCAAATTTGATGAACTTCCAATCTGTAAGTACCAATTAAATAAATCCAATTTCTTTAACAGAAAACAATTACTGATCCAATTCTGCTGTTTAGTTGGCACACTGCCTCCTGAAAATGCTATTGGGATTGGCCAACCTCTAGAAACCACATAAACACTGGATTACATCAATATGAAGCAATGCCTAAGTATGATGTGTTCAAACATGCTTAAGGCCTTTGCTCTTCATGGTCCATTGAATGAATTTTAGAAAAATCTGAGGGAAAAACTTCTTGATGACCACTGGAAGATGTCTAGAATAACTAAGCCCATCTTCCAACACTCAATCCCAGACTCTTCAATTTCTACCCAAAAATTACCTTCCAATCCAGTTCCTGACCATTATAATCCATACACTCTTTCCAGCTGTCTTTACCACAAGAAACACAGTTCTTCCTCTAATCACAACAAAAAACAAAAATGCCAACATAATCCAGACTAACTGCTGGAGGCTTCTTCTTCCAGACATTAAATAAAAAAAGAAATTAAAAATTCACTAAATAGAGAGAACAATAAAAATTAGCAGATATATATATAAAAATTTGTTTTATTTTTATTTTTATTTTTATTTTTATTTTTATTTTTATTTTTATTTTGTCACAAGACAACCTACGCACAAGGTTGAGGGTGTCCTGGAAGTGAGATGAGGAGAGTAGTTTAGAAACTTCTTTGAAGCACAGAGGAAATGTTTGAGGGAGTGATTCGAAGATGACTCAAAGGAAGAACTAATGCTTCGAGATATGTTCAAGGAGAATTCTAATATAATTTTAAAGGTAATTTTAAAATTCTTAAGATCTCACAAAGGGTTGGAAACTCAACAATCAAAGATTTAGGATTTAGAAATGATTATTGAGAAAGTAAGGAAAGATACAATAATAATGATTTAACCTAAAGCTTTACCACTATTAAATATACATACGTTTTATAATTTAATTATAAAGAATATCGAACCAAAACCCAACCCCTTTTACATCCTTTACTCCTCCTCGCATTGACCTCATACCCATCCACTATTCCACACATCACAGACCATTAAAATACACCCGTTACACCTGGACCCTCCTCACTAACATCTGTTAACTCCTTAGTCCTCCACTAACCATTCCGTCCGTTCTCACTACCCCTTTTAATAATCCACAGACATTTCATAAACCTTTTAGTGTACTATTATATTGATTATTGCGTGGTGTGTCCCTTATTGAGGAAAATACTAAAACACACTATTGAGAGATTGACTAATTTAGATTTAAAGTTTAGACTATAGCAGTAGAATAGTGAGTACACAAAGGGAAGTTACAGTTGCTATGTAGAATTGCTTTCTGCGCTTTGAGTATGGATTTAGACCTCTGTATTATTGATTTAATGAGCTGCTTTTGCCTTGAGTGTCACGTGGAGCATGACAGATGCCTGGGTATAAAACGCCAGCTCCGTTGAGCGTGAGACACATTCTTCCCACACTACTTTATCTGACTCCTTTTATTTTTTTTCTTGTATTATGTCAAACTGCCCTACTCCAACTCCCAAGCCTCCACACCCCAAAGCAGATGGTGGAATTGTTACACGGCAATATTCCCAAGTATGCACGGCCTGCAAATCAATGGAGTATTTTTGCGTCGAAAGCACGGCCACACAAGGTCCTCTAAAGAAATGCGAGTTTTGCCACTGGAGACGGGTGACGTGTGATGCTCTTTCAAAAAATGAGGACATTGAGCGAAGATTTACCAAGACTAAGTACTGGGTAATCCGGAAGACTGAAGAGAGGGTCAAAGACATTTGGGATGTGTCGGTCGGGGATGATCATTTGGTAGAAGAAGCTGAGGAAGAGGTTGAGGATACTGTGGCAACTTGGGTAACCCAGGCCACAGGTAAAAAACGAGGGGTGGAAGAAGAGGTGGATTAACTGGTCAAAGAGGATGAGGATGAAGTTCCCATCTCAAACCAGACTCCAAAGAAGCATCGGATTATCATCAAAGATGATGAAGAGGAGAAGGAAGTGACAGTAGAGGTCACCCCAAGACAATTTTTGAGCCTGACCTGGTTTTTGAAGTAAGTCTGCCTTTTCTTGTTTCAAAATTTTGTTACTGATGAATGTATGTTTTTAGAATTTAGATGTCATCGCCAAAGCTCCAATTGTGGAAGCTGCGCCATTGCTTCCAGTTGAGGCAAGTCAACCAGCAGTTGATTCGAGGGAGGATAACGACAAAACCCTTGACCAGGTATGGTCAAAGAAACGTCGGCAGGGTTGACAAGCTCAATTCATCAAAAATTTAAGTGATGAGATTGACAAGATTGTTGATGCCGCCTCCTTCAATGTGGCAGAAGATATACGGGAGATTTGAAAAGTGGTACTTGTAGGAGAGGAGGAGGTATTTGAAAAATGCAGAAAGGAAATAAGGGTGGTATTGGAAAAAATGAAGAAATTGGTTTGGGAGAAAATACAGGAGAAAATTTGAAATGTAAATAGAAAAAAGAAAGAAAGAGGGAAGGAAAAAAGTAGAAAGCAATTTGTGTATTTATTTATTTATTTTATTTTGTTGTTTTAATTGAAATTTTAATATATATTTTATAAGATTTTGAAAAGGAAAAGGAAAAGAAAGAAAAAAATATTTGAATAAAGTTTTTTTTTTGTTTTAAAATTTTGAAAGAAGAAAAAAAAATATTTAACTGAGAAAATTTTAGTTATAAGTTTTGAAAAGAAAGAAAAAATTTAAGTAAGAAGAAAAAAAAAAGTTGATTGAAACAATTTCGTTTGAAATGAAAATTTAATGAGAGAAAAATTTCTTATTTGTGAAAGTTTATTTACTCAAGTTTTTGAGGAATTTTGGTTATTTGAAAAGAAAGAGAAAAATAGTTTTGAAAAAAGAATTTAAAAGAAAGAAGTAATTTGTTTGAAGAATTTTAAAAGAGAGATTTAAAGGTTGAAGTGAAGTTTGAGAAAGATTGTTGTATTGAGTTTGTGAAAAAATTTAATAGTTCAAAGAAAAAGTATTAAGGGAAAAAAAGAAGAGAAAAAAGAAAAAAGTTTGAAAGGAGAAAAAGAAAGAAAAAAAATAAAAGGAATTATTGATTTTCTTTTTTTTTAAGATTTTATTTTGATGAATTTTAAGACTTTATTTTTATTATTTTATTTTATTTAATTTTTAATTTAACTTTTTAATTTAATTTAATTTTATTTTATTTTTATTTTATTTTATTTATTTAGTTTATTTATTTATTTTTAAAGAAGGTTGAAAAAGCTTTTGAAAAGAAGAAAGTAGAAAAGAGAAAACAAAGTAAGGATTTTTTATAAGTAAAGAAGTTTTAGAATTTTAAGAAAAGAAATAAAAGAGAAATAAAAGAAAAAAGAGAAGAGAAGAGAAAAATAAAAGAGAGCTCTAAGGTTTTGGTTTTAAAGGATATTTAAGATGAAAAGATTTTAGGAGTTCAGGGGCGTTAGAAACATTGATGGCTGGTTCCCAGGATGTTTTGTGTGAGTCATTGAAGAAGCCTTCCCATTCCATGAGGTATTGAAGTTTCCCCTTGCGCATTCTTGAGTCAAGTATATGGCTTACTTCCCACTCTAGATGGTCTTCTACTTCGACTTGTTCCGGAGGAGGTTGGTTCCTGCCCAGGTATGTTTCTCGAGCCAGATCCAGGAGAGATACATGAAAAACAGGGTGAATAGCCTGCCATTTAGGAGGTATCTTGAGTCAAGATGCAGGTTTAAAGACTTTGGAGTTTATTTCAAACGGTCCCAAGCATTGTTTTGCTAGTTTCTTTGATGGTCAAGCTGTTTGAATGTTTCGTGCGTCGAGCCATACTTTGTCGCTTGGTTTAAAGTAAGGAGCAGTTTGTCGATGTTTGTCGGCCTGTTCCTTGACCTTTGAATAGAAATTGGCAAAACCCAAAAATCCTTGGAGGGATTTAACAGTTTTGGGCTCAGGCCATTCCAGGACTTTTTGGACCTTTTTGTTGTCCATGACTAAGCCATCAGTGGACAACGTAAACCCCAAAATATTAATAGATTTGAGATGGAATTTGCATTTATTGTGCTTGGCGTAGAGACCGTTATCTTGAAGGCAATTTAGAACCTGTCAAACATGATGAATATGTTCATCTAGTGTCTTCCATAAAATTAAAATATTGTCTAAGTAGACAACAACAAATTTTTTGACAACATCTTGAAAGATGTCATTAATAAAAGTTTGAAAAGTAGATGGTGTGTTACATAATCCAAAAGGCATAACAAAATATTCAAAACTACCAAATCTAGTGCTCACTGCAGTCAGTGGTTCATGACCTTCCGCAATGGGAATAAGATTATAAGCGCCTCTAAGATCAATTTTTAGAAAAGAAATTAGCACCATTAAAAAGGGTAAGAAGCAATGACATAGGAGGAATGGGATATGCATTCTTCTTTGTGACTGTGTTGAGCTTTCTATAGTCAACACACAACCTAAGGCTACCATCTTTTTTCTTTAAAAAAAGAACAGGGGATATGGTTGGAGATTTACTGGCTCTGATGAAACCTTTGGCTACATTCTCTGCAATGTAGTCTTGAAGAACTTGAGATTCGTCCTTTGACAAAGAATAGACAGGACCTGCCAGAGGTACTGGTCCTATTAACTCTTTTTGATGGTCGTAGGGTCAATGAGGTGGTAACTCATAGGCCTTGCGGATTGAGAAAACATCGATAAAATTGTGATAGATTTCCGGTAGAGTTGATTTGGTTGTCCTCATCATCTTTGAGAGAATCTGTTGAGGGAAGACCAGAGTTGAGAGAGCATAATTCAACTACTTCAAGGCAATTTAAATCCTCTTCGAGTGAAGTGAATGAGCTAGAAGGGTTAGCCAATCGCTCATTTAGAGAAAGATCAGATGCTTGCAAGTCATCTGGCAGAGATTTGTCTTCTAGAAGGACATTTTCAGGCGGGTTGTTTAACTCCCTTTTGACCTGCATTGAAGAATCAGAAATATACTTAGCGTGTGGGGTGATCAATCCCTGTGACCAATCAATTTCAGGATTCCAATGCATTAAAAAGTCATGGCCAAGGATGGTATTTTCCATTCTTGGGGCGTCCAAGACTGATAATTCCCACTCAAATGGGGGAAAATTCGGAAAGTTGAAAACCCATATAACTTTCTTACTTACCCAATATTTGGGTTCCTCTGATTTGACCAAATAAATTGGAGTTCGATCAATATCTGTTAATGTCAGCTTTAACTTCTCAGCAAAAGATAAACTGACAAAAGAAATCAAAGCTCAAGAGTCTATAAGACAACTGAAGAGGGTATCCTCCTTAAAAAGAATGAATCTCAAGCTGTTTAAGGCAACTCCAGTCCTTAAGACATGGATGTTCTGTGCACTGGGAGAGATAAGATAGTTTGATTTGCACACAAGTAAAATATCTACTAGTTTTTTGACCTTGAACTAGTACCTTTTCTGTCCTTCAACTTTACACAATCTTCTAGCTTGTGATTACCCCCACAATACATACATAACCCATTATCTGCTCGTCTCTTCCTCTCAGCTTCTTTAAGTTCCCCTTTTGGATCCAGTACCTTACTGATATTGCCTGGGGTCGAGATTTTTGGTCGAGGTTTTTCCTTTCCCTTATTGGGTTTGGATTGAGTTTTCCGTGGGTGTGAAGAAGGTCCCGATTTGAAATTTAGGACTTGAGATTTGTTGGCGTATCAAAAATTTTGTAGTTGTCCTTGGTAAAGGCTGTCAAGTTTGAGGGTTTGATCCATTAAATCCGTTAAAGTAGTCATCTTCTGACCATGAAGATTTATTTGATCCAGAATCCTCGAAGGAAGTCCCTTTTTGAAATTATACTTAAGGGCAACATCATTCCAACCTACTTGAGTTTGAAGTGCTCTGAAGTTTGAGATATATTCAGAGGCTTTACCATTATCACTCATGCGGAGGAAATCAAGTTCAATTTCCGCGTTGTCAGTTTCATTAGGGTCACCAAACAACGTAAAAAGTTGGTCTTCAAACTTTTGCCAGTTATTAATGAGTAAGTGGGTTTCTGTCAAAAAGAGCATGAGAAGATAAGGTTCAAACCACCTTGCTGCTTTTCCGGCTAGGAATGAAGAAGAGTAAACAACCTTCGATTGGTTGTTATTGAAGGTTCGAGGGTGGTTATGGAACAGGAGCTTGAAGGTTTGCAAGAAGGGGCACAATCTGTCTGTATGTTCTCCATCAAATTTATCAGGAGATTTCATGGAAGGAGGTTTGAATTTCGATCCCTCCAAAGACTTTGGATTTGAATGGGTTTTCATGAAAAGTCTCATGAAGTCTTCCAGAGAATTAGATGGTCCAGGTTCCGAAGGTTGACCAGTAGGTGAGTAGCAGGGGCAGATGGTGCCTCATGCATTGTATCCTCTCCATCTTCTTCCTTGCTAGAATCATCAAAATCCTGGAGGATTTCTTCTACAGATTGGACTGAGTGTCCCCATTCCCTAAGGTCGAGAGGTTCCAGTGAGTGAGTGTGGGAAACAGGCCGTGTGGCTGTTGGCCTACCTCTGGTGCGAGCCCTAGTAGTAGCGCCTGTAGGAGGAGTGCGTTGAACAGGTTCCATTTTAAAAAATTTAGAGACACATCAAAAAGGACGTAGTAGTGCAAAGAATGAGAACTATGGAAAATTAAATTATACTTACTGTCACAGGACAATCTAAGTACAAGGTCGAGGGTGTTCCTGGAAGTGAGATGGAGGGAGGAGTTTAGAAACTTCTTCAAAGCACAGAGGAAATGTTCGAGGAAGTGATTTGAAGATGACTCTAAGGAAGAGCTACTGCTTCGAGATATGTTCAATAAGAATTCTAATATAATTTAAAGGTAATATTAATATTCTTAGGATCTCACAAAGGGTTGGAAACTCAATAATCAAATATTTAAGTTTTTTAAAAATGATTACTGAGAAAATAAGGAAATGTACAATAATAATAATTTAACCTGAAGCTTTACCACTATTAACTATATATACATTTTATAATTTAACTCTAAAGAAATATCAAACCAAAATCCAACCCCTTTTATATCCATTACTCCTCCTTGCATTGACCTCATACCCATTCATCATTCTGCACACCACAGACCTCTGAAAATACACCCGTTACACCTGGACCCTCCTCACTTACATCCATAAACCCTTTAATCCTCCACTAACCATCCAGTCCATGCTCACTACCCCTGTTAATAACCCACAGATACTTAATAAACCTTTTAGCGGAATATTGCATTAACTATTGCACTGTGTGTTGCTTATCAAAGAAATGACTAAACACACTATTGAGAGATTGAATAATTTAGATTTAAAGTTTAGATTAGCGCGGTTGAATAGTGAGTACACAAAGGAAAGTCGCAGTTACTATGTAGAATTGTTTTCTGCGCTTCAAGTATGGATTTAGACCTCTGTATTATTGATTTAATGAGCTGCTTTATCCTCGAGTGTCACGTGGCGTGTGACATAAATTAACATAACATTTACTGGGCTTCTGGTATAGCCTGGCTGACAAAACTCCACTTAAATACCCAACAGATATTATTGTTGTTTGGGGGGGCTACAACTGATAAATTCTACTCAAAGCCCCATGCAGACCTGAAGGATAAACATTTGTTGTATTAATTTAAATATTAAAGAGCTTACATTATTAAATCTGAAAGTTTTGAAAATTGGATTATATGAAAGCTTCAAGCTTAAAAGTTGAATCTTCTTCCTCAACAACAAGGGTAAATTTATTTATTTGTTAAAGGTGATTCCAGTCTTTTTTGGCGCTGCTATTATTTTTTGGCACCAATTTTTTAATTATTTTTTTTACATTTTTTGTGTTCTATCACATCAAGGAAGAACCTGGCTGTGAGAGAACCAATTTTATAATCTTTTCAAATACATCAATTTTACTGTGACTTTTTTTTTGTTTTTTTAAAGTTTTGTTTGTTATCTCCCAGACAGGAAGAACCTGGCTGGGAGAGAACTAAAGTTTCTACTAGTTGCAGAGACTTTGTTCTTATATTTAAATCAAGTTTTATTTTTGAGATTTTTTTTTAGTTTTATTTGACATCTCTGAGCCAGGAAGCACCTGGCAGGGAGAGAAATGGAGTCACTGCTAGCTGCAGGGATTTTGGTCTTTTGTTTAAAGTAAGTGTTTTATTTTTTATTTTTTTAAAGTTTTTTTTTGTTATCTCCCAGCCTGGTTCTTCCAGGCTGGGTTTTTAATTTTTCATTTCAGCTTCAACTTGCCAACACAGCTTGATATAAGCTTAGTTTTAATACTTGCAGAATTTTTGGCAAAAAAATTAAATTTGCTCTCACAAAAACAAGATTTTTCTATTCAAATAGGCTATATTTATGTTGGGGGTACTCCCTTTTGAATAGATACTCATATTTTCATGAGGCAAACTTTTTTTTGTCAAAACTTCTACAAACGTTTCCAATTTAGCTCTATGAATAGTTTTAAGTTAATTTTAATTCACTTGCACATTTAAGCCTTCATAAGACATTTTTATAGTCTGAATCAAGTATAGGAATTGCTGAATTTTTTATTTAAACTCAAACAATCTCTTTTCCATAGATTAATTTCTTATAATAACTTGAGAAATTACTGCTAAAGTTTCTTTGACTTATCAAAACTTTGAACCATGGACTCATTTCTTTACTTGAGAGTTAAATTTAAAATTGTTCTTTCAATTACAATTATCAATCTTATCACTGTTGAACCCATAGAATCTTATTTTTTGGCTGTCTCCTTCCCCCCTTTGTCAGACATGGAGAGTAGCTATAGCTGGAGATTGGTAGAGGTGGTGTACCACTCAATACAAATGACTCCTTTGAAATTCCTGCCTCATTCCCCTCATGTGTTTAAGTTCAAAAATTACCTATCAGATCCCAATTTTGCCTTTATCAATTTGCAGTCTAACCAACAACACAGACTAAGGATTATACTAGTTAACTTTCATGTGCAAAAAACTATAAACAAGTGAAATGGGAAATAAAACAAAAAAACCAGTAATCAATCAAATTTTTTCATTAAGCATTCAATTTCCTCAAAAAATTTATTAGCTTTAATGCATTCTATCATGAAACTATTCTTTTTGGAACCATCTTCAATTTGATACTTGATTTTCATGTTATTCAATAGGAAAATTTTCTCAAGAGCCTTCTTCTCTTTCTTTATCTCAAATTTCTTCTCCTCCAAGTCATGTGCCCTCATCCCTCTGTAAAGAAAGCTCAAATTTCTTCTCCTCCAAGTCTTGTACTCTCCCATCCCTCTGTAAAGAAAGCTCTAATTTCTTCTCCCCCAAGTCTTGTGCCCTATTATACCTGCATAAAGAGAGCTTGTATTGTTTCTTTTGAAGGTTAAGAGTATCTCTTGCAACTTCAACTTTACCTAGAATAAAAAATAATATTAACAAAAGAAAAAAAAGCTCACTTAATTATTAATAGGTTTGCTATCACTTACCAGATTCATGTTTCTCTAGAAAATAATTGATGGAAGAAAAAGGGGCTTGGGAAAAACTATCTCTGTTTTGTTTTCTTTGACTGTTGAAACTCAGAAATATTGATAGTCTTTGCTTTTTTTTGGAGGTAAAATTTTCCCCTTCATCATTGATGCTAGCTTCAGACTTTCTTGATTGTGGCTCTTTGGTTTGTTCATTTGCCTTTTTAGAAATTAGAAAAAGAGATGTAAGTAAAAAAAGTAAAAAAATTTACATGAAATAAAATCTCACTTGAGTGAGATCAGGTTGATTTATATTGCCATAAGGATCTATTTAAAATACATCTTGTTTTTGGGAAGTCAACTGAGGGGAGGCTTGAGTAGAAGAGGAAGGAAAAATATTTCTTTTGACATCATGTTTGGAGATATGATCTTCTCTGTCCAACATGTTTTCAGGATTAACATCCACTTGATCTTCATATATGTAATCCATCTCTTTAAAGTAAGGACATAAAGATTCAAGTTTCTTTTCTATAGAATTGATTTCCTTAGTTACATCAAGGTTTGTAATACCAAAACCAGTGGAAGTTGAAGGAGTCTTATCCTTCTTATACTTGTCTCAATAGTGCTTGAAGAATTCAGAAATCTGTTTAGGCAAAAGATCAATCCTTCCCTTTGTCTTTCTTATTAATTCATTGGTCATTAGAAGATATCAATCAACTTTTGATGCAGGGAGCCATCCTACTTTAGTTGAATTCTCAGTATCAGAACATGAATCATAATTAGCTTTAGTTTTTAGCCAGTTGATAAGAATGAGGTGATCATCTTTTTTAGTTGAATGGTCTTTGATTTCTCAGCTGAGCGGGTGAAAGAGGGAGAAGTGGGATTTGAAAAAAAACAGGGGGAAGCATGTTATTGAGAAGATCTAATATGACAAGGCATTTTGACATATCTAAAGATTAAAAAGAAAAGAAACAAAAAGTTGAGATGGGGAGGGGTTTTGAATGGATAGAATGAATAGACAGGATGGGTGTTCACAGCAAGGTAGGGAGGCTGGCACATCCAGAATGTTGTCCAAGATGTGGTTATTAAAAATTGAATAAAAAGTTTCAGATAGAGGTGAACATTGACACGTAAAAGGTCTAATAACCCAATTTTTAGCAAAAAAAACTTGTGGTAGATAATTAGGGTATAATGATTTTTATCTGAAATTAATTTAATTGGGGATTGGTCATTATTGATAACCCCTAATTAATTCAATTTCTGATCTTCTAAAGTTGATACCCCCTATTGTACTAGAGATTACTTCTTTTTCTCTTGAATAGGGGGTATCAATGCTGACCAATTCACAATTAAATTAACTGTGGATAAAAATCATTATACCCCAATTATCTTCCACAAATAATTCTGCTAATAATTGGGTCATTAGACCTTTTACATGTAAATGTTCAACTCTATCCAACATTTTTATCCTCAATATTTCATAACCACATCTTGGACAACTTTCTTGTTGTGCCAGCCTTCCTACCTTTCTGCGCACCCCCATCCTGTCTATTCATTTCCGTTCAAAACTTCTCCCCATCTTGTCTGTTTTTTTCTTCTCCTTTTCATCTTCAAATATCTCAACATTCCCTGTCATCATAGATCTTCTCAAAGGCAGCCTTTCTTCAGTTTTTCTTCAAATCCTATTACTCCCTCTTCCCCCAGCTCAGCTGAGAAATCAATTACTGTTAAACTAAAAAAAGATTATCATCTCATACTAATCAACTGGCTGAAAATAAAAACTAGTTATGTTTCTTGTTTTAGTACTGAGAATGCAACTAAAGTAGGACAGGCCCCTTCATCAAAAGTCAATGGCTATCTTCTAATGGCCAATGAATTACAAAATAAGACATAGGGAAGGATTGATCTTTTGCCTAAACAGATTTTTGATCATTTCAAGCATTACCAAGCCATTTACAAGAAGGAAAATACTCCTTCCTTTATCTACTGGTTTTCGTATTACCAACATCAATATCAGTAAGGGCATAAAGTCCATAGATGATAAACTTGAATCTCTATGTCCATACTTTAAAGAAATTGATGCTATTTTTGAAGAGAAAGCTGATGTTAATCCTGCCAACATGTTGGATGGTGAAGATGATATCTCCAAACATGATGTCACAAGAAATCTTTTCCCACCCTCTTCCTCCACTGAAGTCTCCCCTGTTCTAAATTCAACAAATCTTGATAGCTTTCCAATAGATCCTTATGGTGATATAAAAAAACGTGATCCCACTCAAGTAATTCTTTATTTATTCTCTAGTTTTTTTTATTTCTAAAAAGGCTAATGAAAAAACCTATGATCCTCAAGCAAGTGAGTCTGAAGATAGCATTAATTATGCAGAGGAAAATTTTACCCCCAAAAAAAAGAGAAGACCATAAACTACTGTGAATTTCAATAGTCATAGAAAGCAAAACAGAGATAGTTTTTCCTAAACCCCTTTTTCTTTCATTGATGATTTTCTGGAGAAAGGTGAATCTTATAAGTGATAGCATACCTATTTATAATTAAGTGAGATTTTCTTTTGTTAATATTCCTTTAACTCTATGTAAAGTTGAAGTTAAAAGTTATAATCTCAACTTTCAAATGAAAAAATACAAGCTCTCTATACAAAGGGATGATAGGGCACAAGACTTTGAGGAGAAGAAATTCAAGCTTTCTTTACAGAGGTATGGGAGGGCACAAGACTTGGAGGAGAATACATTTGAGCTTTCTTCAAAGAGGGATAAGAGGGCACATGACTTGGAGGTGAATTAATTCTCGATAAAGAAAGGGGAGAAGGCTCTAGAGTACAATTTCTTATTGGATCAAATGAAATTTAAGTATCAACTTGAAGATGGTTCAAAACAAAAAAAATTTTTAGAGAATGTGTTAAATCTAATAAATTAATTTAGGAAATTGAATGATTAATGAAATGTTTTGATAACTAGTTTTTATTATTTGGTTTAGAAAGTTTTCTTTGTAGAATTCATTAAAGCTAATAATCAATCCTTGGCACACACTCCTCACTGAGATGTGAAAAATTTTATTGAAAAATTTTAGATTATTTGTTTTTTGGTTAAATAAATTTTGGTTAATTTTTTTTGGTGATAATTTCATATGTGCTGACTTTTTAAAGGTCTTGACTCTAGATGATTTTTTTTGAAAAAATTTGAAAAACTCATACATTTTTTCTTCTTTAAATTCAAATCATTAAATTTACTTTATAAATACAGCTAAGTCAACAAAACTCTATATTTGTTTTAAAAAATTGGCAATACCTTCCCCTACATTTTATTGAAGCAAGGGGTGGGTACCACCAAAATTTTTCTTAGTCATCAATTTCACATTTCAGATTTGAAAATTTGGCATTACCTTCCCCTGCATTTTATTGAAGTAAGGGGTGAAAATCACCAAAATTTAATATAATTACATAAATTAATATATAAACAACTAATATATATCAATTTCCCTAGTTTTAAAGTAATGAAAATTCCTCTAGCCAAAATGTGGTTACATCTAGAAACAAATGTTTGGGACTTTCCACAAGTGTAGGCTGAGGAACCTCATGAAACAAATAAATACTGTCATGATTAATGTTTATACAAAACAGGGTAGTTGTCCCATTACTTTATTTTAGGAATTTGAAATAGAAGAGTTATTTATAAAAAATTTATGAAAAAATAAAAAATATTTGATGACTCTACTCATCCCCATACTTTTCTGATCTACATAAAGTTTTTTTATATCTGTTAAATTTACCTTCTTTTTTTACCTTGTTTATTCAGTGGATTAAGTTTTGACTGATTTAAAAAGAACATCCAAAATATGTGAACTCTTGACAAGATTCCAAGCCAGGTGGAGCTTTGGTCATTTGGTGATGATCCTGAGAAGAGTTCCAAATAGTTTTGATGATTCCATTTCCCAATCCAAAATTGATTATAAAGTTGGGATCCAGAAAGTATAACCCATGATATTTTATTCTAGCAGGCAAAGGAATAGGTTGTCCAGTAATAGGATTAATATAAGAGAAAATCCCTAAAGTAAGATAATTGGTGTCATTCTTATCAGTATAAACCTTGTTATGAAAACCAGAATGTAATTTTTTCAAGAAATTGGCCAAGAAATAATTGAGTGAACCTAAGATTTGGGAGATAAAATCCTAGATAATCATCAGATAAGATTTTCAGAAGCCTTATTATCTAATTATGCAATATAAAAACATGAAATAAATTATGTGATATTTGGAATAAAAGGCTCAACTTTAAAGGTCAATATCTCAGCAACCAATGAACCAAATTAAAATACATTTGTGGGAAATGAAAGATAGGCTTCTTGAGAATCTTCAGTTAAAGGAAATGTGATTTAAATAAACATAACCCTAATTTGTCACATAAAAACATGAAACAAAAAAATTTAAAATGGGAAAAAAGGGTCAATTTTAATGGTCAATATCTCAGCAACCACTGAACCAAATTCAAATCTGTTTGTGGGAAATAAAAGGTAGCATTCAGAAGAATCTCCAATTAAAAGTACATGATATTTTACTAAATCTAACCCTAATTCTGAGTCTGTTTTTCAAAATTTTACAAAAACTTGAAAAGTGGTAATGGAGATGAGAACGAAAGGAGTCAAATAAGTTCACTGTTATCCAGAGAAGAGTCATACATATGTTTAAGTATGAACTTTTCATAGAAGGTATGATATATCATATAGGCATGAAAAAAAGGAGATGAAACTTACCTTTATTGAAAAGTAGGAAAAATAGAGTGAGAAAGATTGATGTTGGAATTTGGGAGAAATTGAATATGGAGTAAGTGAAATGCATAAATAATGTGCCATGTATGTGTTTTAATGACGTTGATCCAAAAAAAAGTGAAATAGGGGAAAGGGGGGATAATGAACATGCCAAGGAGGAATGAAGAGTAGGGTGATGGAGCTAAATTAGAAAGTAAGGAGAGAGAGAAAAAAAGGTTAATTTTACTATGGAAATCAAAAATTACCACTTACAAAAAAAATTTAGATACAAAAAATAAATAAAAACCAAATAAACCAAATAAATCATAATTAGCAATCAAAAAATCAAAAAATCAAAAAAAGAATAAAATGACTTACCTGGAGTAATGAGATGAGAATATAAATGAAACCAAATTTTTTGAGGGATGTTGGAGGAGAAGAGGAAAAGAATATGAGGGATGAATCAAAAAAGAAACAGTGAAAAGTTATGTAATTGCAGAAAATATGCAATTTCATGCTGAGCTGGTGAATGAAAACAAAAGAGACATCCAAAAAAGAAACATTCAGCGTAAATTTAAAATAAAAATGAATATGCAAAAAACAAAAACACCAAACCAAGTGAATAAAGCACAGAAGTTGAACATTTGGAGAGTATGAAAAAAAATTTAAAAGGGTTGTGTTTCAAAATGTTGGAGGGTGTTTGGCATAATGATAGAGCATATGCTGGTGGAAAGAATGTTTTGTGATTCAAGGGAGGGGAGAGCTGGTGCTGGTCTGGGATCCTCTCCTTCATAAAGATCATTAAAAAGACATATATGCTAAAGTGTCTTCCAAACCTGAGTCAGAGTCAGAGTCAGCGGCTAAAACTAAAGTGATAGCATTCACAGCTGTGTGAAGTTGCTTCCTAGTAGAGAGGTGCTTCATTATTGTTGGTAGATGGCTTAATTCATGAGTGGGAAGTGGGAATTTGCCACCAAATGAGCAGATTGGGTGTGTAGATAGAAAAAAATGTTATGTGTTCACCACACAAATTAAGTATTATAGATTGAAGAGACACATAAAGATGAGAAAAAATGTTATGTGTTTGCCACCAAAATTAAGTATCATAGAGTTATGAGAAACATAAGAATTGAATCCACAATTATATGTCATGTGACTTTCTTAAAAATCAATCATGGATGTGATGAGTTTGGGATCAGGAACTAGGAACGGAAATTGGGGTATTAGAGGTTGGATAATGCATTATTGTGGATTCCTTATCCACTAGCCCTGGGGCTAGTGGATAAGAATCTTCCAAATTAATAATGTCTGATCCCGGGAAAAAAAAATTCTGATCCCTAATTGCAGATCCCTGAACATTGATACCCCCTAATGCTTAAAACTTTTCAAATTACCATTTAGTTCATTTAAAAAAATTTAATTTAATTTTCAGCTAAAAAATAAAACAATGCAAGGTAAAAATTCTGTCAAATATTCCATTCAATTAATAAAAGAAGAAAAAATGAATTTCCTAAATCATAATTTAACATTCAATTATCTATTGTGTCATTCCAAAAGCTGGTCAGGCCACATAATTCTTAATTTTATGATATTTTATGGATTGGTTATTAATTTTTGTATTTTTCAAAATTTTCCTTTTTTATTGGATTAAATGGTAATTTTATGTGATATTAGAGGGTATGAATGCTAGAAAGTTTTAATTATTAAAAAGGTATTTCACAACATAAAAATAAATCCACAAAATTGACATTGATTCTCAGTAAAGAGGTGTTTTTGGGGCACAATATGGCATATTTTAAAAAATAATCATGGTTGATTTGGTTGAAAAAAGTGGTATTTTTAAATGGGAGATCCCTAACATTGATACCCCCTATTTTTGTGAAGGAATGGTGAATTTTCATATTTTTTTAACATGAAGATGTAAATTTTCTCATAAAAATTAATGTTTAAAAACTAAATTGATTTTTTCTTAGTACAGAAATTATTCCAAAATCAAGATCTATTTTTTCTGTATTATATTTTATTAGGGGGTATCAGAGTTAGAAATTTTCCATTTCGAAATACCTCTTTTTTACACCAAATCAACCATGATTAATTTTTTAATTATTCCATATTTTGCCCCAAAAACACCTTTTTACATAGAATTAATTTCATGTTTGTGGTGTTCTTTTTGTGTTGTGAAATACCTAATAAACAATTACAAATTTCTAAATTTGATACCCCATAATTATTTTATTGGAATATTTCTGAAAATTTTGATAATTTTAAAAGTTATTTCAACTTTAATTGAAATTTTCTTAATTTTAGCATAGATTTATTAATTTTTCTTATCAATAATATTTAAGAGAAAAATGACTGCAACTTTACCCAAAAATGAAACAGCTTTTCAGCTCTTTTATATCATTATTCTGGAACTTTTTTGGTTAATTTTAAAGACTGAAATTGTGTAGTTTTGTAGTCCATATCCATTCTGTTTTCAGTCTGTGCTCATGGCATGTTCCCTCCATGCTCACCCTGTGGTTATATGAATTGGGTGGTAAAATCTGGGCATAATATTTTAAGCATGTTAAGTAAATTAGAATGTCATAGAGTTATTAATTTAGGGTACTGTCAGAAAGGTCAAGAGTTTGAGAATTCAGTAAAAAAAGGGAATCATTAGTTAAAAAAAGTAACATCTACATTCTAAAAACAAATTATTATAACTAATATTATACCTTAACAAATATCAACTTTTAGGGCACCATTGGATAGCTTTCATCCTTGGGAGCTTTTTTATGGCACATATTTTATAAAATTCATTAAAAATAAAAAGTTAAATTAAATAAATTCTTTTATAATACCCTTCTGACGCTTATGTAGGTTGGAAAATACACTAATTATTTTCTGTCTCTTGTATTAGTGTGGAAACTTGAAGTAAGTATTAGCTTCTCTGGTGCACTTAATTGTGTATTTCAGTCTCTGGAGCAAGTGTATCAACTTTTTCTAAATATTTTGCAGTTTCTGGTGCAGGTGAAAACTGTACTATTTATTTTGGCTGGTGAAACCTTTGTTGCATTTCATATTTCTTTTTTCCAGGTCTCCAAAATCTTAACTTCAATGAATTTGCAAGCTCCTCCTCAAATTTTCAACTCTTCAGGAAGACTCTATTACTTATAAAATCAAACCTCACATTTATACTTAGAAGGAAACGGGTATATAAGGTTTCTTCACCTCCTTTGGATTCTACTTTTAGAAAGGTGCCTGAAAGAGTTTTTATACACTTTGAAATCAAACATAAGGGCCCAGAGTTAGGTTATTTGAGAAAAATGAATGTGTTATTTTAATTTTCTCATCTTCCAGTGTTAGCGTCAGTGTGTTGGTATCTTGCACAATTAAAGGTGGTTGATATCTAATGACAGCTCTGAGAGTTTTGATACATCCTGATATACGAACGAGAAAACTTGAAGGAATGGTCAAGTGAAGATAAAAGTTTGGCGCAGCGAACATTTCAAATAAACTGATGCTGAGTACAAACAGAGAAGGATTACCTGAAGCCCTATTGAAGGGTTTACCCTTGGTTAAAAAAGCTGGATTTAAGTGGAGTTTTTTGGTAGAGAAGACCAGAGTATTCAAAATCAAAGGTCAGTTCTTCCTAGTGAGATGTTTCGTAATCGCTCACTGTTTGCACGCTGTGCAAGGAAGCAATGGATGCAAGAGAAAAAAAATAGGAGTTGTTGAGCTTGCGTTTTGCATTCTAAGCCAATTTTTGGGTAAATTTTCAGCCTTAGCTTTCAAAAATAGTTGTGAAACAAGTGCAGTCATAATCTGAGGGGATAGGTAAAGGAACTTAAAGTAGTAGTGAAGCCTGAAGATTTAATAATGATAAGTTAGTAAATAAAATATAGAGCGGAGAGAGCAGAGAAACAATGGAGCGAATGGAGCAAGAGAAAAGTTCTGAAGAGAAAAGATCAAACGGATTAAGTAAATGATAGGTTTGATGAGGAAAACTAAGGACCACTATCATTTACTTATATACTGTAGAGGGCGGTCTCACCGCAAAAAATCAAGTGGCACCTGCTAGAAGGTGCCTATCCCTATATTCAGTTTTGATTTAAGAGTAAATTTGATTTGATATTGCGCGAGCTAGTGTGCTCATTGTTCAGTGCACAGTCTTTCCAGAAGAATTACAGCTGATCTGAAATTGAGTTAAGAAAAAGATAGGGATTGGCACCTGCTATCAGGTGCCCATGTTTTTTTCCCGGTGTCTGTGTTAGAGAAAAGAGGAATGAAAATATAATTAAGTACAAGTTGGACTGGAGGACCGTGACTAGAGATTATTGTTAAAATGAATAGGCTACGGACTACTAATAACTACGGATTATCATAATTCTAACAAATAATATGACTAGGTGGCGTACTTTAAAAGACTACGCTATTTTGCTAACAACGGTTTTTTTTTATTGATTTGAACTTCCACTTCATTTTCATTCCAAATTGAGCTCACAGAGACACAAAGTAAGTATTTAAAAAGTTTGGTCAGTGAGTCTAATTTTCACCACAGTTGACTAAATTTTTACACTTTCGCCAACTAATTTACTAAATGTCCAACCTATATTATCATGTACACCTGTACCTAATTGCTGAGATCCAATTACCATCTAAACAAGTTGAATTTAAGATTTTTTCTTGATATTTACCGTTTCCCCCCATACAGTTACTTTTCCAAAATGTATAAAGGTTACAGCGACCACTATCTGGAGGATCTACATACATTTTTGCCGATTGGATTTTTATATGGCCTGGCATCGGGACGCATTGTTCGTTAACAATTGTTTTTTGTTCGAATGTCCACCCTTGTGCCGGCGGGTTTTGACATCCTCTTGATTCGTAAACTGATACAAAACCTTGGTTGGAATAATCGAGCAATAGCATTAAAAATGGGATTAACAAATTTGCCCTCATGGCTGTAGAAGTTAAAAAAGCTTGCAAGAAGGAAATATGTTAGACATTTTTAACCTAATTTTCATAATGAAATTTGTCTACAGGTTACCTCAAAATATGGCGGGGTACTAGATCTGCTAGTTCAAGAGTATAAGCAGGGAAGGAAATTTCACTACGCTGTGTGAGACGTAAAGATGTTCCATGTGTAAAATCATAAGATTTAATGAGCAGAAAGATTAGAAACAACTAAAGTATTTACCAATGATCAACTGTCAAAGCAACTGATGAAACTTGGATGCGCTGCGCCAGATGTGAAAATGCTCTACATGTATGAAATTACAAGATTATAGTCAGAGTAGTAAAATGAGACATGACTGAATGTATACACCTGCGATTTTCGAGTCAAACAAATGAGGCGACATGCCGAAATATGAGCAGGTTTTATAAGTTTTCAGTGCTTTCATTATAGCATGTTCGTTAAATTTGCAAATTTTTGTTCATCCCAGCCCTTTTCTCAACAAAGCTGGACTACCTTTGATTAAGTCAACGTCCGATTGTACGTGTTCGTATTTATGTTGTTTCAAAAAATTAAATTTCTCCTGAGAGCATGGCCGTTTCCTTCATTCTGTAAATGTTACTTTTCTTAGTTTACTTTTGAATTTTCACATGTTTTTCTAGTTGCTATGGGCGAATCCATACAAATTTCACCATACGAATTTTTATTTTTATTTTCGTTTCGTCGATTGATTCTAAATGTACCCAAAAAGAAGTAGAAGTTTTGTTTTTAAAATACATAACAATTACTTATAAGACAACAAATGTCATGTGTAATACTTGAGAAGAACTAGGAGGTAATCGAATATTCCCTTCGTTGATTATTTCTCAAGGAAAAGAACGTGAAAACAAAGTGTGCTTAGAAAAGAATAGATTTTTTTTACGATTTTTTCTTCTTTAAAGGGGATTCCATGTTGTGACACTTCCCTACCAAAATGATTTACGTTTCTAAATAAAAATCGATATTTTTTTATTTCATACGTTCTTAATAATAAGGTGAAAAAGAGAGTGTGATAAAGAAAAGTAGTGGGGAATTTCAAAAGAAAAAAAATGGGGATAAAAGCAGCGAGAAGGAAGAGAAACGAGGCTTGGTTTGTAAGTCTCCTCACCAGAAAAAAAATATGGGCACCTGATTGCAGGTGCCAATCCCTATCTTGGATTTGATTCAGCTCTAGCTCAGCTATAATTCTTCTGGAAAGACCGTGCACTGAACACTGAGCATGCTAGCATGCATGGCATCAAATGTGAGTTATTCTTTTGTCACATGTGGATTGAGGGATTGGCACCTGCTAGCAGGTTCCAGTTGTTTTTTGTGGTGCGTGTCTCCGGAAAAATATGTGTATATATCTTTATATCTACTAAGAATAGTTTTTTAACTGAATAGAATATTATTTTATCCAGTTTGTGAGTCTTTCTAATTCGTGGGCTAGAAAATGTGGGTGGGAGTGGGTAAGTGCGTGAGGTAAGGAAGAAGACGAATATCGTATGAAATGTTTGACAGACTGAGAATGAGCAAGTTATTTAGCAAATGAACCAAGCCTGCTGATATGAGCTTGTATACTATGGCTTCCAGAGAGACATTGTTATCTATAACTTGTTAGATTAGACCCGCAGCTGAATACCAAACCAAAAAAAATTAAAGAAAAACAAAATAGCTGGAAAAAAGATACATACAGGGTTAGGGTTTAAATAAATGAAAGTTTATTAAAGAAAAAGAAGGCAATAATTGAAGGGGAATTTCAATGGCAGAAATGATGAATGGGAAACAGAAAAAGAGTAGAAGAGCAAAGCTGAAAGTAAATCTGACTGGAAACAAAGTTTTTGATTTTGGGCGTTGATTTTGGATAATCCCTATCAGAGACAGCCTAACATTTGTATTTATCTTAGAAGTTCTCTCTCTCTCTCTCACTTTGTTGCACTCTCAAGCAGTTGACAAAGGTCAGGAATCAAGTAATTTTCATACCAGGAATTTGTAAACTTTTAGAAATCAGCACACAAACATGAAATCGTCACAAACTTAACTTTTTTGATGAGGTGTTGGCTTTCATGTTATTTTCAATTTGTAATTGTCGATACTTAGAACTAACTCCTAACGTCATCGTCTTCATCTGCTATATTCTTCTTATCACTCACCCATCACTTGTATTCAAACCTATGTATGACATTTGAGATTTCGAAGAATTGAAGCTATAATCACTACGTCACACAACCCCATATGATGGTCACTAGATTGATAATGACCTATAGAGCAGCCTATCCGATTAATTAACTCCTTTGGCCCTTCGGACGATATAGCCTTCAGAAACATGCATTAAAATGACTAATTTTGGCTCAGTACACATTGTTTCTTGGGAAAACAGAACTAGAATTAGTTACTTTAAGAAACAATTTTTCAGGTTTTCTTTTTCTTTCACTTTATTTATCAGGCTTCCCTGTTCTTCCTCTTTAGCTCTCCAGTAACAGTAGAATGCGCTCTCAATATTATGACGCAACTTTTGCTATTGAATTTTTAAAGACACATGGTTTGGTAATTGGCACAATCATGGCAGGCATTGATGTGACAAGAAACGTGGTAAAATAATTGAATGTTTGAATTCATTGGCTTAAAACTGAAGCTTGATTGGGACTTTGCTATAGAGCACCGGATCCCAGTCCCACGCCATTGATAGATAAAGACAACAGGTAAGTTAAATATGAATGGACACGAGGACTTTGGGACGAGTGGGACTTGGGACTAGAGAGGGACAGAATGGAAAAGTTACCTGATAGATAAAGACAACAGGTAAGTTAAATATGAATGGACACGAGGACTTTGGGACGAGTGGGACTTGGGACTAGAGAGGGACAGAATGGACTGAGCGGATAAGAGATAACGGAGGAAAGTATAGTTAATAAATAAATAAGAGGGAAGAAAATGGATGCAGAATCAGAAAGGATTACGCATCCGTATATAATGCTAATCTATCATAGAGTTAGGTTAAAGATAAAAGTTAGGTTAAAGTATATTGAATAAATGGCGAGCTAAGCGCCTGCTGAACTACTAAGTTTAGTAAACTAGAATACGTAGGAATAGATAATATAGTAATTAGTATTTACATTGACACTCCCCCGTGCTCAAGACAGCAATGGACATAGATTAAGTTTCTTTAGAAATTGATAATGTTTAGGTTTAGCTAGTGATTTGGTAAGGATGTCGGCTGCCATTTGGCCAGTTGGAATATATTTAATTTTGAATTCATTATTGTTAACTTGCTCCCTTAACCAGCACACCTTAGTATTGATATATCGAGTACAATGTTGATAAAGGGGGTTTAATGCTAAATTGATACCTCCTTGATTATCTCCATACAGACAAGCGTCAATTAAATTGATATTAAAATCATTGAATAACTCTTGAGTCCATATAAGATCCTTACCACATTTGGTCATAGCGTAGTACTCTGACTCGGATGTCGATAGGGCTACTGACTGTTGCTTTGAGGATCGCCAGCTGATCAATCCAAGGTGAAAAACTAGAGTCCCAGAGGTGGATTTTGAGTCTTTGGCTTTATTGTAGTCGGCGTCAGCGTAACCAATCAGATGTCCAATTTTGCTACCGTCGACTGAACCTAAGATTAAGCTGTAATTTTTGGTAAGTTGAAGATATCGTAGGATGTGAAAGAAGGCATTTATTTGCTCGTCCGAAGGATCATTGAGGTATTGAGCCAGTGAGCTAGCCGCAAAAGATAAGTCGGGGCAAGTGCAGAGTACAAGGTAGTTGAGGAGTCCTATAGCGCGTCTGTAGTTAACTAGATGAGTTAGTTTATTTGAGGGGCTTTTGGTGAGATGCGAATTGGGGACTAATGGAGTGTATGTGGGTCGACAGTTTAAATGATTGAATTCATTAAGCAACTTGTCCACGTATAGAGTTTGAGACAGAGAGATGGTTTTGACACTTCGATCACGTTCAACTTTCATACCCAGGACCCATTTAAGTTCGCCCTGGTCATCCATATCAAACACATTAGATATTTTATTTTTAAAATCTTGAACGTTAGGGCCACCAATGATTAAGTCATCTACATGAATGTAGACGTAGCACGGTTTGGAGGGTTCATTGTTATAGAATAAACAAGGGTCAGCTTTACTGGCTTTGAAGTTAATGCTGTTGAAGAATGAAGATAATTTTTGATACCAGCATCGAGGACTTTGTTTAAGTCCGTAAAGAGATTTTTTGAGATACAAGCAGTGACTGGTATTTGAGGGAGTATAACCACTAGGAAATCGAAGGTAAATATCTTCATCTGGTTCCCCGTGGAGGAAAGCTGATTTAACGTCCATTTGATGCAATTCCCAGTTGAGAAATGCAGCAACGCCTAATAGGAAGCGGAGAGTAGGAAGACATCCAGTAGGAGCGAATGTTTCATTGTACTCGATTCCTTCGATTTGTGAAAACCCTTGCACACATAGTCGAGCTTTATACTTGATAATATTCCCTTCTGAGTCCGTTTTCTTTTTGAAGGTCCAAGTGGTACCCAAAAGATGATTATGTTTGGGAGGAGGTACTTCTTTCCAAACTTGATGTTTAGTTATACTATCTAGCTCTGACTGTATAGCTTTAAGCCATTCGTCACTTTCAGGAGAGTTGATGGCTTCATAATAATTTTTGGGAGTATCCCATGGAGCAATGGTAAGGCAAAGGGGATTTCCTCTTCGTTTGGTTTGAATGATATTGGCAGGATTAATGTCTGAAGAGATTTCTTTTGAGGGAGGAATATTTTTATCTATATAGGCATAATTTTTGGGGGCAGTGGGCGTGACTAAGTCCTCATCAGGTGCTTCGGAATAGGGTGTTTCAGTTGTAGATTCAGGAATGGGTTCGTCAACTTCCGTAGGTACAGGATCAGTAGGCTGATTGAGAACAAGGGGTTGACTGAAATCTAGTTCAGGGAAGACTAGGGTATCTATAGGGTGTCCTTTACCAATCTTAGGTGCTAAATTAAATGAGTTGAGAAATTTAACGTTGTGGGTAATGATGATGGAATCAGTACTCGGTGAATACACACGATGATTGATATGTCCCTCACAATATCCTAGAAAAATGCCTTCAACACCACTGCCATCAAATTTGCCGTGTCGATATTGTTTTTGTTGATAGTAGATGACGTCTGAACCAAAGGGATATAATTTCCTGGGTACATTGTCAGATTCACCATACCATAGTTCCCAAGGAGATTTGAGATTTTTGTGAGCGGAAGTCGGCAAGATGTTGAGCAGAAAGGTAGCGGTGTTAATCGCCTCGGCCCACCAGTAGGAGTCGAGACCAGATTCTATAAGTAGGCATCTTGCCTTTTCGACTAAGGTTCGGTTGCCTCTCTCAGCAATAGGGTTTTGTTGAGGGGTGTATGGCGCTGTTAATAGGTGTTTAATCCCTTTGCTCTTGAGGTGGTTTTTGAAGCTGTTGCTGGTGAATTCACCTCCATTGTCGGAGACAATTGCCTTTACTTTTAGTTTTAATTGATTTTCAACCAGAGCCTCGTATTCTTTGTATTTTTCAAAGGTTTCCGATTTAAGTTTTAGGAAATAAACATGTCGGAATCGAGAAAATCCATCAGCTATTTGAAAGAAGTAAGATTTACCGCCTTTTGATTCTGGAGTAATGGGGCCGCATAAGTCCATGTGGAGAGTGTCCAGAGGAGAGGCAGGGGTAGGAAATGAGCCTGAGAATGGTAGAACATGGGCTTTAGCAAGAGCGCATGTTTTACAGCTGAATTGAGAAAAATCCAAACCTGGGAATAATCTTTCCATGATTTGATTGTTGGGGTGCCGGAAGTTGTGATGAAGAAGATTCAGGTTTTGAGAATTTGAATTGACATTAATGTTAAAGATGGAGTAGCTTCTTAGCGGAAAACTGAGAATTCTTCCTTTAGTAGAGCATACAATGAGAGTAGTCCCATTTTCTTTGATCTTGAAGGTCCCATGATCATTTTCAAGGTATAGTCCATTTTTGAGGAGATCAACAATGGCAATCAAAGTGGTTTTGATTGAGGGTACGTAAAGTGCACAGTTGATAACAAATTCCTGGCCGGTTGAAGAGGTGAACAAAACTTTGCCTTGTCCAAGGGCAAAAATTTCATCCCCATTAGCCAGGGTTAATGAGATTTTCGAGTCTTCATATTGAGTAAATAGGTCCCGATTATTGAAGATTGAGTAGGAAGCGCCACTGTCCAAGATGGCGTGATTAAGAGGCAGGTCAGAAAAAACAGAAAGAACTTTATGTTGAGATTCGTTCCCTTTTGCCTCTCGTTCCTTTTTGCGTTTCAGAAACTCGTCTCTCTTCTCTGGATGAAGTTGAAAACAGGCGGATTCAGGATGAGGTGCTAGGGGATTATGCTTCCCTTTTGAGCAGAATACTCGCGTTTTGGTGTCCAAGGCCAAAACAGTCCCAGATGAATTGCCGGAAGTACTGAGTGCTTTTCGACGAATAACTTCAGATTCCACGTCTGCAAATATGGTTTTGATAGTTGGTCTCTGATTTGTAATGTCATATTTGCTTAAAATGATAGTGGCCGCTGTTTGATAGGATTCTGGCAGAAGGTTGAGAATGTAATTCGCCATAATGTAGGAGAGAATATTTTCCTTGAAAAGGTCCGGTGCCACGTCCCGCGATAATTTGAAAGTCCCTCGAAATTCATCCATCGCCTCCAAGATGTTACTCTCAGTAAATTTAATTTTAAATAGTTTACTGACTACGTAGGAGCAGTTTTGACTAGATTTTGAGGCGTAGTGATTTTTAATCCGGGTCCATAATTGTGCCGGTTCGACAACGTCATCTTCCAAGATAAATTTATGTTGGTTGGCACGGTCCATAAACATTTTAATTATCGTATTAGTTTGTCGTAGTTTGATTTTAAAAACGGCAAGTAACTCGGGATTAGTGGGGATGGGATTGTCCTCGTCCAGGAATTGATCAAGATTTCGCACGGTAAGAGCATATTTTAGGTCCGTTTTCCACGTGCTGTAATTCTTATCATTTAATTTTTCGATACCTTTAATCTCAGAGTAATTAGATGAGTCCTGGAGGTAGGCAAAGTCTGGTGGTGAAGAAGAGGAAGACTCGGGCATTGCGGTGTGTAAGGAGGATGATTGAGAACTAGGGGATGATGGGGACGTATTAATTGATTCAGGGGTAGCCAGTGTTGATTAAGCAACTAGAGCGCTGGGCCCATAACCCTGATAGATAAAGACAACAGGTAAGTTAAATATGAATGGACACGAGGACTTTGGGACGAGTGGGACTTGGGACTAGAGAGGGACAGAATGGAAAAGTTACCTGATAGATAAAGACAACAGGTAAGTTAAATATGAATGGACACGAGGACTTTGGGACGAGTGGGACTTGGGACTAGAGAGGGACAGAATGGACTGAGCGGATAAGAGATAACGGAGGAAAGTATAGTTAATAAATAAATAAGAGGGAAGAAAATGGATGATGCATTGCTGTAGTAGAGCATACGTACAAAGTTACCTGATAGATAAAGACAACAGGTAAGTTAAATATGAATGGACACGAGGACTTTGGCACGAGTGGGACTTGGGACTAGAGAGGGACAGAATGGACTGAGCGGATAAGAGATAACGGAGGAAAGTATAGTTAATAAATAAATAAGAGGGAAGAAAATGGATGCGGAATCAGAAAGGATTACGCATCCGTATATAATGCTAATCTATCATAGAGTTAGGTTAAAGTATATTGAATAAATGGCGAGCTAAGCGCCTGCTGAACTACTAAGTTTAGTAAACTAGAATACGTAGGAATAGATAATATAGTAATTAGTATTTACATTGACAGCCATCCACACTATTCTCTTCTTTTTAATTTTCTGCTTTTCATATAATACTTATCAAAATTTACATTCATCAATGTCGTCGTCATTGAGTTATATCATCAGCCCGCCTCATGCTCAATACAATGCTTTACTCATACTTCCATTCAAACGCTTTTTTCCTTGGATGGTCTGCTCCGATGCCGGCACCTCTTCAATGACTTTCACCACATTCACCCACTCTCCAATGACCATAAAAACCCCTACTGTTTTACGCTTTTCATCCAGTTATCATCATTCTGAATTTAATATATTGCTACATTTATAGTCTTCCTATCTTCTGTTCCCCTGCGAATCGTGTTTTTCTTTCTTTCTTTACACTATCATGAATCCATTCAGTTTCCCTTCAAGAGTCTGATTTCCCTCTGATTCCTTTAGAATCACGCGATCTTCCTCCTCTGCTTCATCATCATCTTTGTCTTCTGCTCCTCTTTGTAGAGATATAGCGAATAGGTGTATTAGTAAGGTCAAGGTCGGTAGTGAGGTCGAGCCAATAAGACTAGGTCAAGGTCAAAGGTAGATAGGTCAAAGATAAAAAGAGAAAAGAAACTAGAAGGTCACTTCTTAGTAGTAGGTCAAAAGAATCAGAAGACGGATGCTGATATGTAATAGGTATGAGGGCATCCATCTTAAGTAGACAACAAAGGAGCTATGGTTGGGGCAGTGATAACTGGAAAGGTAATTGGTAAATCTAGTATAGTGTGAAAGTACATAGTTCTTTGATTTTCTTAATTCTTCTATACTCTTTTTGACATGAAAAATTCATTGCATTACATGTACTATCTACATATCACGTACTTTTTTACTTTCTATTTTCTGTTATGACCTAAGAAATGGTGATAGATGTAAAGTAGGTTACGTCACAATAATTACCCTATGTGTATAGTCTTGATGCTGAACCCGGTCGGTGTCTATTCATCCCGGATACAAGACCGACAAGACTGACCTGGTCTACCTCGGGTTAAGGCATTACAGGTTATGGGCATTTAGTTGCGCTACTGCATGTTGAAACCTGCCGTGTAATAAGTCTTGCTACGTCATTTTGTTTCTTGGATGGTCACAACTAGATCCGCCACAAAGAAATCATCATCCTCATTATCATTTTTATCATCTAAATCATTACTACATCACCTAGTTGTTAACATGGAAAACACTTCATCATCATATGCAGAGAAAGGAAAAACACAAGAAGAAAGTAATAACCAATCCTTTTTGCATCTGATACACTACTCAGGAATTGAGGCCCTACTACATGCAGAGCATTACTACTGTCACAAAGAACAATTATGTAAATGTGCAGAAAAGGGTACAATCTTGTCAGCTGATGGAAACAGTTTCTTCCATTAGAAATGGGACCTACCAGATACTTTAAATACTCACCTACGCCACCCTGATTATCTAACTACTTTGATACCTGATACTTACTGTAACAAGGATGTCAACAAACTAGCACATGTGGCAATATATAGCTCCTTATCCAATGTGCACAAGGATCAAGTTAAGCGTATACGCCCAGTGTAGAAAAGAAAGAGTTCTATAATACTAAGCAATTGACACAATTCCAAGATGGGTTGGTTCTCCTATCCAAAAATAACTTAAGATAAAAGCACCTTCCACTCTATTTTTAAAGACAGTGGAAACATGTTTGTAAGTGTGGTGGTGGAGAAAAGAAGGGTAGAGAGAATTTTCTATAAGAGACTTTTAAAAGAAAAGAAGTAATATACTTAAAATATAAGTAATCTACTGATGGCTAGATCTATTCTCAGTAAGCACTAGTATTCTCAGTCACTCCCACTTTGAAGAACTTTCTCTAATACTATCCTTACTGTAGCAATAAAATAACTCTACAGCACTACTTGTACACCTGCTATGCACAAAGAAATAAAATATATCTATGTTTCTTTATCTTTAATATAATACTCTTATATTTACACAATTCTTTTTCTAGTCTAATTATTTCACACACTCCTGTGAGTCCTCCTTTATATATACACTGTATTTCTAGTGCCCTTTCCCTATGCCTTCTTCCCCTACTGGATTTCCTACACAAGTTCAATGCTCATCTAAGTGTATCAAATGGTAATCTAACTATCTCAGTAATCTAAATACAATTTTAGTATCAGTCAATTCTAATAGTGTTTGCATCATCAAGACAAAATCAACCATTAGCTCCTTACACTACACCTATCTTTAGATACTCTACACTTCCTGAGATCCTTAGCTTTGTAATAAGTACTGTACCACCTTCCATGCTTATGATGGCAATGTGTGCTGCCGTATGAATATCTACTGATTGTGAAACCCTCTGTGCTAAATAAGTACCATCCCCTATCTAGAGTCTTACTTATATTTCCTTTTATCATCAAGTGTTGCATATTTGACTCACTTGTCAGTAACTCATTCTTCTAGTGTCACATTTAAGCATCCCTACAGGTTCCTATTAGCAATGGGTATTTGTAGCTCACCCTTAAAAGCTGTTGCGCTCATCTTAGTGTGAAACCTATACCTTTTCTTGATGCTGCTTCCTAATTCCGTACTATGTCTCTAGTGCTAGCCACAATTTCCTCAAGTAGATACCATACTTTTTTCCTATAGATAGTATACACTTCCCTCTAAGTTTTTGCTTGCCATGTTCTATATTTCCATACTGCATTAAAAATCTTTGTGCAGAGATAAAACTTATCTGTGCTTCTGAAAATTCCTTTGTTTTGCTTTTGTAACCATCTTCCATAGCAACCCCTTTCTTTTTTGCCAACAACTTGTAAGGTTTAACTCCCCTGAAATAAAGTGGGAGAAGATTTAAAAAATTCACTAGATAACTAACTTTTTAGGGCCACCTTTTCTTAATACATTAATTTCTTGAAGAAAGTTTAGATCTTTCAAGACCTGCACTCCATCAGTGCTATTTTTTCCCCCCTTAAGCTTGGGTACACTTTGTTCTTCTGCATTATTAATTCTCTGCTTTAAAACTAATCAGTGCTCTTCCTTTCTGTACACCTTTATAGTTCCCAATTTATTATAAATAGACCCCTATGATCGATTGTTCCTCCTTATCCAAATCCATTTACAATCAAATCTAAATAGAAATTGTGGCAGCCTAAAGTTTAGTATGGCACTAAAGTCTATTAAAAGAGGGTTTATTGGAGATGTTTATTGAGATTGGAAAAGCCAATTCAATTTTATAGTGGTTTATATTTAAGAAAATGTGTCGGCTGGTCGTCTAGAAGAGGGAAAAGAAGAGAGGAAAATAGGAAGAGGATAATAAAAGATAAAGGAATAAAAAAAATAAAAAGATAGTAATTCTGAGTTGGAGAGAGAGGCGACGAGTTTTCTTGGGATTTGACACAATGGTGAGGCTTATTAAATTGAAATATTTATTTAAAGTAAGGGTTTCTGCGCAGAAAACACTATAATTACTATCAGACTTAAAGAAACCTGTAAATAGTTATATAGAATTTAAATTAGAAATTTAATACTAATAAAAATAATAATAAAACATATTATATTGACAATTTGTTCAGATTTTGGTTGTATAGTAAGTGATGCTTTAAAGGGGATTATCCAAAGCCCTTTTATAGACCAAGGGACCCCTGAAGCGCCACCAATCAATAAATACAAATTAGGAATAGCTAAAACAAGAGATAACAGAATAGAAAATGAAACATGACTATCAAGAGAAAAATATGACACCATTTACTAAAACCCGTGAGTAATTAATCCTTTTCCCACCATAACATCCCAAAACACTTAATTAAAATAATCATTAACCAAGTAAGTCTGAAACATAAGAACAATGAGTAAAAAATAATCAAAAACAGATATTATAGTGACATGTAAAGGTTTTAAGTAAAACAAATAAAATTATTTTCATGCCAAAATTCATGGAATAGATTCAATTCAGTTTAAAGCAATTTTAAGTAATTTTTTTAACTATGTAATTAATTCAATAATTAGTTTAAATAAAAAAGATAATTAATTTAGTGTTATTTGTAATTTAAAATGGGGATTTTAATACTATGTTAATAAATAAGTATTATAATTTATTTAATAATTTTTCCTGACACAAATATGGGTCAAAAGAAGCGCCCATTATTATTGCTTAATAATATATGAAGTTTTCTTTAATATATATAAAATTAATTAATTAACTTAATTACATTATAAGTCAATTTTACATATATAATTATAATATATGTTTTTGTAATTAATTAATTATTAATTTATAATTATTAAATACATAAAAATGCGCCATTATTTGTAGAATATAAAATATATTTAAGCTTAATTTAAATGTATAAAAATTTATATAACAATAAAATTAATATAACACTTATTATTAATAAGATACTTATATAATTTTATTATGCAATAAAATATTAATTTATATACATAAAATACAATTCTTACGCCCTCTTTCAGGTCCAATAAATTAACATATAATTTGCTGGGCTCCTGGTATAGCCTGGCGGACACTCCCTCACTCTAAAAAAAATAATAATAATAAAAAATGCTAAGATTTTTTCTTTTTGTACTTTTTTAACAGAGTAGGAAGATTTGAAATCTCCTTTCCAGGTATCCATGCATCATGTTCAGATGATTTGTTTTTATATCTCAATAAATATTCAGTACCTCTTTCAGAAGTGATAATTCTATCATTGAGAATTTTATCAATTTCTGCAGTTTCTGTGACTTCCTGAGGGTTTTTCTTAGGTCTTCCCCTTCCTTTGAGAAATAAGTCACTGTTGGAAGTAAAAGGCTTAATTAAAGAAATGGGAAAAACAGGATGTTTCTTATCATATGGAGAATACAATACAACTTCTACTGCATTATCTCCAACCATTCTTTTAACAACAAATGGTCCTACAAAAGGATCATTTAATTTGTTGTTACCTTGTAAATTGAAATGGACAGTAGATATCAACACTTCATCACCCTTGTTAAATGTGTATTCTTTATGGGATTTATCCCATCTTTTCTTTTCATATTCAAATGCTTTTTCAATACAGCTTTGAGCATGTTTCCTGCATAGCTGTTGCATTTGCATAAAAGACTTTAAACCAGGGTGTAGTTCCAACTTAGATAATTTATTATTGAGAATCTGAGCAGGAGTATTTGGGACATAACCTAACCAAATCTCAAAAGGCTTTTTCTCAGTGACAGAATGAACAGTGCTATTATATGCAAAGTCAAGACCAGGCAATAGAGTGACCCAGTCATGAGTAAATCTGTCATTGTCTTTATATTCTAAACCAAAGGCACAATACCTTATAATCATATCTTCAAGAGTTTGAATCATTCTCTCAGCTAGACCATCAGTCTGAGGATGGTGAGCTGTAGACAGCTTTAACTCACAGCCACAAATATCCATCAAAGAGGTCCAAAACTCAGAAGTAAATTTTGGATCTCTATCAGAGATAATGGCTTTTGGGAAACCAATAATATTAAACATGTAAGACCACCATAAGAAAGCTAATTCTTTGGTGGACACATCTTTGTGGGTGGGAATAAATTTGCACATTTTTATGAATCTATCTACTATTACCCAACAAGAGTTATAGCTGTCTTTACCTGCAATAGGAAGACCTGTGACAAAATCCATGTTAATTATTTGCCAAGGTGCATCAGGTGCTTCAATATGTTGTAATAACCCTGCTCTTTTACCTGTAAACCTTTTAGATTTTTGGCAGGAATCACAATATTCAACATATAATTTTGTGTCTTCAGACATATTAGCCCACCATGCAGTGTTTTTAATTCTAATCAATGTTTTTTCAAGATCAAAATGACCAGCTAATATGTCATCATGACAAAGTTTGAGGATAGTTTCTTTCATAGAAGGAGGAATTACAATTACATTAGTAAGCTTTCTTCTATAATATATATAACCATCTTCAATAGAAAACTTTCTTTACTCAAAGCATTTTGATACTTTGCAGGAAGAATTTTTATCAATGCTTGAACTGAAGCATTCTTAGGATCATTTAAGATAGTAAAAAATTTATTTAAATCAGAATCTTTATCATATGAATCCAGTATTAATTGTAATAACTCCTCTTCCATATCAACTATAAATATACCATGGATATAAACAGTATAATCTTCAGGTACATAAGCAGGATTTGAGTCATTATTTGGCAGAGGCAATCTGTACAGCATATCAACATTGGAGTGAACATTTCCAGCCCTATGGATATTTGTCATCCGTCCTCTGTACTCTTGAACAGAAAGTTGCCACCTGAACATATGTCTATTAGGTGTTTTCAGGTTTAAGAGGGACTTCACAGCACTACAGTCAGTTACCAATTCAAACTTTTGGTCATCTAGATAGTAATGAAGCTTTTCAAGAGCCCAAACAACTGCTAAGCATTCTAATTGAGTGGCACCATATTTCAATTCACTATTTCTCAAGGTTCTTGAAATATAACAAATTACAACCTCTGAGGATTTATCATTAATAATTTGTTTCTGGTGAAGGGCAGCACCCAGACCAACAAAGCTAGCATCTGTATACAGGACAAATGGTTTGTTAAAATCTGGAAGAGCTAAGATAGGGGCTTTCATTAAGCAACATTTTAATGTATCAAAAGCTTTTTGACAGTCAATATTCCAGATGAATGCAACATCTTTCCTAGTTAGTTTGGTAAGAGGCAAGGCTATGACTTGATAATTTTTAATATATTGTCTATAATAGCCACACATACCCAAAAAACTTTGGATTTCTCTTACAGAAGTTGGTGCTTTCACATTTTGAATTGCAGCAACTTTGTTTTGGTCTACACAAATTTGTAGGCCTGACACAACATGGCCAAGGACTTTCAAAGATTGAAAACCAAATTTACAATTTTTCAAGGACAAAGTCATATTGATTTCATCCATTTTTTGGAAAACCCTATTTAAATGAACCATATGTTCATCAAAACTTTTAGAAAAAACTATGATATCATCAATATACACCATGAGCCTTCCCTCAATTATTTCCTGATGGAAAGTGTTATCCATGACTTTTTGAAAAACTGAAGGGGCATTCTTTGGTCCAAATTGCACTCTAACATACTTATATATTCCCATATGAGTAGCAATAAGCAAAAAAGTTTGAGAATTTTTCTCAACAGGAACTTGATGATACCCTTTATTTCCATCCAGACAACTAATAAATTTTGCACCTTGTAAGGTAGCATGTATTGAATTAATTCTGGGTAAAGCATAAATATCATCAACATTATAAGTGTTTAATGCTCTGTAATCTCCACATAATCTAGCCTTTTTTTTCATAAGAAATTAAAACCAGGGAGATGACACAATATTTGGGGGTGACATCCACTTTCTCAATGATATTCATTTTTAATAATGTGGCAATATTATCTTCAATATCCTTTCTTTTTGTTGGAGAAGCAGGATATGGTTTTTTCTTAAGACTAGGAGGAATATCACTCAATTTACAGGATAAGGTAATTTTCATTTCTTCCTGAACACTTCCTAAGACATGAGAGCCATGAGCAAAAGCCATAGGGAAAGAGGTAATTGAGGCAATAATAGAATCCTTTTGTTCACTAGTTAACTGATCACCAAAAGAAGCAGTATTTATTTCATTTAATAAATCATCCATTTCAATTGTTGTTCTGCCTTTACACTGGATTAGTGAGTTACAAGACTTTAACAGATGCCCAGAAGGTTTTCTAGAGGAGGAAATTTTGAATTTCCTTTTGCCATTCAATCCCAAGGTGAAGCAATTATTTTCTGGGTCCAATTTCACACCAAACATGGTTAAAATATCATTACCCATAATAAACCAATTGCCTAAATTATCATTTTTCATGACAACAAATTCACAAATAGCTCTGACAAAACCACCATTATATTTGAAGAATACAGAGGTTTTGTATTTGCCAATAAGAATTAAGGTAGAACCATACCCTCTCCATTTTTCAGAAGTTATAGGTAATAATTTACTCAAATAATCCTTATCTACTGAAGCTAAAGCTTTTTCAGACACTACACTTCCTCCAGCACCAGAGTCAAGAACTACATCAACATTTTTACCATTTATGGTAACAGGTGCTTTCAAAGGGGATATGGCTATAGAACTGTTAGTAATATCTTTAATTATTTCAAAATTTTCCACTGAAGATAAATTCAATACTCATTCTTCAGATATATTATCTAAATAATGGACATCTTGTTCTAACATTAAAACATCTTTAACAGAGTCATTGTCATAGGAGATATTACTTTCACAGTCACTAGAAGAATTATTGACATCAATTTCAGCCTCATCAGTGCCTTCATTTTGTTCAACGAGATGAATTTTCTTGTCACAAACATGACCCTTTTGCCATGGTTTGTTACATATATAACAAGTATTTGTTGCATATTTTTTAGGTGCAACTGGGGCAGAGGGTTTACAAGATTTTTCTGGGAGCTTTGTAGAAGGTTTATTCTGATCATTATAAGATTTACCAAGGTAGTTCTTTGGTTCATATCTATGGTTGAGTAGTACCTCATTACAGATATTAATGAATGAAGAATTTTCCCTTACATGCTCAGTTCTAGCTACAATTAAATCTCTAAGAGAATTTGGTAATTTATACAAGATTATATCTCTCCAAATATCATAATCCATCTTTGGATCAATTGCTCTTAGGATTTTTGTTACTTTCATAAGAAAAACAATGGGCTTTTCAACAGAGGAGGATACATATCTAGTATTCTCATACAGTCTTTGCTGAGTTAACCTGAATTTTGAACCACCAAACTGATTCTCAATCAAGGATTTCCAATCATTCCATGTATAATGATTGTTATCTAAAAGGACAAATTCATACCACATCAAGGCTACATTGGAAAATAAAGAAATTAGCTTAGAAAAAATTTCCTCATCAGGTAGTTTATAAGATCTCTTTAAATTATCAATTCTTTGGATAAAGTGTTGCCAAACAGAAGAAGAATCACCATCAAAGGTAGGATATTGGTCCAATTTAGGCCAATTTTTCTGACTACTGGGATGGTCCATTTTTTGGTTTGGATTATTCATCATTAATAATTCCTGAAGTTTAGCCAGGTGTTCAGAAATTTCATTATTTACAGAAACAGCTGGTACATGACCATCACAAGATTTTTTGCTAGTAGCAAAAGATTTTACAGACTCATTGTCAGCTTGTTTAATGGCTGACATATGAGGAAGAAAGGAGGAACTCTTCTCAGGTTCTTTTTCCTTATTTTTATGCAGCTTATGGGTAGCATTCTCATTTATACCATAATTATTGATGGTTAAGGTTGAAAATTTTTCCTGCAGGCCAGACACATAGTTTCTTATCCTTGGAATTTCAGACATCTGGTCATTGACTTTTGCAAGAGATAAAACATTTCTGTCCTCAGAAACTGTGTGTTTGGCACTTAGTGCATGGAAATCATTTTTTAGCTTTTTAAACTCATTTTTTAGAGATTTTATCTCACTTTTTAATGAATAACTTTCCTCAATAAGGGGTTTCAATTCACTAAAGGTTTTATGTAGATTGATATTTTTATCTGAGGTAGCTCTATGGTCACTCCTTATTTGTTTTTGTTGGCTAAGAACAATATTCAAGGTTTCTTTGATTTTAAAATAAGCTGTATCCTTTACAGAAGAACTTACTTTACAATGCAAGTGCAAATTATTTAATCTATCACTCTCATGGATTAACACATCTCTCAAATGTTTGTCTTTCACAACATTAAAATCAAGGGTATCTTTCAATATTTCTTCAGAAGTTTTCTCAACTAAGGTATAGACTTCAGGGGAAACAGAATCATTCTTAATTGCAAGAGAAGGATTAATTAAAGAAGTAGAAGTCAAATGTAAAGGTTCATCAAATGATAATTTTCTAATTACATCATTGGGGCTACTCATTAAAGGAAGTTGTCTTTTTAAAGGTTTAACTGTTCTTTCACCAGAATCCACAAGATTACCTGAAGAAGCTTTGTTATTATACATTCCAACATGTTTATCAAACAAATTACTTACCATGGTAAGGGAGGAAACTTCCCCTGTTCCTTCTTTCTTCTGCCTCCCTGATAAGGATGGGGCTGAGGAGATTAATGGTATGTTTGTGTCCTGGATGGGCCAGGGTGTTGAGCTGGTTTCTGAGCATTCTGCTGGTAATGGCTCATCAAGTAATCCCATTTCCACTGCTCCACTTGCAGAGTGCTTTGATTTTGCGTAAAGGAGCTGGGTACCTGAATGGGCTGAGGTTGAGGCTGAGGCTGAGAGGCTGGGAAATGAGGAGTTTGAGCCTGTTTGGGATTTAACAATTCCTGAATTTGCTGCCAGAGTGTGTCTACCCTTGCCTTGTACTTCATGCTTTCTGCCTTCAGTTCTTTGATGTGACTGGACATATTGTTTACTTGTTGGGTTAGAGGTATCTTTTTATTTTTATAGCTTTGAGTTGATTGTCCTGATTTATTAGAGGTTTTACTTCTTTCAGAGGTGTTTGGTGTGGGGGGTTTATCACTTCTCCTGCCATTTCCACATCCTGAAGGTTTTTTGTCAGCTGAATCATTTCTGTACATTAATTTAGATGAACCTACCGATTCAGTGTCATTATCCACTTCAATCTCATCCACATGTAAGTTACCCATGCTGCTAGCCAAACTATTGGACATTTAAACTGTTAAAATCAAATATTTTTTTTATGATTCAAATTGTTATTTCAAAATAAAATTTATTGAATTTTAACAAAAAAAAATTAATTTTTATCAAAAATCAATTAATTAACAAAAAAGTAATACAAAAAAATGTAATTACAATTATTTATTAAGAAATAATTAGTAATTAAAATGGGACTAACCAATAAAGGTTTTTATAAGTCAACCAAAATAATTAATACCAAAAATTTATATGATGGTAAAATTGGGACTAAGTACTGAGTACTATTATGGTCAACCAATATACAAAAAATAATAATAAAATTAATTTAATAACTTAATAATTATTAATTTTCTTCTAGGACTAAGAGGTTTACTCTATTATGGTCAACTAAGAAAAAAAATTAAAAAATAATGAACACTTACACTCAGTGAATCAGTAATTAAGCCACAAACACTGTTATTGCAGTAAAAATATAGTAATATGAGTGAGAGGTGCAAAGGTTAACTTACTATAGTGATCGGAAAATCACTTCAAAATAATAGATGAATTAATTTAATATTAACCTAATAGATCGAACCCAAGTTCAAAACACGGTTGCAGAAAAAGTTTCTTTTTTGCTGGATGGTCCGTGTGCTATGTCGTTTGTCGTCATCGTTTGGAAAGGCCCCCACTTGTCGGCCAGTCATCTAGAAGAGGGAGAAGAAGAGAGGAAAATAGGAAGAGGATAATAAAAGATAAAGGAATAAAAAAATAAAAAGATAGTAATTCTGAGTTGGAGAGAGAGGTGACGAGTTTTCTTTGGATTTGACACAATGGTGAGGCTTATTAAATTGAAATATTTATTTAAAGTAAGGGTTTCTGCGCGGAAAACACTATAATTACTATCAGACTTAAAGAAACCTGTAAATAGTTATATAGAATTTAAATTTGAAATTTAATACTAATAAAATAATAATAAAATGTATTATATTGACAATTTGTTCAGATTTTGTTTTGTATAGTAAGTGATACTTTAAAGGGGATTATTCAAGGCCCTTTTATAGACCAAGGGACCCCTGAAGCGCCACCAATCAATAAATACAAATTATTAATAGCTAAAACAAGAGATAACAGAATAGAAAATGAAACATGACTATCAAGAGAAAAATATGACACCATTTACTAAAACCCGTGAGTAATTAATCCATTTCCCACCATAACATCCCAAAAAACTTAATTAAAATAATCATTAACCAAGTAAGTCTGAAACATGAGAATAATGAGTAAAAATAATCAAAAACAGATATTATAGTGACATGTAAAGGTTTTAAGTAAAACAAAAAAAATTATTTGCACGTCAAAATTCATGGAATAGATTCAATTCAGTTTAAAGCAATTTTAAGTAATTTTTTTAACTATGTAATTAATTCAATAATTAGTTTAAATGAAACAGATAATTAATTTAGTATTATTTGTAATTTAAAATGAGGATTTTAATACTATGTTATTAAATAAGTATTATAATTTATTTGATAATTTTTCCTGACACAAATAAGGGTCAAAAGAAGCGCCCAATATTATTACTTAATAATATATGAAGTTTTATTTAATATATATAAAATTAATTAATTAACTTAATTACATTATAAGTCAATTTTACATATATAATTATAATATATGTTTTTGTAATTAATTAATTATTAATTTATAATTATTAAATACATAAAAATGCGCCATTATTTGTAGAATATAAAATATATTTAAGCTTAATTTAAATGTATAAAAATTTATATAACAATAAAATTAATATAACACTTATTATTAATAAGATACTTATATAATTTTATTATGCAATAAAATATTAATTTATATACATAAAATACAATTCTTACGCCCTCTTTCAGGTCCAATAAATAAACATAAAATTTGCTGGGCTCCTGGTATAGCCTGACTGACGAAATGAGTGTATAAAAGGGTTAAAAAGGGGTATTTTAAGAGTCAAGATTAAACAATTCATTAATGGTCAAAAAATGCAAATATAGGTCTAAACGTGTATGAAAAAAATATTTAGGTGTCTCAAAAACATTTGGAAATTTTTGGGAAATTTTTACTATTTTACTTCTATTTTAATAATTTTATAAAGTATTTTTGATTATTTTTGATTTTTTGTGACTTACTTAATCTTGATGATTTTTTTATTAGATGAATAGGGCTACACATACTACAAAAACAAGTTGAAATTTTAAGGGAGAAGTAGCTCTATCATCTGTAATTTTTCTAGATATTTTATTAGTATTTTAAGGTTCTAATTGAGTCCAGAAGTCCATACAAGCTCTGGAATGCTCCACACAAGCTCCATACAAACTCTGGCAATCTCCGGAAAAGTTCCAGGATGCTCTGGTGTGGTCTTCCAACATTGGCGGAGCCCTTTGTTGGTCTAATTGGCGTTGTTATGATATGCCTTAAATGGCATTGTTTAATAATTGGGTGTTTTTATGGAATGATTTGGAAAATATTGGGATCTCAGGGATGTGGGTATTACCATTGGATAGCCCCGGGTTTCCTCTATATTTTATGTCTTGATGACATTTTTCATATTATAAGTATTTAAGGGATTATTTCTCTTTTTTCATTTTAAAAGATTGCTGTTTAATTTTGTTTTTTGCATTTAACGGGCAAACCTTAAGTCTTAGGTTTAAGTGCTTAGTACCATTAGAAAGGGCTAATTTTTCTCTAAATTTCATTTCCCAATGTTGTAATAGCCTAATTACATGTTTTAAAGGTTTTAGTAGTTGTAGTTTATTTTTCTAAGTATTTTGGGTATTTTTGGAGGTTTTTGGTAGTTTCTGTCTTCAGGGTGGTCCTGCCGCCTCATGTGGGCCTCCCAACATCAGGCGGACCGCCCTCCTTAGTGCTAGAAGGCTGGGAAGCATTTCTAGAGGGTTTTTATGCAATTCGGCACTCAGAAACGCCAAATTTGTTAGTGTGCATGGGCTCTTAGATAGTGGTCTGTGTGTATATAGTGAATAAGACAGTTTGGGGCAACTTCAATTATCATAAAACCATCCAGAGGTGATATCCTGGTTCCTCACTCAGTTTTCACTGTTTTCTGGCCACAATTGGCTGTGTTTGGTTTAAGGTTAGTTCTTCATTTAACTCAACTTTGGCAACTGTTTTCTCTGGTGTACTCTTGCAAGCTATATCAAGCATTATTGCTGTCTTTGGTGTGGATTTGAAACCTACATCAAGTATCATTGCTTTCTATGGTGTGGAAATTGGTCTAAATTTCAGTTCTATGGGTTGGTAGTCTGTCTGGAGACTACTTTCTTGGCTGATCAAGCAGTCAAGTGTGTTAAAAAAAGGGGCTTTTAGCAACAGGAATCAATTTACTGTAGCAGGTAGATCTCACTTTATATTTTTCTAAAGGGACAGGGGTTTTTCTCTCTGGTTTTTCTTCAACTCCCTTGGTCAAGGCCTATAGCTAGTACTATAGGATTGTCTACATTTCTGGTGCCCAAAGTGGGTATTTAGGACCTGCTAGTTCTTTGGAATCACTGTTTTATTTGGTTGGCATTTTTTGGTGATTTTTGTCTGGAAGAATGACTTCTGGTTCTTCTATTCCTTTGGTGACTGTTAGTGGAGGGGAAGGTCCTCCTGCTGTGATGGTTAGGGAGTGTGTTAGGATTAAAACTTGGGATGGTACCAATTTTAATAGGGAAGATGTGAAGTGGTTTCTGGAGAAGTATTAAACTGCTGCTGGTGTGGATAGTGCTTCTTACCTGGACATGGTGAAGCAGATCATTTTCTTCATTGGTGATAGGGCAGTGGAGAAGGAGTTTGTGGCAATTTCTGGATACAAGAAGAGGGACTGGAAGTTGTTGTGTAGGGAGATGGTGGATAGATGGGGTGTCAGGCTCACTATGGTTAATCTGAAAAAAGTTTTCAGTGAATGGAAGTCTTATGGTGGTGTTGATAACTTAATCAGTTACAGGAAGTTTTTGCTGCAATTTGATCCTGTGGTAGAATATTTGGTGGAAGTGGAGGAGCTGGCACATGAAAATGCTACCAAAGATGTTTTTTGGTCTGCCCTGGCTAGAGATCTCAGGATAGATGTGTTAAAGGAGCTGTCAATGGAGGACTTGATGAAGACTCTTTCCAATGGGGACCAGAAGTTTCCTACCTTGGACAAGGTGAAGGAGGCTGTAGAGGCTCATTTGAAGTTATTGGCTGTGGACACCTATCAGGAGGGGTGTGCCAAATATGTCAGCAAAGTCAGTGAGTGTCAGTTTATCTAGTATATAAGTATGATTTAATAGTATTTATTAATGGTCCTACTAATTATTGATAAATGATTTAGTGAATAAACCTCAGGGGAGTACTAAAAAAATAGTTATACACAAATAAAAGTCACAATACTTGGATTTAAATGTGTGCTAGTGGTGGAAAATAGATAAATAGAATATAGTTATAGCTTATATAATGATAATATCAATTTATAAAGGCTTTATAATATATTTATAAATGATAATAATTGTGTTTAAATGTTTAATTGAATTGTAGTAAGTAAGTGATTATCTATAACCCGTCAAATCCCTCCTTACTTATACCAAAATCCACTGGAGTGCACATACCTTCAATCCAGATGATGTCACTGCTATCCCTGGCAATTAAAGCACTGTGAGGGCCCATCACCTCCCCAAGGCGTCCACTTCAAGCAGATTCAATACCCAGACCTCCAATAAGGACCCTCAATCACAATTAATGGCAACACAGACCCATACCATAAATAGAAAATCCAGATAAAAGCGGATACCATAAAGAAACAAGTAAAATAACTAATCCAAAAGGAATTAAATGAAACCCAAAGCACATCAAGGAAAAAAATTGAATTTCCAAGCCCCCAATAAACTCCCCAAGTATCCATATTAACCAAGCAATGACCTCCTAAGCCATAAATCTGTGAATATCCATCCAAGGAAACAGATTAAGTTGTCCAAACTGAGTACATGCACCTGAAATAGATGTATATGCTTCTGTAGGCGTTTTTAATCCACTGAATACATCCATATGACCTAAAATAAGCAGAAAAATAAAGGTTATAGGCTACTGAGAGGCTAAAAACCCACTTATATACCTAAATATACATAATATACTGCATATTTCACTGAATATGAGATTTATGTATACATATAAGCTTATGTATGTCAATAATTTCTTAACATCACTTAAGATAAGTATTTCTGACTCCATTAACACCTTAATTAGTATTATTAGGCTATGGATAAGCTATTTAAACTACTATAAGTTATATAAGAGTGTAATAATTATATATATATGTATTATACACATATATATAAGTGTTTTAACCTTATTTTTAAGATATAAGCTTAATGTATTTAAGATTATCTTATTTTAAACATAAGAATTACTCAGTCCTGGAGATAACTAGGTTGAAACTCCCTCACCCAAAAAAAAAAATTAAAAAATGTTAAGACATTTTAATTAAAAGTAAGGAGTGAATAGAATTTTTTTTTTTTTAAATTTTCTATAATACATATGCTGAGTTTTAAAGTATTATTTGGATTTAAATTTTTTCAAGAGATTTTTAAGATCAGAGATATCATTTTCTGGAATACACTGTTCATATTTACTTGATTTATTTTTAAATCTTAATAAATACTCAACTCCCTTTACTTTAGTAAGGTGTCTCTTTTTAAGTATCTTTTCAATTTATGACTTTTCAACTATTTCTTCAGGTTGCTGTTTATGACTTCCTGATCTTTTTGGAAATAGAGCAGTATCATTAGAATGGTATGGTTTTATAAGAGAAATAGGAAATACTGGATGTTTTCTATCATATGGTGCATATAGAATAACTTCAACAGCATTGTTACCAACCATCTTTTTAACTACAAATGGTCCAATGAATGGATCCTTCAATTTAACATTACCATTTAAATTGAAATGTAGTGTAGAAACAAGGACTTCAATCACCCTCATTGAACATTTGTTCTTTATGGGCTTTATCCCATCTTTTCTTCTCATACTCAAACACCTTATTTATACATTCTTGAGCATGTTTTCTGCATAATTCTTGCATCTGAAGAAAAGAATTAGTACCTGGATGGATATCCAATCTAAGTAATTTATTAAGAGTTTTAGCAGGGGTATTAGGTATATAACCCAACCATAACTCAAATGACTTTTTTCCAGTGACAGAATGTACTGTACTATTGTATGCAAATTCTAAACCTGGGATAAGGTTTACCTAATCATGCGTGAATTTTTCATTTTCGTTAAAGTTAAGACCAAAAGCACAATATCTTCTTATCATATCTTCTAAAGTTTGTATCATTCTTTCTGCTAGCCCATCAGTTTGTGGATGGTGTGCTGTAGAAAGTTTTAATTGACACCCTGAAACATCCATAAGTGATGTCCAGAACTCAGAAGTAAATTTAGGATCTCTTTCTGAGACTATTGCTTTGGAAAAACCTGCTATATTTAACATTTGTGTCCATCATAAAAAATCTAAGTCCTTTGCAGAAACCACTTTGTGGGTAGTAATAAATTTACACATTTTTGTAAATCTATTTACAATTACCCAGCAGGAGTTAAAACTCTTACGCCCTGCTATTGGAAAACCTGTTAAAAAGTCCATGTTAATTATTTCCTATGGAGCTTTTGGTTGCTCAATTTGTTGTAATAAACCAGCTCTTTTTTCTGTTAATCTTTTAGATTTTTGACAAGAATCACATGTCTCAACATCTTTTTGAACATCCTCAGACATATTTATCAACCAAGCTGTGTTTTTTACTCTGGTTAATGTTTTATGGTAGTCAAAATGACCTGCTAAGATATCATCATGACATATACTTAACATTAACTCCTTCATTGAAGGGGAAATTACAATTACAATTTTTAATTTTTTCCTGTAATAAATAAAACCATCCTCAATGGAAAACTTTCCTTTTTCTAATGCCTCTTTATACTTATTTGGTAATGTTTTTATTAAAACATTCATTGAAGCATTTGATGGATCATTTAATTTTGTAGTTAGCTCACGCAAGTCAGGATCTGAAGCCTACATGTCAAGAATTGATTGCATAAATTAATGCACAAGATCTACAATATAAATGCCATAAATGTTAATAATCTCTGACTCAGGAACATAAGCAGGATTATTATCATTATTAGGCAGAGGTACCCTAGATAAAAAATCTACATTAGAGTGTAAGGTTCCTGCTCTATGTGTAATATTCATCCGTCCTCTGTATTCTTGTACAGCTGATTGCCATCTAAACATGTGTCTATTAGGAGTTTTTGTGTTTAAGAGTGACTTAACTGCACTACATTAAGTTATTAACTCAAATTTTTGGTCTTCAAGATAATAATGAAGCTTCTCAAGAGCCCATACTACTGCCAAACATTCAAGTTGAGTAGCACCATATTTCAATTCACTACTTCTTAGAGTACGTAAAATATAGCAAATTACTACTTCTGACATTTTTCCTTTAATAAGTTGTTTTTGATGCAAAGCAGCACCCAGACTAATAAAACTTGCATCTGTATATAATACAAAAGGCAATTGGAAATTTGGTAATCCCAAGATAGGAGCTGTCATCAGACACTCTTTCAACTTATCAAAAGCCTGTTGTCTTTCATTATTCCAAATGAAAGCTTCTGATTTCTTTATCAGTGTTGTCAATGGTGCAGAAATTAATTGATTGTTTTTTCTATATTGTCTATAATAACCACACATACCAAGAAAGATTTTCCATCCTTTACATTTTGAGGAATGCCAATATTCTTGATTGCAGCCACCTTATTTTGGTCTACACATATTTGTAAGCCAGATACAATATAACCAAGCACTTTTAAAGACTCAAACCCAAATTTACATTTTTTCAATGCAAGGGTCATTTTTATTTCATTCATTTTCTGAAATACCTTCTTTAAATGGATTAAGTGTTCATCATAAGTCTTAGATAACACTATGATTTCATCAATGTATACCATTAACCATTCCTCAATCATTTCATTATGGAATGTTATATCCATTAACTTCTGAAACACTGAAGGAGCATTTTTTGGTCCAAATTGCATCCTGAAATATTTGTAAATTTCCATATGTGTTGTTATCAACAAAAATTTCTGTGAATTATTTTCAACAGGAATTTGATGGTACCCTTTATTTCCATCTAAGCAACTTATATACTTAGCACCTTTAAGGGTAGCATGTATAGAGGCAATCTTTGTCAAGGGATAAATATCATCTACTGTAAATGTATTTAATTCTTTATAATCACTGCACAGTCTTGCTTTATCTTGTTCATAAGAAATTAGCACTGGTGATATTACAAAATATTTTGGTGTAGTTTCAACCTTCTCAAGAATGTTCATTTTTTATTAAAATCTTAATATTATCCTCTGTCTTTCCTCTCCATTGGTGAAGAAGGGTATGGTTTCTTTTTAAGACTAGCAGAAATATTATCCATATCACAGGTTAAACTAATTTTCATCTCATGATCTTTTAAAAGGCCAAGTTCAATTGTACCATGTGAAAAAGCCATTGGAAATGCTTTAATTAAGTTCAAAATATTATTTTTCTCATCTTCAATTATCTGAGTGCCAAATGATGCTTTAGAAATTTCTGTTTCCAGAAGTTCCATCTCATTGGATTCTCTTCCTTTGCATGGAATATTTGTTACTGACTCAATGTGTAAGACTGTATTAAAAGAATTTATTTTAAATTTCCTTTTACCATTTATTCCAATTGTAAAATTGTTATTAGCAGGGTCTAATTTCACACCAAACTTAGTCAAAATATCATTTCTAATGATAAAACAGTTACTACTGTTAGTATTATCCATTACTATAAAGTCACAAGTTATTCTTACATAATCATGTTGATGTTTAAAGAAAACAGAAGCTTTGTATCTACTAATGGGGTGTAGTACTGATCCAAAACCTCTCCAATTTTTACTTTGAAGGGGTTCAAGCTTAGACTTATATTCACTATCAATTTTTTGTAATGTATTAGTAGAAACAACAGAAACAGCAGCTCCTGTGTCCAATACTATATCAACATTTTCACCAGAAATGATAGCTGGAACCATGATAGGTGTCATTCTTAAGTTATCAGCTTGTATATCCTTAATGATTTCAGCATCCTCAAAATTCATTAAAGATTCATTTGAGTCCATATTTAATATTGGAATTCCAAAGATGGACAAATCATCTTCCAACATAAAGACTTCATTTTCATCACTATATGAGATATTACTGTCATAATCACTTGAATCTTTACTTTTCTCTGTTTCATTTTCAGATTCATGCTGATTTTCAACAATATTTATATTCTTCTCACATTTGTGACCTTTAACCCAAGGTTTATTACACTTATAACAAGTATTACTTGCATAATTTTTAGGTACTACAGGTGCAGTAGGTTTTTTCTGCTTCTCCTGAAGTGTTTTTGAATTCTGATTTTTAAAAGGTTCATTATTTTTTTATAAGTGGAATACCTTGCTTCATACTTATGGTTTAACAATATTTCATTACAAATATTAATAAATTCAGAATATTCAGTAACATTAATTGTTCTAGCTACAACAATGTCTCTGACAGATGTAGGTAGTTTATATATTATATTATCTTTCCATAAGTTAAAATCCATGTTAGGCTCAATGGCTTTTAATATTTTATTTAAATTCATTAAAAATACCATAGGTTTGTCACCATTCAACGGATTATACCTAGTTTTATCATATAATCTTTGATGAGTGAGTCTGAATTTAGAACCTCCAAATTTTTTTTCAATTAGTTGTTTCCATTCAGCCCAAGAGTAACCTTTACCTTCACTCAATACAGCTTCAAACCATAATAAAGCAACATCCTTAAATTAAGAAATTAATTTTGATGTTATTTCTTCATCTGGTAATTTATATGAGAATTTCAAGTTTTAAATTCTTTGAATAAAATGTTTCCAATCAGAGCTGGCTTCCCCATCATAAGTTGGGTACTGATCTACCATAGGCCAGTTCCTCTGATTGTATTTTATTTCACTAATCTTAGGTAAATTCAATGACTCATTTACTCTTGATAAATGGTTTTGTATTTCCTCCTGTACGGAGTTGTGACTTACATTTTCAGATTTGACACTACCACCAGATGGTTTTAGTTGTGGTGGTACGGGGAAGTAATGAGATTCACTTTTGCCAATGAAAGGATTATTATTATACTGAGTATACTTATGATTATCCTGGTTCATTAGTAGATTGGCAGTTTCAATCTCAATTTTAGTCAATCTTTGTAGCAGCTCAGAGACACTTTTGTTTGTCTGGGAAAAAGATAAATTAGTTCTTGATTCAATTTTCAATAAGTGTGCTTCACAAAACTTTTCTAACTCACAGAATTTGTTTGAAAGTTCACTATATTTATTACTCAATGAATCATACTTAAGAGTTAGAGACAGATGTTTATTCTCTAATTCTTTATTTTGTGTTTCCAGTTGAGAAATCTTCAATGTTAAGGATGAAATTGTATCAATTGTGAGCTTAACTGTCTGTTCCTCACAATCAGTTATTCTATTACACAATGCTGAAACAATTCTATGGACAGTTGGATTATTGTTAAAATACTCCATGTCTTCCTTCTCAATTCTCTCATTATCTTGTGAACTTTTAATTTCACTAGTAAGTGGTGGCAACTGCGGATTAAATGTATTATTATTATGAATAGTACTGTTTTTATTGACAAAAGACAAGTCAGGTGTATCTACATCAAAACCTAATTTTCTTAAGTCCTCCTCAATTCTCTGTACAGATTTTATATCATTAATATTACCTATATTGTTATCATCAGTATTGTGTTCAATCTGAGAGGGTAATCTACTTACCATGGGATTTTTGCAAGCCAAGATTTTTGGTGCTTTTGCTTTCCTTTTTAGGGGTGAGCTGAGGAAATCTGATGAGGAGGAGGATCTCTGTTGCAGCTATGACTGGACCATTGTTGATGGAAACATTCCCACTTCCATTTTCCACCAGGATTTTCTCCTGGGAGTGATGTGACCCTCCTGAGGTAGGGGGTTGCTGACTTGGCTGGCCTCCCTTTAGCTCTGCCAAGGTTTGATTCATCTGTTGGAATCCTACCTTGCAATTTTTCTGCAATTGCTCTACCTCCTTCAGCATGAGAGAATTTGATTCCTCAAACTTCAGGACCTGTTTTGAAAGATGGAAAGTTGATCCTGCAGAGGAGGAGATGTCTTTTTTATTGTAATCTTTTTTAACTGGGTGTCTATTTCTCTATACTCATTTTCTTTGGCTGGGGGTATGATTGACCCTCCATGGTTATGTCCTGGAGCAATGTTTTTATTAGCTTTAGACCTGGTATCATAAGCAGGCTTTTCACTTACATTGTCCTGGGGAGCACTCATATTGATAAGAATAACAATATTTTACGTCTACAAAAGAGAAAACCTATATGGTAACTAGCAGACAAGAAATATTAGCAATAAAATTACTAATAAAATCTCTGGAGCTTACCCTTAATTTATATCTTTATTTATTTAAATAAAATATAAGATAAATTAAAAAAAATATTTTAAAAATAAAATAATATGTTTAACTAGATTTTTATAAGTTTTAATAATTATCTTACCAAGCTTTAACCAAATACCAATTAAATTGGGTGTTATATTGGTGACCAAATAACAAGTGAAATTGGGTTTATATTGGGTACAGTTACTACTGTAAATACCTAATTTTTATTATAAAAAATTAGTACAATTATTATGAGGGTTCTTTTCCGCAATCACTGAGCTATTATGACCCACTAATGTGTAGCAGACACAAATATTAGGTTTTTTTGAGCTATACTAAAGTAAAAATCATGTTCCAAGGCTTATACTAAATAATAAGTAAAACTAAGGAAAGACCCCAAATTGTCAGTTTATCTAGTATATAAGTATGAATTAATAGTCGTTACTAATGGTCCTACTACTTATTGATAGGTTATTTAGTGATTAAACCTCAGGGGGATACTAACAAAATAGTTATACACAAATAAAACTCACAATACTTGGATTTAAATGTGTGCTAGTGGTGGAAAATAGATAAATAGAATATAGTTATAGCTTATATAATGATAATATCAATTTATAAAGGCTTCATAATATATTTATAAATGATAATAATTGTGTTTAAATGTTTAATTGAATTGTAGTAAGTAAGTGATTATCTATAACCCGTCAAATCCCTCCTTACTTATACCAAAATCCACTGGAGTGCACATACCTTCAATCCAGATGATGTCACTGCTATCCCTGGCAATTAAAGCACTGTGAGGGCCCATCACCTCTCCATGGCGTCTACTTCAAGAAGATTCAACACCCAGACCTCCAATAAGGACCCTCCATCACAATTAATGACAACACAGACCCATACCATAAATAGAAAATCCAGATATAAGCGGATACCATAAAGAAACAGGTAAAATAACTAATCCAAAAGGAATATAATGAAACCCAAAGCACATAAAGGAGACAAATTAAATTTCCAAGCCCCCAATAACCTCCCCAAGTATCCATATTAACCAAGCAATGACCTCCCAAGCCATAAATCTGTTAATATCCATCCAAGGAAACAGATTAAGTTGTCCAAACTGAGTACATGCACCTGAAATAGATGTATATGCTCCTGTAGGCGTTGTGAATCCACTGAATACGTACATATGACCTACAATAAGCAGAAAAATAAAGTTTATAGGCTACTAAGAGGCTAAAAACCCACTTATATACCTAAATATACATGATATACTGCATATTTCACTGAATATGAGATTTATGTATACATATAAGCTTATGTATGTCAATAATTACTTAAAATCACTTAAGATAAGTATTTATGACTCCATTAACACCTTAATAAGTATTATTAGGCTATGGATAAGCTATTTAAACAACTATAAGTTATATAAGAGTGTAATAATCATATATATATGTATTATACACATATATATAAGTGTTTTAACCTTATTTTTAAGATATAAGTTTAATGTATTTAAGATTATCTTATTTTAAACATAAGAATTACTCAGTCCTGGAGATAAATAGGCTGAGAGTGAGGCTTTGGCTGAAGAGGGGAGTAGAGTGAAGAAGGAAGAGAAGAATATGGTGAAGGTTTCCAAGCAGGAGAGGGACCCAGTGGTGGAGCAGTTGGCTGATCTGACAAAACAGCTACATATTTTTGTTCAGGTCGCTAAGAAGGCCAATAGGGCTCCTTCTTGGCCTAGAGATCTTGATAGGAAGGCTGGTAGGAGTGATCCTTGGGTCTGCTCTTATTGCAGCAGGAGGGGGAAGAAGTCCAATGATTGTTGGGCTCTGAACAGAGATGTGTCAGAAGGAAAGGTGGAGTTTGATAGAAGGGTGTTCAAGCTCCCTGATGGTTCATTTGTGAAGCCCAGTGAGGGGCAGGCTCCTGTTGATTTGGTCAGGAGAAGGAATGGTCTCAATCAGAGGAGGCCAAGGTTTGAGGAGATCCCTGATCAGGGGAAGTCTTCTGCTAAGGCAGATGAAGATGTCAAGGGAAAAGGGAAGGAGGTTTATAAATTCTCTTTTTCAACTTCCTTTGGTGGATTGGAGTTGTATTTTTGTGGTGGAAAGTCAAGTGGTGAATGCTTGGCTGGTGTTTATGACGTAGAAGCAGGAAAGGTGGGAAGGCCTAAGAGCAGTTCTCAGGCCAACCAAAGCCTAAGGCTTCAAAAGTGGATCCTAAGCTGAGTGCATCCAGGAGGAAGTACAGCAAAGAGGAGCTGTAAAAGATGCAGAAGGGGATTGCTGATATGGGCCCCCCCAGTTTTGGTGCATTGGACATGAATGGTGAGCCAATGCCATTGGATGTTGATTCTGACTCAGAGAAGGATGTCACTTTGGCTTCATTTCCAAAGTTTGCTGGAGTTAGAGGTGCTGGTGAGGGATCTGGTTTTATTCCTGTTGATGGAAATTCTGTTGGTGGTTCTGGTCCTCAGGAGATTTCTAGGACCAGGGTAGTGAAGCCAAGGGCTCACTTTGAGAGGACAGTAGTTTCTGGCCAATCTAATGTTATGGACTCTGTTCTGGAAAGGATGAATCAGGGTAAGGTTTCCCTTTCTTATGGGGAATTGTATGCTATCAGTCCTGGGTTGGTTGATAGACAAAAAAAGTTGTTGACCAGGAGAAGGTTCTTTTCTGGGGAGGTGGAATACATTTGTGATTCTTCTGAGAAGTTTGGTGAGGGGTTGGAGACTCATTTTTCTGCACCTCTGGGATATGTCAATGTCACTATGAATGGCAGGGAGGCTAGAGCATTGGTTGATCCAGGCTCTCAGATTAACCTGATTTCTTTGTTTGAGGCTACTAATCTGGGCCTCCCCATCAAGTCAAGAATTGGCGGAACTTTAAGAGGGATTGGTGGCCATTTCACTGAGTTGATTGGGACAGCCGAATTTGTGAAGCGGGATGTTGGCAGAGCCTCCAGGAAGGTTCATTTTTACATTGCCAAAGGTAATGTAAAAGATATTTTGGGTGGACCATTCTTGATGGATTTTCAAGCAAGAATTGGTTATCAGTTTGATATGGGAATCAGTTTGGAGTTGAACATTGAAAATGTAAGGAGGCTTCAAATGAGGTTATCATATCCTGGACATGATGGTTGGGAGACCAGGCCTGGCTTGTCATCAATGTTCAAGTGCATCAATTGTTGTAGGAGAAGAAAAGAAGTGGGTTCCGCCTCTAGTTTTTTAGAGTGTGGTTCAGGCTCTAGTGAGAGTCTGTCTTTTTTAGAGTAATGAGGGCTGATAGCCCTAGTGCTATAACCTCTCCCCAAGATGCAGAAATCCCATGTTGTAGTAAGTCAGCTCCCTTGGAGGTATACCAAGAGAATTTTCAACTTTCTCTTTTTAATGTTTCTCTTCTCTGCAAGTATTATTCATGTTTTTTATCAAGTATCTGTTCTTTCTCTAGATTTTGAATTAATTTTAATTCAAGTTCGAAAAGGAAGATTGGTTACATATATTTATTGAAAGATATGTGGAAAAGCTGTGGAGTGGTGAGATTGGGGTCTAAAAGTAAGTCCTCCCAATTTTGCACTGCTAGGGTTTCTTCTACGCCTCTCAAAAACATTACCTTGGCCACATCTGTGAGAATTGGGGAAACCCTTGGTTATTTTTGTAGGATGGAAGAAAACTCAAGAAAAGAAAAGAAAAATTTCAAGATAACTGTAGAAAATCAAGAAAAAAAATCTGAAGATAATCAAAAAAGAAGAAAAGAATTATTTTTTTAAAGATCATCTAGATCAATTTTTGGGCCTCCATCAAGAGGTTAAACTGCATCGTCAAGATCAATTTTTGGGCCTCCAGCATGAGGTTAAACTTCACATATTTTTGAAGAAATAAGATCATCAAGATCAATTTTTGAGCCACCAGCATGAGGTTAAACTGCACAAATTTTTGAAGAAAGAAGATTGTCAAGGTTAATTTTTGGGCCTCCCGCATGAGGATAAACTACATAATTTTAGAGAATGTGATTCAGAAGATGTATCAATATTTGAAGATTTGGAAGATGGAAGGGAGGATGAAGATGTGGAATTGTGGAAAAGTTGTGAAGTGGTGAGATTGGGCTCTAAAATTAAGTCCTCCCAATTGTGCACCACTAGGGTTTCTTCTACACCTTTCAAAAACATTACCTGGGCCACACATATGAGCAATGGGGAAACCCTTAGTTTTTGTTCCAGGTCTGGTGGTGAAGATGTCCTGAAGATCCCTCAAGCTGACGGTGGAGCCACAAAGTACAAGAAGTTAGTGCATAAGATTAGGCCTGTCAATGAGCCTATGCCTGTGTGTTTGAATCCTCCTTTGAAGAGACCTCTGTTGTCAAGAGATCCATACTGTATTCCTCTGGTAAAGAATCCTCCTGATTTTGTGGAAAATGCTTGGGTGACTGTGGAAAGGTTGAAAGTTGTTAATTTTGGTCCTGATGGGTGGTTGTCTGATGAGGAAAAGAAGTTTTTGTTGCATGTTATTGTGCTCATGGAGAAAGTGGTAGAAATTGTTGAAGAGGAAAGGGGTGTGTTGAAACACTCTTATGGGGAACCTTACTTGATTCCTGTGGTTTGTCATTAGCCTTGGAAAATCAAACCTATTCCAATTACAGCTGCTATTAGGGATGATTTTGTGGAGATTGTTAGGGAAAGAGTCAGGACAGGATTGTATGAACAATCAACTTCTAGTTACTCAAGTCTGGTTTTCTGTGTTAAGAAACAGAATGGGAAGTTGAGGGTGGTGCATGATCTTAGGGCCTTCAATAGAGTAACTATCAAGGATGCGGGGATGCCTCCAAATGCGGAGGACTTTGTGGAAGCTTTTGCTGGAAAGGTGTGTTATGGTTTGGGTGATATTATTAATGGTTATGATAAAAGGGAACTTCAAACTGATTCACAGCCACTCACAACATTTGAGACTACTCTGGGAAGATTTCAGCTCACTAGGTTGCCTCAAAGAGCAACTAATTCAGTAGCAGTATATCAAGCTCAAATGGCTTGGATTTTAAAGAATGAGGTTCTGACTCATGCTGGTATTTTTATTGATGATGGTGGAATTAAAGGACCCTTCACTGATTATGGAAATGAGGTGCTGAAGGAGAACCCAGATATAAGGATATTTGTTTGGGAATATGCAATTACTCTAGAGAGAGTATTGTTTAGAATTGAAGAGGCTGGTTTGACCATTTCTGGGTCAAAGTTTTGTTGTTGTGTTCCTGCTCTGGAAATCCTGGGTCATGTTGTATGTAAAAAGGGAAGGATTATGACAAATAAGAAAGTTAATAAAATTTAGTCATGGCCAAGGCCCAAAAATACTACTGAAGTTAGGGGATTTTTGGGAGTTCATGTGTACGTCAGGATTTTTATTAAGGATTTTTCTTTGTTGGCTTCACCCTTAAGAAGGTTGACCAGGAAAGATGCGGAGTGGGAATGGACTGAAGAGTGTGAAGAGGCTTTTCAGAAGTTGAAGAAGGTGGTAGGTGAAGATATTATTCTTCACAACTTAGATTATGGAAGGGAAGCTGGAAAAATTTATCTGGCAGTGGAATCAAGTAATATTCCTGCTGGTGCTGTTTTGTCTCAGGAAGATAAAGCTGGGAAGGTCAGGCCAGTAAGTAATGAGTCTGTAGTTTTTAATGAGGTGGAATCTAGGTATTCTCAGCCAAAGTTGGAATTGTGTGGTGTAGCAAAAATTTTGAAGAAGCTACAAACTGTTTTGTGGGGGAAGCATTTTGAGCTGCAGGTGGATGGTAAATCTCTGGTTCAAATTATCACTACGCACCAAGTAAGATATCCCTGATGGGGATATCCAGCGCAAGTTAGGGATATTTTAGGGAGGGACATAAGTTCAGAAAAATAAATGTAAGAAAAGTAAGTGCAAGAAAAATAAGTGCGAGAAAAGTAAATGTAAGAAAAATCATTTGGGACTATGAGAATTTTTTTTTTTCAAAAAAAAAAAATTGTGAAAAAACAGAAAAAAATAAAAAATCGAATAAAAAATAATTTTTTCAGAGTAAAAAATAATTAAAAAACAAAATTTCCCATGGTTGCAAAATATTTTTCTTACACTTATTTTTCTCACATATTTTTTTTGCACATATTTTCTTACACATATTTTTCTCGCACATATTTTTCTGACACATATTTTTCTATCCTTATGTCCCTCCCTAAAATATCCCCTACTCGCGCTGGATATCCCCATCCGGGATATCTCACTTGGTGGGTAGTGATACTGCACACAAGGGATGAATGAAGCATTTCATTAGCGATTGGCCCAAATAAAATGCAAATAAATACTGAATATTTATTGGAACGGGGGTAGATGCTCTAACTGTTGCACAACTTTTGCGTAACTGCTGCGCCCCATGGCAAAACGAAAATGTGTCGTAGTGTATGCTTGTTCTTGAAAAATATGAGCTTTGATGGTTTCACTATAAGTGCAAACCTAAGAATATAATTTTTATATTTCTAACAGACTGGATTCACTCATTTCACAAAATTTTTTTGCCAATCAGCAAGTTCAAAAACTGGATTCATACACCTAGATGATACCTAGGCTTATCATGACTAACTCTAAGGCGGACAGGCATACTCAATTGCCAGGACATTTTTTACATGATGGAATTTGGGATTGTCCTTGGCTTTGAACTCTCTACCGTTGAGACATGAATGGTTGTCTGTGCAAATCGCTACCCAGCACAATCCTGAATTGCGTCCGCCATCAGATTTGATCTTAAATGATAAGCTTTCTCCTTGAAGTATGGCTTTCGTTGTGTGGGGACGATCGGCTACAGGCATTGGACGATTTTCAAATGGGACAGTTTGCCAACCCTCTCCTTTGTAAACGAGTAGCAAGAACTTCTCAGAAAAGCCAAGCAATAGCAGCAACATCGAGATCACAAAATCTGCGTTCATGTTTTGAGATGTTGACAAAACCTGTATGGGCATTTTCAAAGTTTTACTTTAAAAAATCTGATAAAAAAGTTTGTGTTAAGTTACCTTGAGATGTTTGTCAGTCAAAAGAGATCAATGGCTCGGCTCGTATTTCATAATGCCCTCGATAACTTTAAGGCCCAAAAACTATGTTAACAGAATTATTATCCATCAGTTTAATGAAATATAAAATCAGTGGAGAAGAGCACCTAAAAAGTTTGGAAAGGAAGACAGAGGGGCGATGGCGGCAATGCAGCAAGAGCAGCTGCTCATTAATGACATCCAGACACTTTTATTGTGGCTTTTTCCCTTGTGAACATATTTACTGGATCATATGACTGTGTCATGACTACTTCTTCAGAAGCCTTAGGAAGACGGCACTTCTCGTAATTAATGCATAATCACTACGGACCAAGTAAGATATCCTTTATGGGGACATCCAGCGTGATTTGGGGATATTGCAGGCAGAGACATAAGGATAGAAAAATATGTGCAAGAAAAATACGTGCGAGAAAATACGTGTAAGGAAAATAGGAGCAAAAAAAATATGTGAGAAAAATGAGTGTAAGAAAAACATCTTGCAACCATGGGAAATTTTGTTTTTTAATTATTTTTTTTCTCTAGAAAATGGTTTTTTAATTTCACTTTTGGTTTTTCTCTGTTATTTTACAAATTTTTTTTTTGAGAAAAATAATTCTCATTGTTGCAAATGATTTTTCTTGCACTTATTTTTCTTGCACTTACTTTTCATACATTTATTTTTCTGACCTTATGTCCCTCCCTAAAATATCCTCAAATCGCGCTGGATATCCCCATCCACTATGCACCAAGTAAGATATCCCTGATGGGGATATCCAGCGAGAGTTGGGGATATTTTAGGGAGGGACATAAGGTCAGAAAATAAATGTAAGAAAATTAAGCGCAAGAAAAATAAGTATGAGAAAATTACGTGAAAGAAAAATCATTTGCTACCATGAGAGTTTTTTTTTTTTTCAAAATCTTTTCTTAAAAAAATAGGAAAAAGTGAAAAATGAAATAAAAAATTATTTTTTTGAGGGAAAAAAAAGTAAAAAACAAAATTTCCCATAATTGCAAGATATTTTTCTTACACTTATCTTTGTCAAATGTTTTTTTTCCACATATTTTCCTTACACATATTTTTCTTGCACTTACTTTTCTTACATTTATTTTTCTGACTTTATGTCCCTCCCTAATATATCCCTAACTTGCGCTGGATATCCCCATCATGGATATCTTACCATATGCGTAGTGTATCAACACACCTAGTCTTCCAAGTGCCCCAATGACTAGGTGGGTGGAATTTATTCAACATTTTTCCTTTGACCTGGTGCACAAGCCAGGTAAGACTTTTACAATGCCAGATGGGTTATCAAGAAGACCACCCACAGATTCTGATTCTGATTCTGAAGAGGTTGATGAAAATTTTCCAGTGGTTAGGGCCAGCACAAAGTGTGTTGAATATTTTTTCTCTCCTCCCCCAAGAGGCTAAACTGGAAGATTTTTCACTCTTCCCCCAAGAGGCTAAACTGGATGATTGTTCTCTCCTCCACCAAGAGGTTAAACTGGATGGCTTTGATCTTGATTCTGGTGATCAGAATGTTTTTATTGATGAAGATGGAGCAGTTGTTTGGGATGGCTTGAAAATGGAGAATGGTGTTTTTGTTGGTGAACTGGATTCTTATAAGATTCAGTGGAAGAAAAAGGAGGTGCCAAATTTTAGATATTGGTGTCCAGGCTGGGCCTGTTGTGTTGCTCATGTGTACACTGGAGATTTTGATGGTGGAGTTGTGCCCTTGGATGTTGTTTTGCTGGATTTTGAAGATGAGACCTGTGGTCAGACTGGGTTTTATTTTATTATGGTTGAATATCTGTTAACCTTGGAGAGGCCAGATATTTGTGATGATGATACTTGGGTGGAAATCAAGAAGAAGAGTCCTGGCTTCTATGAGTCAGGAAGGAGGTTGATGAGGAGGAGGCATCCAAATCCTCAAGTGGGGTGACTCAGAAGAAGGGTAAAGAGTTGGTTTTGAAGTCTTTGCATGAAGACCTTGGTCATAGAGGCTTTGGGGAGACTTATAGAGGAGTAGCAGATAGATTTTGGTGGCCAGGTATGAAGTTGGCTGTTCAGGGTTGGGTTCAATCTTTTGAAGAATGTCAAAGAAGAAGTCACTTGAAACCTAAAGAGGTTGGCTGTGCTACTGGTGAAAAAACTGTGTTTGGAAGAGTCATTCTGGATGCTGTCCATATCAAAGAGGGCAGGTATAAATACTTGATTGTTGCCAGGGATGATTTGTCTGGTTGGGTTGAGGCGGTGCCTCTGGTGAATTTGACTGCCAAAAACATGGAAAAATTTTTGAAGAAGGAATGAGTGTTTAGGTATGGGTTAATGAAGTTGGTGACTTTTGATGGCAGGCCAGAGTCTGGAGCTCAATTTAAAGAAGCTGTGGTAAGTATTAGTTCTAAAGTCAGGGGGGCTACACCTTATTATCCTGAAGCTGAAGGCATGGTTGAAAGAGGCCATCAAGTTATCAAGAATGCTTTGGTGAAAATGTGTGGAGATAGTTCTGAAAAATGGAGGCATTATTTACCCTTGGTGTTATTTGCTGATAGGGTCACTGTGAAAAGGACAACTGGCTATTCCCCTTATGAATTAATTTTTGGGTAGAAAGATTTTCTACTGGTGGATTTGAAAGCCGTCTCTTATCTTGGAATTTATTGGGATGATGTATGCTCAACATAAGATTTGCTCTGTGCCAGGATGCAACAGTTGGAATGCAGAGAGGAATGTCAAGAGAAGGCATATTCTAGAATGATGAAGATAAGAAATAAATCAGTCAGATACTGGGACAAGAAGCTGGCTCATAGACTCAGGAATTGCTTGAAAACTGGTTGTTTGGTTTTGGTGCATAATAGAAGTTTGGAGTGTCAGTGGTGAAAGATGTTTGCTGACAGATGGAATGGACCTTACAGAGTCAGATCTCAGGTGTATGGAGGTTCTTATGTTTTGGAGGAGTTAGATGGAGCAGTCTTAAAGAAGAGAGTGGCTGCGGATCAGGTGAAGAGATTTTACCCTAGAGGCACTAGAAGTGAAGAAGATTAACTCTGCAATGAGGATAAACTATGGACCATTCTTTAAATTTTGGATTTTGGTGATGCTGTGAATCTGTTTTGTTGGAAACTTTTTTTTTGTTAGAAGGTACTCATGGGCGGGGTTTCTATATTTTATTTTGGCAAGTGCGGGGGTAACTGATGGGCTGGCTGCTCTATCAAAAGTTACCCCAGATTTTCTGTTTCCAACCACTTCTCTTAATTTGGTTGAACCCTAGTATTCTTTTTACTTCAGAGGTTTTTAGTCCTCTATGACTTTAAACTGGAAATTCTTTTGGTCTTCAAGTGCCGGACTCTTCACACTTATTGGTTTTGGTTTAATGTTTTGTATTTTGCGTTTTGTTAGAAGGTACCCAGGGGGGGCTTCTAGAATTTATTTTGGAAAGTGTGGGGGTAACTGATGAGCTGGCTGCTCTGTAGAAAAGTTACCCCAAAATGTCTGTTTTAAATTTTTTGTTTGTCCTAGTTGAATCCTAGTTCTGGTTTTTGTTATGCAGGTTTCAAGTCCACTATGACTTTAAACTGGCTTCTTTCATCTATTTGGTTTGATGGCAGATCACTGGTGGTATCCCATCATTTTAACTTATTGGAGGGAGCCCACCCAGTAATCATTTCTTTGGACGGGAATTTCTATGGAGCTGGACTTTTTATTTTTATTTTCTTAAATTTTTGTGTCTATGGTTGTGTTTGATGGTAGTTTTAGATTATTTTCTTTTTTCTCTTTTTTTATTTTAATTTTTTATGAGAGTTATCAGGATATAAAAGCGGAAAAATCACAAATTATATTATATGGTGTCACAACATCAGGAACACTTGGATTTGGGAAATCATTGGTGGGGAAAGGCTCATCAATTGGATGGGCAATGCTATTTTCTTTTTTTTATTATTCTCTCAAATTTCTATTTATTTCATCTTTATTATTTTATTTTATTTTATTATTATTTCAATTCATTTAAAAATTATTTAACAGTGTGTCCACATCAAGGTTCACTTGGATGTGGGTAAGGTATCAGGGGATCAGCTCATCAATTGGCTGGGGGATACCATTTGTTATTATTATTCATCTCAATTTATTATTATTATTCATTTTATTTCAATTTCTCAGCTCTCATATTTTTTGGGTAATTTTGTTTAATTATTTTCAAGTTTTTGATAGTATTTTAGTAGTTTAAATAAAATAAAAGAAAAAAATTAAAAATAAAAATGAATAAAATAAAATAAAGTAAAAATAAACAAATTTTTATATATATCTGTTAATTATTATTGTTCTTTCTAGTTAGTGAATTATGAATTTCTTTTTTTTATTTTAATGTCTGGAAGAAGAAGCCTCTGGCAGTTGGTCCGGATTATGGTGGAATTTTTGCCTTTTTTTAAGATTTGAAGAAAATCTGTGTTCTTTGTGGTGTAGGCGGCTGGAAAGAGTGTATGGATTGTAATGGTCAGGGACCGGAGTAGAAGGTAATTTTTGTGAAGAAGTCAAAGAATCTGGGATAGAGTGTTGGAAGGTGTGCTTGATTATTCTAGAAATCTTCTAGTGGCCATCAAGGTGCTTTTTTCTCAGATTATTTTCAAACTCATTCAATGGACAGTGGAGAGAAAAGGCCTTAAGCATGTTTGAACACATCATGCTTAGGTGTTGTTTCATGTTGGCATAATCCAGCGTTAAGGTAGTCTCTAGAGGTTGGCCAATCCCAATTATAGTTTCAGGAGGTGGGGTTCCAACTACAAAGAAGAATTAGATCAGTAATTGCTCTCTGTTAAAGAAATTGGATTTATTAATCTAGTACTTACAGATTGGGAGCTCTTCAAATTTGTATGTGGCCAGAATCTGGACTGCTGAAGAGTGTTGAATGGATGTTGAAGGAGGATCAACAAGATAGAGGTATGGATTCTCATGATCATTCTCTAAATTGTGTTAAGAAGATGAAGGATAAGAAGTGCATTCCTGTGGCCTGGTTGGAGCAGCAGGGCTGCTGTTCTTGTGGATACTATTATTGCTTGGCCCAGCTGGGTTGGGCACTGGTGGTGGAGCACCAGGGTTGTTGAAGGAAAGACCAGGAGAAGGTGACCTGGAAGCTGATTGTGATTTTCTAGATGGAGATCTAGAAGAAAGGGAACTATCATAGGAATAATTGGCGTCCAGAGGAGAGGTGTAGTTATTTTTCTTGGTGGAACAGGAGATTTTTGTTTGGGAGCAGCATTGTGTGCTCTGGTGTTTTCAGGAGGTCCTCTAGCAGGCCTTCTAGAGATGTTGGAATTTTTGGGGTTGTGTGAGGAAGAAATTTTGTGTGTATGAATTGCTCTAGGAGTACTAGGAGGTGGTTGTGTAGAGTTGTTGGTTTTTAATGGTGTATTTTGGCTGTTATCTGGCTGAATTTGGGAGTTTTGAGCCTGATTTTTGCTTTCTGACAAGGTGGGAAAGCTTCCTGACGTTGGGAGAGCCACCTGGACGTGGTCTAGTAGCCTGGGAGCTGATTTTGAAGCTGATTTGGCTAAATTTGCTGAGATAAAAGCAGATTCTTGAGAAAATAAAGCAGGTCTTTTAGGGAGTGTTTTGGGAATAGAACAGTGTGATCTTCTGGAAAAAGCCAAAGATAAAGAAGAGGAAGCAGGTCCAAGTTCTGGTGACCTAGTAGGAGATCTGTAAATATATTTATGTGAAGGTGAAGGTGGAGGTATTGGATAGTTGGGGTCTCTGTCACATCTTTTCTTTTTAGAGTTGCAAGAATCAGAGGCTCTGTTATAGAATTTGGCCTGATGAGTAGGAAGAGTGAAAGTACAAGGCCTGCACATGTGGATGCACTGTTTACAAGCATAGTCCTTTGAAGCAGTGAAACAGGGAAGGTCCAATGGGTCAAAATCTGGGGATTCAGCCATGATCTGTGAAGGAAAAATAATGAAGAGAAAAGAGATGAATGAAAATTTTATCAGTGATGTGTAGATGATGAAGAAAGAGTGGAAGTTCAGCAGGTTGGCTGCGTAGCACTGTGCATGGAGGTGGCTCCACCCTTATATGCAAAATGAGGGAAAGTCCGTCAACACTTTAAGCTGAACACCATGGTCAGTCCATAAAGACTTTAAACTGAGAAATGGTATAATCCCCCAAGACTATAAACTGAGGATGGTTTAATGGTTGAATCCTTCAGGACTATAGACTGATAATGGGAGTTGGTGTGATTCTGGCAGAGGGAATCCAAGGGGGAGTCTCTGAATTTTGTTAAGGCAAGTGTGGGGGTAACTTATGAGCTGGCTGCTCTGTAGAACATTTACCCCAGAATTTTAGTTTGTTTCTTTGGTCTTTAATGTTTTGATATCTGATTCTGTCTTTTTGATTCAGGTTTTGGAGTCCCCCAAGACTATAAACTGAGCGTTTTTGAGTCCCCCAAGACTATAAAATGAGGGCTTTTAGTCCCCCAAGACTTAAAACTGAGGAAATTCTTATATTTTTTATTTCTAAATCAAGATTTTCATGAAAGAAGAAATTACAGAAAAGAATCAAGAGATTTAAAAAAATGTTCAGCATTGGCTTTGAACTGGTGAATGAGGTTCTTCCTTTTCTCAAGGTCCTGTGGATTCCTGGAAGGAGTGGATTGGAAGTAATTTAGAATGAGATGCTTCTGTTGAGAAGAATGTTGTTAGAATTTGTCTTTGATGGTGGGCAATGTATTAGGTGGGGGTTTTTCAATGGTTCCCACATTGTCATCATCACTGTCAGGATGGAAATGAATCTTTTTTGAAGGGTGTAATTTGTTGACCAGTCTGGGGATCAGGATGGATGGTATGGATCTTTTGGTGCTGGTGGAAGGTGGATCAGGTTGTGGAGGAGGAGAAGATGTTGAAGAGGACAATGGACCAGGTCTGAAACAAGTCTTCTTCCTAGAGTGACAGGCATCACAAGAGGTTCTGTAGGGATGAGCCAGTGGTGTGATGGTACAGATGAGATTGTTGTCAATGCAGTATTGGCAAGGACGCATGTCAGTAGCAGATTTGGAGAGGAAGCTGAACATGGTGGTTGTGATGAAGGAGAATAAGGAAATTCTCTATTGGAGAAATAATGTGGTCTTTCAACATTGACAGAGCTCCTTGTTGGTCTATTTAGTGTTGTTTTGATATGTCTTCAACGGCATCGTTTAATAATTGGGTGTTTTTATGGAATTATTCCGCAAATATTGGGATGGCCAGGGTGTGGGTACTACCATTGGATAGCCTCAGTTTTCATCTATATTTTATGTCTTGATGATATTTTTTATATTCTAAGTATTTAAGGGATTATTTCTCAATTTTCATTTTAAAAGATTTCTGTTTAATTTTGTTTTTCGCGTGTTACGGGCTAACCTTAATTCTTAGGGTTAAGTGCTTAGTACCATTAGAATGGGCTAATTTTTCTCTAAATTTCATGTCCCAATGTTGTTATAGCCTAATTACGTGTTTTAAAGGTTTTAGTAGTTGTAGTTTATTTATCTAAGTATTTTGGGTATTTTTGGAGGTTTTTGGTGGTTTTCTGGCTTTAGGGTGGTCTGGCCACCTCAGGCGGGCCTCCCAACATTGGGAAGACCACCTGCCTCAGTGCTAGAAGGCTGGGAAGCATTTCTAGAGGGTTTTTATGCAATTTGGCACTCAGAAACGCCAAATTCATTGGTGTACATGGACTCTTAGATAGTGGTCTGTGTATATAGTGAATAATACAGTTTGGGGCAACTTTAATTATCTTACAACCATCTGGAGGTGATATCCTGGTTCCTCACTCAATTTTCACTGTTTTCTGGCCACAATTAGCTGTGTTTGTTGCAAGGTTAGTTCTTCATTTAACTCAAATTTGGCAACTGTTTTCTTTGGTGTAGTCTTGCAAGCTATATCAAGTATTATTTCTGTCTCTGGTGTGGATTTGCAACCTAAATCAAGTATAATTGCTTTCTCTGGTGTGGAAATTGGTCTACATTTCAGTTCTTTGGTTTGGTAGTCTGTCTGGAGACTACTTTCTTAACTGATCAAGCAGTCAAGTGTGTTAAAAAAAGGGGCTTTTAGAAACAGGAACCAATTTACTGTAGCAGGTAAATCTCACTTTATATTTTTCTAAAGGGACAGGGGTTTTTCTCTCTGGTTTCTCTTCAACTCTCTTGGTCAAGGCCTATAGCTAGTACTATAAGATTGTCTACACCGGCTTAAAAAAAGGAAGCATGTGATATAATAGAAGGTATCTAAGTTAGAAATTTGTAATTATTTAAAAGGTATTTCACAACACAAAAAGAAATCCAAAAACCTATAATAAATTTTCATTAAAGAGGTGTTTGTTGTTAAATATGGCATATTTAAAATATCAATCATGGTTTATTTTATTTTTGGAAAAAAGAGGTATTAAAAATGAAAGATTTCTAACTTTTATACCCTCTAATATGCATATATATCTTGTAGACTCAAAATTAGAATAGTATCAGAGATTTTTACTATCAAAATAGTCTAACAACTAACAATCTATATAACAACAACACACAGGGTAAAAGATAGGACTTGAAGGCAATTTGTTTTTTTGTGCTTCTGACTAACCTTGTTGTAACCTGGTTATAATTCTGAGTAGGGTGAAACTCACATTTTTTACAACTTTTTGATGTCATATACAGGTCTGAAGCAAATGAGAAGTAAAGAAGTTTATTTCAATTTTCAATATAGACCAAGATTGAAATTTTGAATTTAATTGCTTAATACATGTTTTGATGACTCATTTTATTCATTTTTATCTATTTTTTCCCAGCTCAATAAATATTTATGCTAATTCTTATAGATTTTTAAAGCTCCAAAAATATTGAAACATGTTCATCTCTTTTTGTTAGACATAGGGTCTGGTTAAAATTTCCAAACTTTGTGCACTTAAATACATTTCCAAACAATGAAATATTGAAATCTTTAGAAAATAATACATAATTATTGCACAGTAAACATTCATGCTCAAGTTTTATGACAAAAAAATATTTATTTTTCATCTAAATTTTATGTCTATTATTCATGAAAAATGAAAGTACATATTGGCTAGATTTCATAGTCATACTAGAAAAACACTTAAAATTCATGTCATTTTTGTATCAAATTTTTATTAATAGTGGATGATTCCTTTCCCATTCTTTGAAACCCATTTTTTTTATTTTTTAACCCTCAGTGAGATTAATCACAAAGATTCTAACACCAAGAGTTGTAAAATCTTCTTCCACCCACTATTTCTCCCCCACTTACCTTTAATACCAAAAAATCAATGAAAGAATAAAATTTATCACACTCTGTAACCTCTTATTTCCCCTGCCCTACACATTCAACAATTATCCCCCAGTGTGTCCTCTCCCAGTTGTCCAAATCCCACACAGTTTTTTTTCAAAGATCACACATCTCCACTTTTTCACTGTCTTGAATTTCCCATTCTACCCCCCAAATCCTATATTTTCTTCTATAATTACACCCTAATTCTGTAAAATACCTCATTTACCACTGAAAAGATCTTTCTTTTCACCCCCAGGATCTCCATCACACCTTTATGTTTTCCATTTTTCTTTACCAGCCTTGCCCACCTTGCCCCCCATACATTCTTCTGCTCACAAACTTATACCTTCACACCCCCACTTTTCATGTGAAAACCTTGTTCAGAAACACATTTTTTCATGGGGCACACATCTAATATTATCCCTCTAATTGTTTTCTCACTTGATTATTTACAGCCTCAATTCATGTGCAGAAAATTGTCTCTGCAACACTTTGCTGCATGTGAAATCAGTCTTTTGCCTCCCCTTCACTCAAATAACTGACTGGGTACCTTGAACCACCTAGTCATGTGCAGGAAAGTGTTTCTGCAACATTTTGATGCACATGACCTAAATATTTCTATTGCACTTTCTTTTACCCTTTTACTTGTCCCTTGGAACAACAAATTACATAGAAAAAATTATTTTAAAACACTTTTTTTCATGCAATTTGAGGATTAAATGGACTAATTTAAAGAGTATGGAGAAGAACAAGGTATTGGGTTAATGAAGAGGCTTGTAGAAAAAATTAATAATCTCAAAGGATGTGAGAAAACAGAAGTTTGTGAATAAATCAATGTAAAAGAGGGCCTGTAGAGAAAGATAAAACCAAAAAAGGATACCTAGAAAATTCAAATGGTGAAAAAAAATGTACATTTAGAAGGGATTTAACACCCCAGTGAGTAAATCAAGTGGTGGAAGAGGGGCCCCTGCAGGGGCAAAAGGGGGATTCAAAAGAGAAAAAAATAGAAAAAATAGAAGCTTTCAAGTGAATTGTAAATGTAATTTTCTCTTCCAAAATTCAAAGTGAAAAATTAAATTTTGTGTCTCCCAATTTTCAATGTTAGCAAAGTAATTCAAAAATTTATTTTTTTAAAATTATGCCTTAATAATAAAGCCTTTTCCATGTTCATGTATGAAAGAAAACTGTCATCCTAGTTGTCCCCATGACTGAGTATTTATTATGCTTAAAATAAGATAAACTTAATTACATTAAGCTTATAAGTAAAAATGATGGTTATAATACTTATATATATGGTTATTATGCTTATATATATATTTATTACACTATTAAATGACTTTTATAAGTTTAAATAGCTTATAAATAGCCCTATAATACTTATTAAGGTGCTAATAGAGTCAAAATATACTGATCTTAAGAGATATTAAGTAATTATAGACATGCATAAGCTTATATGTATGCATAAACCTCATATTCAATGAAATATGTAGTTATATTATGTATATATAGGTCTTTAAGCAGGTTTTAACCTCTAAATAGCCTAAAAGTTTTATTTTTCTGACTACTTTAGGTCATATGAACATATTCAATGGAATTAAAACGCCTACACAAGCATATACACCTTTTTCAGGCACATATATCCAGTTTGGACAACTCAATCTGCTTCCTTTGATGGATTTTCACAGATTTATGGGCTGTGATATGATTACTGGGTTAATATGGATGCTTGGGAATGTTATTGGGTTCTTGGAAAGTTGATTTGGCTCTTTATATTCTTTCAGTTTCATTATATGCTCTTTGGATGAGTTATTTTACCTGTTTTTTATGGCATCCATTTTTATCTGTTTAATCTATTTGTGGTATGGGTTTATGATATCATTAATTGTGATGGAGAGTCCTTACCGGAGATCTAGGTGTTGAAAATAATTGAAATGGAAGCCATGGGGAGGTGATGGGCCCTTACAGTGCTATAATTGCTGGGGAGAGCAGTGACATAATCTGGATTGAAGGTCTGTGCACTCCAGTGGATTTTGGTATAAGTAAGGGAGGATTTGACTGGTTATTGGAAATCACTTACTTGCTAAAATTCAAATAAAAATTATAATACAATTATTATCATATAAAAACATATTATAAAGCACTTATAAATTGATATTTTCTTTATATTAGCTATAACTATATTTTATTAACCTATTTTCCACCACTAGCATGCACCAATCCAAATATTGTGAGTTAACACTGAGCCTAACTATTTTATTAGTCTTCCCCTGAGGTTTAATCACTAAATCATTTATCAATAAGTATTTGGACCATTAATATTTAATATTAAATCATACTTATAAACTAGAATACACTGACAATTGAGGGTCTTTCATTAAATATTACTTATTATTTAGTATAAGCCTTAGGACATGATTTTTACTATAGTATAGCTCATATAAACAAAATATTTGGGTCTAAAGAACACAAGTGGGTCATCATATCTCAGGTATTTCCAACAAGAACCCTTATAATAATTCTACTAATTTTTAAAAAATAAAAATTTGGTATTTACAGTAGTAACTGTACCCAATATAAACCTGATTTCACTTGGTATTTGGTAACCAATATAACACCCAATTAAGTTGGTATTTGGTTAAATATTTGTAAGATAATTATTCAACCTTATAAAGATCTAGTTAAATTTATAATTTGTTTAACATATTTTTTTGAACTTTAATTATATTTTATTTAAATAAATAAAAATATAAATTCAAGGTAAGCTTCAGCACTTTTATTAGTATTTATGTTGCTAATATTTTTTTTCTACTGATTAAAATAGAGGCTTTTCCTTTTTAGGCATAAAAAATAGTTATTTTAGACATAGTGAGGGCTCCACTGGACAATGTAAGTGATAAACCTGCTTTTAATACCATGTCTAAAGCTAAAAACAATGTACCAGGTCATCACTATTGAAGGTCAGTCCTGCCCACAGCCAGAAAAAATGAGCATAGAGGAAAATGATGCTCTCTTAAAAAAGATAAATATAAAGAAGACAACACCTCCTCTTCAGGATCAACTGTACCACTTGGCAAAACAAGTTCTGAAGCTGGAGGAGTCAAAATCTTCTATCATAAAGGAAGTGGAAAAGCTGAAAACCAACTTCAGAATAGGATTCCAGAAATTAAATAAAACTTTGGCAGAGCTGAATGAATTAAAGCTAAATAAGCCACCCCATATCCAAGGAGGATAATTCCAGTCTCAGGACAAGATCTTGGTAGAGAAATTGAAATGTGATTAGTTTCACCAACAGTGGGCCAGTTAAAACTGCAACAAGGATCCACCCCCTCATCAGACCACTTCAACTCACCCCTTAAAGCCAAAACAAAAGTGCCAAAAATCAGGGCTTGCCCCTATCCTTTGGTAAGTATATTTCCTTCTCAGATTGCACACAATACTGATGATTACATTGTAGGTAATATAATTGATGTGAAATCTGTTCAGAAAATTGAGGAGGACTTAAGACAATTAGGTTTTGATGTAGATACACATAATTTATCTTTTGTTAAGAAAAATAGTACCATTTAGGACAATAATACAGTAAACCCTCAGTTTCCACAACTAATTAGTTATTTGAGAGCTTCTCAAAATAGTGAAGAATTTGAGAATGAAGATGTTGAGTATTTTAACAAAAATACAACTGTCCATAGAATTGTTTCAGAATTATGGAATAGAATGACTGAGTGGGAGGAACAGGCAATTAAGCTCACAAGTGACACAATTTTGTCCTTAAAATTGAGTAATTCTCAACTGGCTACAAGAAAAAAAGAATAAGAGAAAGAAAACTTGTCTCTAACTCTTTAATATTATTCCTTAAGTAATAAATATAGTGACCTTTCAAACAAATTCTGTGAGTTAGAAAAATTTTATGAAGCACATTTATTGAAATATGAATCAAGAAAAAAGTTTCTTTTGCACAAAAAAATCAAAGTGTCTCTGATTTGTTACAAAGATTAACTAAGATAGAGATTGAAACTGCCAATGTACTAATGAATCAAAATAATCATAAGTATACACAGTATAATAATAATTCATTCATTTGTAAAAATGAATCTAAATCATTCCCATTACTAGCAAAAATGAAAAAATCTGGTGGAAGTGTCAAATCTGAAAGAACAAATGTAAGTCAAAAATCAGTGAAAGAGTAAATACAAGACTATTTATCTAAATTAAGTGAGTTATTGAGTTTGCCCAGGATTAGTAATATTAAATCCAAACAGAAGAATTGTCCAAAACTTGACCAGTACCTAACTTATGATGGGGAAACCAGCTCTTATTGGCAACATTTTATTCAAAAAATTGAAAGTTTACAATTCTAATATAGGTTACCAGATGAAAAAATAACATCAAGAATAATTTCATTATTTAAGGATGTTACTTTATTATTGTTTGAAGCTGTATTAAGTGAGGGTAATGATTAATTATGGGCTAAATGGAAACACCTGATTAAAAAACAATTTGAAAGTTCTAAATTTATACTAGCTCAGCAAAGATTATATGAGAAAACAAGGTATAATCAGTTGAATGGTGAAAAAAATATGGTATTTTTAATGAGTTTCAATAAAGTATTGGAAGCCATTGAGCCAAATATGGAGTTTAACTTATGGAAAGATAAAATAATATATAGATTAACTATATCTTTTAGAGACATTGTTGTTGCTATAACAATAATGGTTAATGAATACTCTGAATTTATTAATATTGTAATGCAATATTATTAAACCATAAGTATGAAGAAAAGTACACCACTTTAAACAAAATAATTAACCTGTAACAAATCAGAACTCAAAACCACTGTAGGAAAAGCAGAAAAAACCTACTGAACCTGTAGTACCTAAAAAGTATGAGACTAATACTTTTTATTAATGTAATAAGCCTTGAGTTAAAGGTCAAAAATGTGAGAAAAAATAAATATTGTTGAAAATTAGAAAGAATCTGAAAATGGAACAGAAAAAAGGAAAGATTCAAGTGATTATGACAGTAATATCTCATATAGTGATGAAAATGAGGTCTGTATGTTGGAAGATGATTTGTCCATCTTTGAAAATCCAATATTAAATATGGACTCAAATGTATCATTAATGAATTTTGAAGATGCTGAAATCATTAAGGATATACAAGCTGACAACTTAAAAATGACACCTATCACAGTTCCAGCAATAGTTTCTGGAGAATCTGTAAATATAGTAATGGATACAGTAGCTGCTAGTTTTGTTTTTTCAGCATAAAAATTACAGAAAATTGATAGTGATTATAAGTCAAAGCTTGAAACCCTTCACAGTAAAAATTGGAGAGGTTTTGAATCAGTACTACAACCCATTGGTATTTACAGAGCTGCTGTTCTCTTTAAAGATCAACATGGTTATGTTAGAATAACTTGTGAATTTGTAGTAATGGAAATTACTAATTGTAGTAGCTGTTTTATCATTGGTAAAACATTCTGACAAGTTTTGGTGTGAAATTACAGCCTGCTAATAAAAATTTTACAATTGGCATGAATGGTAAAAGGAAATTTAAAATAAATTCTTTTAACACAGTCTTAAACATTGAGTCAGTAATAGATATTCCTTGTAAAGGAAGAGAATCCAGTGAAATGGAACTTCTGGAAACAGAAATTTTAAAAGCATCATTTGGGACTTAGATAAGTGAAATTGAGAAAAAAAATATTTTGGACTTAATTAAAGCATTTCCAATGGCTTTTGCACATGGGACAAATGAACTTGGCCTTGTAAAAGATCATGAGATGAAAATTAGCTTAGCCTGTGATATTGATAATATTCCTGCTAGTCTTAAAAAGAAAGAAACCCTGCTTCACCAATGAAGAGAAAAGACATAGAGGATAATATTAAAATGTTGTTAAACATGAACATTATTAAAAAGGCTGACTCTACACCAAAATATTGTGTGATATCACCTGTGCTAATTTTTTATGAATAAGATAAAGCAAGACTGTGCAGTGATTATAGAGCTTTAAATACATTGAAGGTAGATGATATTTATCCATTTCCAAGTATTACCTCTATACATGCTACCCTTAAAGGTGCTAAAAAAATAAGTTTCCTAGAAGGAAATAAAGGGTACCATCAAATTCCTGTTGAAAAGAGTTCACAGAAATTTTTGTTGATAAAAATACATATGGGAATATATAAATATGTCAGGATGCCATTTCAACCAAAAAATTCTCCTTCAGTATTTCAGAAGTTAATGGATATAACATTCCATAATGAAATGATTGAAGGATGGTTAATGGTACACATTTATGACATCATAGTGTTCTCTAAGAAATATGATGAACACTTATTCCATCTATAGAAGGTATTTCAGAAGATGGATAAAATAAAAATGACCATTGCATTGAAAAAATGTAAATTTGGGTTTGAGTCTTTAAAAGTGCTTGGTCATATTGTATCTGGCTTATAAATATGTGTAGACCAAAATAAGGTGGATGCAATCAAGAATATTATAATTCCTCAAAATGTAAAGGATTTTCAATCTTTTCTTGGTATGTGTGATTATTATAGACAATATATAAAGAACCACCAATTAATTCCTGCACCATTGACCACACTGATAATGTAATCAGAAGCTTATATTTGGAATAATTAAAGACAAAAGGCTTTTGATAATTTGAAAGAATGTTTAATGACAGCTCCTATCTTGGGATTACCAGATTTCCAATTAACTTTTGTATTATATACAGATGCAAGTTTTATTGGTCTGGGTGCTGCTTTGCATCAAAAACAACTTATTGAAGGGAAAATGTCAGAAGTAGTAATCTGCAATATTTCATGTACTCTGAGAAGTAGTGAATTGAAATATGGTGCTACTCAACTTGAATGTTTGGAAGTAGTATGGGCTCTTGAGAAGCTACATTATTACCTTGAAGACCAAAAATTTGAGTTAGTAACTGACTGTAGTGAATTTAAGTCACTCTTAAACATGAAAACATCTAATAGGCATATTTTTAGATGGAAATTGGCTGTACAAGAATACAGAGGATGGATGAGTATTACACATAGAGCAGGAAATTTACACTCTAATGTAGATCTACTTTCTAGAGCACCTCTGACTAATAATGATTATAATAATGCTTATGTTACTGAAACAAAGATTATTAATATTTATGGTGTTTATATCTTAGATCTTGATGATGAATTTATGCAATCAATTCTTGAAAATTATGCTTCAGATCCTGGGTTGAGTAAATTTACTACAATATTTAATGATTAATCTAATGCTTCAATGAGTGTTTTAATAAAAAAATTACCACTAAAATATAGGGAAGCATTAGAAAAAGGAAAATTTTCCATTGAGGATGGTTTTATATATTACAGGAAAAAATTAAAAAATGTAATTGTGATTTCCCCTTCAATGAATAAGTTAATGTTAAGTATATTTCATGAAGATATATTAGCAGGTCATTTTGACTTTCATAAAACATTAACCAGAGTAAAAAATACAGCTTGGTGGATTAACATGTCTGACCATGTTCAAAAATATGTTGAGACATGTGATTCTTGTCAAAAATCTAAAAGATTAACAGGCAAGAAAGCTGGTTTATTACAATAAATTGAGCAACCAAAAGCTCCATGGGAAATAGTAAACATGGACTTTGTAACAGGTTTTCCAATAGCAGAAAATAAGAGTTATAACTCCTTCTGGGTAATGGTCGATAGATTTACAAAAATGATTAAGTTTATTCCTACCCACAAAGAGGTTTCTGCAAAGGACTTAGCTTTTTTATGGTGGACACAAATGTTAAATACAGCAGGATTACCCAAAGCAATAGTTTCAGACAGAGATCCTAAATTTACTTCTGAGTTCTGGACATCACTTATGGATGTTTCAGGTTGTCAATTAAAACTTTCTACAGCACACCATCCACAAACTGATGGGCTAGAAGAAAGAATGATACAAACCTTAGAAGATATGATAAGTAAATATTGTGCTTTTGGTCTTGACTTTAAATACAATTACAAATTCACTCATGATTCACCACGGGAAATCTGGGGGTGAACTGCTAGCAGTTCCCTCTTTTTTTAAACTATTAGGAATTTGTCAGGAAAATTTTGGGAAACCATCCTGAAACTTTCAGAAAGATGTTTTAAAATCTGATGAAAAAACATTGAAAAAATAAACTGTCAAAGATTGAATCCAGAACAATCCCTCCTTGAGCAGAGCTTAAGAACCACATTGAACATCAGTTAATCTCAGGTTTGGCAAAAGGTTGAACAACATCACTTAGCATACCTTAATATTCAAATATTAAACTTGAATATATGTTGCGTGTATGATATAGATGCATATGCATTTGAATTTGCATGGTGGATACTTATTGCATGCTAAAAATTGATGTGAAATGCCTATCCAAAGTGTATGCATAATGACTATGAAGAAAAAATATGCATAAAAAATATGCATAAAAATATGCATAGTGATTATGCATAAAAAATATGCATATTGAATATGCATAAAATATGCATGTTGAATATGCATTAAAAATATGCATATTGAATATGTAAAAAAGGTGCATATATGTATATGAATAAAATATATTAATATGCATATAAATCTGTATAATGAATATGCATATGAATATGCATAAATATGCATAATGATTGAAAAATGCAAAAAAATGATGCTTAACGAGTATATTTTATGCATAAATAGAAATATGCAATATGAATTCATATTGCATACAGATAACACTGGCAAACCATTTTGACCAAGACTCATACTAAATTTTCATTCTGGACTAAAGGTGTGAGGGAAGGAAGAAAAACAGTCCGACGTTAGAAAAATGCTAAATGCACTTATTTTGTAGCAGAGCAAATGAGAAGTGCTGAATTATGGTTGGTGCCCATAATTTAGTATGATATCATAATTTTATTTAATTGTTTTCAATATTGAAAAGACTTTGGGTCGGTTGGTATGGATCTAGCTGTGCCAGGGTCTAATCTAATTATATTAACAATTTCTTAATAATTAACGGGCTTTAATACAAAAACAGGTTGTATTTTTTGTGGGATATTGGAATGATAAGGTCTTTTGTAAAAAAAAACTTATATTGTTAAAATTTTTTTTCCTGAATCAGATGTGGGATAATCACTACCAAAAATTGTACTACTGTGGGCAATAAAATATATGCACAAGCAGTAAAGAAAGGACCAAGTGAACCCTTTTTGTGCAGTGGGAATCATTAGAGTGGAATTGTGGATGAAAAATATAATTCATTATTACCATTTTATTTAATCAAAAAATTTATAATATTAAAAAGAACTATTGATTAATTGGTATTTGACCTTTGTGCCTCACTCATATTTATCATTTGATTGATTTTTGTCACCATTATGTTATTAATATTATAAGTATAGCAAAAACTCGTGAGGCAAATGCATACCGTGTGATGTTACACCTTTTATAATATTATTAAATAAAGGTAAAAAAATATGAAAATGATTTGTTTTACAAAAAATAAATTGATATCCAAAAACAATATGAGGGATAAAAAGGTAAAATCAAAGGGATCAAATATGAAATAAAAAATTAAAGTGAAATTCCTCCCATCAAGAGCAAGTAGACATGATGGGGTGAATGCCCACCAGTGGCACTAAACTTGGACTATAATTTCTTTTTTGTAAAAATATAAAAAAATCCACTGGAGCTTTACCAAAACTTCAGGATGACAATTTTACCATATCAAACAAATTCTAGTGCAATTATTGAAGAAAAATTTCATTTTCATTGCAATAGAGAGAATTGATCACATCAGACTGCATGTGACCAAAAGTGTCCAGCACAAGTTCAGCCGAACTTGTGCTGAACACTTTTATGATGGAGGTTAGCTAGGGTGGAATTTTTCTTCAGTTCATCTGGTATTTCTTATAAACATGTCCACTGGTATTTGATCTTTGTGCCTCACTCATATTTATCATTTGATTGATTTTATGTCACCATTATGTTTTAATATTATAAGTATAGAAAAAACTTGTGTGCCAAATGTATACCGGGTGATGTTAAACCTTTTATAATATTATTAAATAAAGGTAAAAAAATATGAAAATGATTTGTTTTACAAAAAATAAATTGATATACAAAAGCAATATGAGGGATAAAAAGGTAAAATTGAAGGATCAAATATGAAATAAAAAATTAAAATAAAATTACTGCCATCAAGAGCAAGTAGACATGTTGGGGCAAATGTCCACCAGTAAGGCTAAACTTGGACTATAATTGTTTTTTTGAAAAACAAACAAGTGCCAATCTGAGGTTTAAAAAAACTTCAGCATAACCATTTAGCCATATCAAACAACTTCTAGTTCAATGATTGAGAGAGAATTGATCACACCAGACTGCATGTGACAAAAAGTGTCCAGCACAAGTTCGCCAGAACTTGTGCTGGACCCATTTATGAGGGAGAGTAGCTAGGGTAGAATTTTTCTTCAGTTAATCTGGTATTTCTTATAAACATGTACATTGGTACTTGATCTTTGTGCCTCACTCATATATATCATTTGATTAATTTATTGTCACCATTATATTATTAATATTTTAAGTATAGCAAAAACTCATGTGCCCAACGCATACCGGGTGATGTTACACCTTTTATAATATTATTAAATAAAGGTAAAAAAATATGAAAATGATTTTTTTTACAAAAAATAAATTGATATAAAAAAGCAATATGAGGGATAAAAAGGTAAAATTTATCTCAAAGAGATCAATTATGAAAAACAAAATACTAGTAAAATTCTTGCTCTCAAGAGCCAGTAGAAGTGTTGAAAAAAATGGGAGCCATCAGGGCTAAATTGTAATAAGTGACCTTTTTTTTAAAGATAAAAAATTATACACCTGAGGTTGGGAAGAACAATAGGTGGATGATTCAGCTAAACAAAACTACTTGTAGTGAAGTTTAATAAAAAATGTTTTTTTGTTGCCATATAGAGAATTGATCCCATCTGACTGCACTTGACTAAAAGTGTCCAGCACAAGTTTGGCCGAACTTGTGCTGGACACTTTTATGATGGAGAGTAGCTTGGGTGGAAATTTTCTTCAGTTCCTTCATCTTGTATTTCTCATAAACATGTCTACTGGTATTTGATCAGTCTGTATCTTTCATATTTATCATCCGATAAATATTTTATTACCATTATATTATTAATGTTATTAGTATAGCAAAAACCTGTGTGCCAAATGCATACCATGTGAAGTTATACCTTCAATAATTTTTTAAATAGACGTAAATAAATATGGAAAGGATTAGTTTTACAAAAATTAAATAGAAATTTAAAAGTAAAAAGAGGAATAAAAGAGTAAAATAAAAGTCAAAGAGTTAAAATATGAGAAAAATACTGGTAAAAATCCTGCTATCAAGAGCCAGTAGAGGTGTTAAAGCAAATGGGAGCCATCAGGGCTTAATTGTAATAAGTGACCTTTTCTTTAAAGATAAAAAATTATACACCTGATATTGGGCAGAACAGCAGGTGGATGATTGAGCTAAACCAAACTACTTCTAGTGAAATTTGATAAAAAATTTTTTTGTTGCCATACAGAGAATTGATCCCATCTGACTGCACATGACCAAAAGTGTCCAGAACAAGTTCGGCCGAACTTGTGCTGGACACTTCTATGATGGAGAGCGGCTGGGGTAGAATTTTTCTTCAGTTCATCTGGAATTTCTTACAAACATGTCTACTGGTATTTTATCTTTGTGCCTCACTCATACATATTGTTTGATTAATTTTTTGTCTTAATTATATTATTAATTATATAATTATAGCAAAAAATTGTGTTCCAAATGCATACTGATTGATGTTACACCTTTTATAATATTATTAAAAAAATGTATAAAAATATTAAAATAATTTATTTTAAAAATTATTAATTGATATCCAAGAGCAATATGAGGAATAAAAAATTAATTTAAAGCAATCAAATATGAAAAACAAACTCCAAGTATTATTGCTAATATCAAAGGCCAGTAGAGATGTTGAAGCAAATGAGAGCCGTCAGGGATAAATTGTACTTAATTGATTGTTTTTTAAAGATAAAAATTGTGTACCTGTGGTTTGGATGAACTCTAGGTGGATAATTCAGCTATATCAAACTACATCTAGTAAAGTTTCTTATCAAATAATTTTTTTCATTTCCCTAGAGAGAATTGATCCCATCTGACTGCACCTGACCAAAAGTGTCCAGCACAAGTTTGGCCGAACTTGTGCTGGACACTTTTATGATGGAGAGTAGCTAGGGTGCAGGTCTTCTTCAGTGCAACTGTTATTCTTTTAAAACATGTTAAATGGTATTTAATCTTTCTGTGTTATTTATATTTTATTATCTGATTAATTTTTTGTCATTAGAATTTTATTAATTTTATTAGTATAGAAAAAACTTTTGCGCCAAATGCATGCCATTTTATATTACACCTTTTATAATATTATTAAAAAATGTTAAAAAAATATGAAAATGATTTCTTTTCCAAAATTATAAATTAATATCCAAATGTAACATGAGTGATAAAAAAGTAAAGTAAAAGAGATCAAATATGAAAAAGAAAAATTCAAGAAAAATTCCTGCCTTCAAGAGCCAGTAGAGGTGTTGAAACAAATGGGTGCCATCAGGGCTAAATTTGATAAAATTTAATTTTTTTTAAAGATAAAATATTTTTCACCTGAGGTTTGGAAAAACTCAAGGTGGATAATTCAGCCATACCAAACTACTTTCAATGTAATTATTTAGCATATTTATAATTTAATTTCCACAGAGAGAATTGATCCCATATGAATGCACCTGAACAAAAGTGTCCAGCACAAGTTCGGCCAAACTTGTGCTGGACACTTTTATGATGGAGAGTAGCTAAGGTGGAAGTGTTTCTCAGTACATCAGTTTTTTGTTTTTCACATTTCTTTTGGGTTTTTAACTTTTCATTATCATTCATATTTATCTTATAATTAATTTTTTGTCACCATATATATTATTAATGTTTCTAGTATAGCAAAAACCTGCATGCCAAATGCAAAATTGGTGATGTTATAACTTTAATAATATTATTATATAAAGTTAAAAAAATATGAATATGTTTAGTTTTTAAAAAAATAAATTGATATTTAAAATTAAAAAGAGTAATAGAAAAGTAAAATGAAAATAAATGGGATCAAATACGGAATAAAAAATACAAGTAAAACTTTTACTATCAAGAGCCAGAAGCGGTGTTGGGACAGTTGGGGACCCCTAGGTCAAGACTTGGTCTAAACTTACTTTTATGTATAGCTAACAAATCTTGAACTGAGGTTTGGACAGACTTTCAGGGGACAATTTTACAATATTAAACATTCTTTACTTCAATAATTGAGTGAAATATCATTTTTATTGCCATAGAGAGAATTTATCTCATATGACTTCATGCAACCAAAAGTGTCCAGCACAAGTTCGGCCGAACTTGTGCTGGACACTTTTATAATTGAGAGTAGGCATACAGCAAATCTTCTTAAACTCAAAAGGGATTTCTTATAAACATTTCCACTGGTATTTGATCTTTCTGTGTCATTTAAATTTACCATTTGATTAATTTTTTGTCATCATTATATTATTAACGTTATTACTATAGTAATAACTTGTGTAAAAAATGCATACCAGGTGGTGTTCCACCTTTAATCATATATTATTAAATAAAGGTATAAGAATATGAAAATTATTTATTTTAAAAATTAAAAATTGATATCCAAAGCAATATGAGCAATAAAAAAGTAAAATAAAAGGGATAAAATAAGAAATAAAAATCTAAGGAAAATTACCACTATCAATAACAAGTAGAGGTGTTAGATCAAATGTGCACCACCAGGGCTAAACTTGGACTATATTTTCTTTTTTGTTAAACCAAAGAAAGTGTCCTGATGAGTTTTGAAAATTCATCAGGAAGACATTTTGGCAATATCAAACTACTTATTGTGCAATGATTGAGCAAATTGTCATTTTCATTTCCATAGAGTAAATTTATCCCATCTGACTGCATGCAACCAAAAGTGTCCAGCACAAGTTTGGCCGAACTTATGCTGGACACTTTTATGATGTCGAGTATCTAGGGTGCAGGTCTTCTTCAGTTAATCAGGTATTCCTTATAAACAAATCCACTTGTATATGATCTTTCTGTGTCATTCATATTAATCATTTGATTCATTGTTTTTCACCATTATAATATTAATGTTATTAGTATTGAAAAAATTTGTAAGCCAAATGCATACTGGGAGATGCTACATCTTTCATAATCTTATTAAATAAAAGTAAAAAATTATGAAAATTATAAGTTTTACAATAAATAAATTGATATTTGAAAGCAAAAACAGGAATAAAAAAGTAAAATAAAAGTGATTAAATATGAAATTAAACATTCAAATAAAATTTCTGCCATCAAAGATAATTTGAGTTTTCAGACCAAATTTGCACCACCAGTTCTAGATTTGGAATATGTTTTCTTTTTTTTAAAATTAATAAAAGTGTCCACCTGATGTTTTCCAATAAATCAGGAGGATAGTATAGCGGTATAAAGCTACTTCTTGTGCAATGATTGAGCAAAAATTCATTTAAACTTCCATTGAGTAAATTTATCCCATCTGACTGCATGCAACCAAAAGTGTCCAGTACAAGCTCAGCTGAAATTGTGCTGGACACTTTGATGATGGAGAGTAGCTAGGGTGCAAGTCTTCTTCAGTTAATCTTATATTCATTTTAAAAATGTCTATGGGTATTTGATCTTTCTGTGCCATCCATATTTATTATTTCATTATTTTTTAGTCACCGTTATATTATTAATGTTTTTAGTATACCAAAAAAATGTGTAATGAATGTACACTGGATGATTTTACAAATTAAATAATATAATATAATAAATATAAAAAAATGTGAAAGTTATCAGTTTTACCAAAATAAAATTGATATTAAAAGCTAAAGGATAAATTAAAGGGTAAGATTAAAATTAAAGAGATCAAACATGAATTAAAGATATTAAGTATAATTTCTGCTATCATGAGCCAGTAGAGGCTTCAGAAAAAATGGGCACCATCATAGATTAACTTGGATCAAATTTACTTTTTACCAAAGAAACAATTGTCTACCTTAGGTTTGGAAAAACTTCCAGGAGACAATTTGCCTATATAAAACTACTTTCAGTGTAATGATGGAGTGATAATTCAGTCTCATTTCCATAAAAAGAATTGATTGCGTCTGACGGCATGAAACCAAAAGTGTCCAGCACAAGTTTGGCCAAACTTGTGCTGGACACTTTTATCATGAAGAGTAGCCAGGGTGAAAGTCATTTATAATCATCTGAAATTTCTTAAAAACATTTCCAATGTTCTTAAATCTTTGTGCCTCACTCATATTTATCAATTGATTAATTTTTTGTCACCATTATATTATTATTATTATCAGTATAGCAAAAATTGTGAGCCAAATGAATACTGGGTGATGTTACACCTTTTATAATATTATTAAATAAAGGTAAAAAAATATGAAAATGATTTATTTTACAAAAAATAAACTTCTATCCAAAAGCAATATGAGAGGAATAAAGTAAAATAAAAGAAATCAAAGATGAAAATTAAAATCCAAGTTAAATTTCTGCTCTAAACAGAAAAAAGAGATGTTTAATTAAATTAGAACAATCAGGGCTAAACTTGCACTAAATTTTCTTTTTTGTAAAAATAAAAAAAAATCCACTTGAGCTTTACCAAAACTTCAGCATGAAAAATTTGCCATATCAAACTACTTCTAGTGTAATTTTATATCAAAAATTTATCTTCATTTCCATAGAGAGAATTGCTCCCATATGACTGCACCTGACCATAAGTGTCCAGCACAAGTTCGGCCGAACTTGTGCTAGACACTTTTATAATGGAGAGTAGCTAGGGTAGAATTTTTCTTCAGTTCATCTAGTATTTCATACAAACATGTCTACTGGTATTTTGTATTTGTTCCTCACTCATTAATATCATTTGATTAATTTTTGGTCGCCATTATATTATTAATTTTATAAGTATAGAAAAAACTCATGTGCCAAATGCATACCAGGTGATGTTATGCCATTTATAATATTATTAAATAAATGTATAAAAATATGAAAATAGTTTATTTTAAAAATAATTAATTGATATCCAAAAGCAATATTAGGAATAAAAAATAAAGTTAAAGGGATCAAATATGAAAAAAGAAATCCAAGTAATATTCCTACTATCAAAGGCCAGTAGAGGTGTTGAAGCGAATGAAAGCCATCAGGGATAAATATTACTAAATTGACTTTTTTTCAAAGATAAAAAATTGTGCACCTGTGGTTTGGATGAAATCTAGGTAGAAAATTTGGCTATGTAAAACTACTTCTAGTGAAGTTTTTTATCCAAAACATTTTTTCATTGCCATAGCGAGAATTGATCTCATATGACTGCAATTGACCAAAAGTGTCCAGCACAAGTTCGGCTGAACTTGTGCTGGAAACTTTTTTAATGATGAGTATCTAGGGTGCAGCTCTTCTTCAGTGCAACTGGTATTTTTTTAAAACATATCCACTGGTATTTGATCTTTCTGTTTTATTAATATTTTATCATTTGATCAATTTTTTTTCACCAGTATATTATTATTTTTATTAGTATAGCAAAAAAACATGTGCCAAATGCTTACAGGGTGATGTTAAACCTTTAATAATTTTATTAAATACAGGTAAAAAATTATGAAAATAATTTGTTTTACATAAAATTAATTGATATCTAAAAGAAAAAAAAGGGATAAAAAGAAATAGGTTGAATAAAAGGGATTTTATATGAAATTAAAAATTCAAGCTAAATGCCTACTTTCAAGGCTCAGAAGAGGTGTTGGATAAAGTGGGCATCATCAAGAATAAAATTGTACTTAATTTGATTTTTTGAAAAACTAAATGAAGTTTTCAGCTGATTTTTTTCCAATATTTAGTTGGACACTTTATCTATATCAAATTACTTCTAGTACCATGATTGACCAAATTAAATCCTCATTTCCATATGCAAAATTGATCCCATATGGCTGGACCAGGCCAAAGGTGTTAACCACAAGTTTGAGAATTCTTCTGGTGGACACTTTTATGATGGACAGTAGTAGGGTGCAAGTCTTCTTTAGTTAATCTAGTATTCCTCATAAAAATTTCCAACTTATTTTTGGCCAAAAATCAAGTGGAAAGTTTTTCCATATAAAATTACTTCTAATGCCATGATTGACTAAAAATTGATTCTCATTGCCATATAGAGAGTTGATCCCATATGACTAGATCTGGCAAAAGTGTCACCACAATTTTTGATAAACTTAAGTTTGAAAATTTTATGATGGAAAGTAATTGCAAGTCTTCTTCATATCATCAAGTAATCCTCATAAAAATTTCCACCTGTATTTTGGCCAAACTTCAGGTGGACACTTTGGCCATATTAAATTAATTCTAGTTCCATGTTGATAAAAAACTGATACTTATTGCCATATATAGATATTAAACCCATCAGACTGTGCCTTTCCAAAAGTGTCTACCTGAATTATGGCTAAACCTCAGTTGGACACTTTTATGATGCAGAGTAGCTAGGGCAAAAGTATTCTTCTGTTAATTTGGTATTCATAATAAATTTATCCTCCTGAAGTTTAGCCTAACTTCAGGTGGACAATTTCGGAAAGCACCGGTTAGTCACTATCCATCAAAAAAGTGTTCACCAAAATTTTGGCTAAACTTGTGGTGGACCTGTTTGATCAGCCACAGTCAGATGAGATCAACTCTTTAGATGGGAATGAGGATGATGTTTTGGTCAATCATGGAAATAGAAGTAGTGTGATGTGTCCAAATTACCCCCCTGAAGGTCAGACAAACCTCAGAAGGTCACTTTTTAGCATGTAGTAACTGAGAAAAATCCATTTATCAGAAGGAAAATCTTTCATTGGATAGATGCCAAGGTTTCATACTTGTGTATTATGGTCAGTATTAATTTTGAAAGTGTCTGTCCAAGCAATTTCATTGCCCATCATGACTCATTTTGTTTTAAATGTTTCAAACTGTGTGATACAGTATTAAGGTGTCATATAGTATAATTAAGTTCTATCACGTGCCCTCCTATGATGCCTAAATTTATAATTTAATATCTTACATAATAATTATTTTTTATATAAATTCATCAATATTTTATTTTATTATCAAATTTAATAGAGCAAGTATCCTGAATTATTATATATGCATAAGCTTAGTTTAGATCAATTTGTGCTCAATTTGTGCTCATCAGAGGACCAAAATCAAGTTCTGGAGGATCAACTTGTGCATAATTTTGAATCAGTTGATATTCTGTCTATAATCAATCTGAGAATAAATGTAAATCTAACTCTAATTTACTTATGCTTATAAAGTATTCATAAACCTGGCATATTTAAGGGACACTCTAAATTTTAAGAGAGGGGATTGCTAGCAATTCACCCCTAGATTTCCCGTGGTGATTTGGTAACCCTTATCCCAGGTTTAGAATTTGCATACAATAGTACAGTACATTCTATCACTGGCAAAAAGCCATTTGAGTTATGTTTGGGTTATGTAATTAATGACCATTCTAAAACTCTTAATAAATTACCTAAATTGGAAATCCATCTAAGTACAAAATCTTTTCTTCAGATGCAACAATTATACAGAAAGCATGATCAGGAATGTATAAATAAGGTATTTGAGTATGAGAAGAAAAGTTGGGATAAAGCCCATAAAGAGAAAATGTTCAAAGAGGGTGATGAAGTCCTTATTTCTACACTAAATTTAAATTTAAATGGTAATTTTAAATTGAAAGATTCATTCATTAGACCATTTGTAGTAAAAAATATGGTTGGTAACAATGCTGTTGAAGTTCTATTATATGCACCACATGATAGAAAACATCGAGCATTTCCTATTTCCCTTATAAAACCATACCATTCCAATGATACTGATCTATTTCTGAGAAGATCAGGAAGGCATAAAGAGTAACCTGAAGAAAAAGTTGAAAAAGCAGAAATTGAAAAGATAGTTAAGAAAGACACCTTACAAAAGAAAAGGGAGTTGAGTATCTATTAAATTTTAAAAATAAATCAAGTGAATATGACCAGTGGATTCCAGATAAATGAAATATCTGGTCTTAAAAGTCTCTTGAAAAAAATTTAAACCCACATAATAATGTTAAAATTCAGTATATGTATAATAGAAATTTTAAAAATTATTTCTCTATTCACTCCTTACTTATTAATTAAAATGTCTTAAAATTCTTTTATTACTTTTTTTGGGTGAGGAAGTGTCAGCCTAGGTATCCTTAGGACTGAGTATTTCTTGTACTTAAACTAAGATAACTTGATTACATTAAGCTTATAAGTAAAAACTATGGTTTAAATACTTATATATATGGTTATTATTCTTATATATATATATTAAACTATTAAATGACTTATATAAGTTAAATAGCCTATACATAGCCCTATAATACTTAATAAGGTGCTAATGGAGTCATAATACTCTTATCTCGCAGTTATATTATGTATATATAGGTCTATTAGCAGGTGTTAATGTCCAAGTAGCCTATAAGATGTATTTTTCTGCTTATTTAATGTCATATGGAAGTATTCAATGACTCAAAACACCTACACAATCATATACACCCTTTTCAGGTGCATATATCCAGTTTGGGCCACTTAATCTGCTTCCTTTGATGGATTTTCACAGATTTATGGGTTGGGATATGATTTCTGGGTTAATATGGATGCTTGAGGATATTATTAGGTGCTTGGACAGTTTATTTGGCTCTTTTATATGCCTTGGGGTTCATTATTTACTCTTTTGATGAGTTATTTTACCTGTTTCTTTATGGTATCCACTTTTATGTGTTTTATCTATTAATGGTATGGGTTTATGATTCCATTAATTGTGATGGAGGGTCCTTAATGGAGGTCTAGATGCTGAAAATTCTTGAATTGGAAGCCATGGGGGGGTGATGGGCCCTCACAGTGCTGTAATTTCCAGGGAGATCAGTGACATCATCTGGATTGAAGGTTTGTGCACTCCAGTGGATTTTGGTATAAGTAATGGAGGATTTGACTGGTTATTGGACATCATTTACTTACTAAAATTTAAATACACATTATAACACAATTAATATCATATAAAAATATATTTTAAAGCATTTATTAATTGATATTATCTTTATATTAGCTATAACTATATTTTATTAACCTATTTTCCACCACTAGCATGCACCAATCCAAATATTGTGAATCAACACTGAGAATAACTATTTTATTAGTCTTCCCCTGAGTTTTAATCACTTAATCATTTATCATTAAGTATTTTTACCATTAATATTTACTATTAAATCATACTTATATACTAGCATACACTGACAAAAACACTATAATATAATCACAATTTCAATAACCTGACTCTAAATTTGAAAAATATGTTGGACCTCACTTTCTATAATTCAACACCTCACATTTCATTTTTTTCACCCTCTAAAAATTAAAATAAATTCAGGTGATAAATAATCTTTAGGGAATTAAAAAAACTAATCAATTTAACAAATTGATTGGAACTAAAAAATGTGATACATCAACCTCACCAAGAAGCCATACCTTATAGTTTATGTATAATTAATAGTATAACTTCTATAATCTGATATCAAAATTTTTTTGAGTAAAGTCAAATTTGATCAAAAAATGAAAATTGGAAAAAGAAGAAAATAACTGTTGAAATAACTGGTGATTACCATCTCAAACCCTCCAAACCATGGGAGAAAAATGTACATCATTTAAATTTTTACAATCACATCCTCAAAATCACTTTTTACATTACTTTTATACATGATATTGATATGAAAATCATAGCTCATACTTAAATATTGTAAGTAAATAGAAATTTGAGATGAAATAGAAAGAGAAAAGAAAAAGTTCAAGGGAAAAAATAAAAGAAGAAAGTGTGAGAAGCTAATGGGATCCATTACCTTACCAACATCTCATTAAAATATTTCATGAAATTTAAAGTATTCAATGTTGTTTGATAATTTAATTTTTAATTCTGTCTTTTTTCTGAATAATTTGAAAAAGAAACTATTTTAATCCTATAAGGGCCAAGTATGTTCATTTTTCTAATTTTAAAAAAATTATTAACTTATGTGGTTTTTCTTTGAAAAAAATGGTATTTTAAGCCACATATTTTTTTTGTTATTTGGAGTATCTTTGATATGAAATCATTAAGGAAAATTATAACTTTTAAAAAAATACCTTTGGGGAAATTAAAGCTTTCTATTTTTGCCTACCTTTGGATTAGAAGATATAGCAGGAGTATTATCAGTCAGTTGTCTAGAAAAAGGAGAAGAAAATGGGAAAATAGAAAAGAAGAGGAGAAAATGGGGGAAAGGTTTTGAGGAAATTAACAAATAAATTAATATAATAATTTTAGAAAAAATAAGGCAATGAGAATTTCCTGAGTTTGACACAACGGTGAGTCTGATTAAATTATATTATATTTATTCAAAGTAAGTATTTCTATCTCTGTGCGGCAAACACCTTTATTACTAATAGACTTATTTCAACCTTAGTTATTTGTGTAGAATTTTAATTAGAATTATAGAACTAATAAAAATAATAATAAATGTAATATATTAAAAAAATATGTTTTAAATAATGAGTGTATAATAAGTGATGCAGCTACAGGGGATAATCCAAACCCTTTTATGGGCAAAGGACTCTCTGAAGCGTCACAATGTAGTAATTACAAAAAAAGAATAACATGAATCTAGATATTAAAAAGAATAGAACTAAAACATGGAGACTGAGAGAAAAACATGAGACATTCAACTAAACCCGTGAGTAAGTAACTAATTGTCCCACTATATTTCCCAAAAACACTTAATTAAAATAATTAGTAACCAAGTAAGTTTGAAACATGAGAACAGTGAGTAAAATAATCCAAAACAGACATTATAGTGACATGTAAAGGGTTTAAGTAAAACAAAAAGAATTATTTTCACACCAAAAATTCATGTAATCAATTCAATCCAGTTTAAAGCAATTTTAATTAATTGTTTTAACTATGTAATTAATTCAATAATTAGTTTAAATGAAACATATAATTAATTTAATGATATTTGTAATTTAAAGTGGGGATTTTAATACTATGTTATTAAATAAGTGTTATAATTTATTTAATAATTTTACTGACACAATAAAGGGTCGAAAAAGCACCCAATATTATTGTTTAATAATATATGAAAAGTTTTATTTAATATATAAATTTAATTAATTAATTTAATTACATTATTAGTCATTTTTCCACATATAATTATAATATATGTTTGTAATTAATTAATTACTAATTTATAATTATTAAATACATAAAAATGCGCCATTATTTGTAGAATGAAAAATAAATTATGCTTAATTTAAATTTATAAATAATTTATATAACAATAAAATTAATATAACACTTATATACCACAGGAAATCTGGGGGGAATGGCTACCAGTTCCCTCTATTTGAAACTATCAGGAATTTCTCATGAAACTGTTGGGAAACCATCCTGAAACTTTCAGAAATATGTTTTTAAATCAGATGAAAAAACATTGAAAAAATAAACTGTCACAGATTGAATCCAGAACAATCCCTCCTTGAGCAGAGCTTAGGAACCACATTGAACATCAGTTAATCTCAGGTTTGGCAAAAGGTTGAACAACATCACTTAGCATACCTTAATATTCAAATATTAAACTTGAATATATGTTGCGTGTATGATATAGATGCATATGCATTTGAATTTGCATGGTGGATACTTATTGCATGTTAAAAATTGATGTGAAATGCCTATCCAAAGTGTAAGCATAATGACTATGAAGAATAAATATGCATAAAAAATATGCATATTAATTATGCATAAAAAATATGCATATTGAATATGCTTAAAAATATTAAAATTGAATATGCATTAAAAATATGCATATTGAATATCCAAAAAAAAGGTGCATATATGTATATGAATAAAACATATTAATATGCAAATACATATGTATAATGAATATGCATATGCGTATGCATAAATATGCATAATGATTGAAAAATGCAAAAAAAATAATGCTTAACAAGTATATTTTATGCATAAATAGAAATATGCAAAATTAATTCATATTGCATACAAATAACACTGGCAAACCAACTTGACCAAAACTCATACTAAATTTTCATTCTGGACTAAAGGTGTGAGGGAAGGAAGAAAAACAGTCTTACATTAGAAAAATGCTACATGCACTCATTTTGTAGCAGAGCAAATGAGAAGTGCTGAATTATGGTTGGTGCCCATAATTTAGTATGATACCATAATTTTATTTAATTGTTTTCAATATTGAAAAGACTTTAGGTCGGTTGGTATGGATCTAGCTGTGCCAGGGTCTAATCTAATTATTTTAACAATTTCTTAATAATTAACGGGTTTTAATACAAAAACAGGTTGTATTTTTTGTGGGATATTGGATATGATAAGGTCTTTTGTAAAAAAAACTTATATTGTTTAAAAATATTCCTGAATCAGATGTGGGATAATCACTACAAAAAATTGTAGTACTGTGGGCAATAAAATATATGCACAAGCAGTAAAGAAAGGACTGAGTGAACCCTTTTTGTGCAGTGAGAATCATTAGAGTGGAATTGTGGATGAAAAATATAATTCATTATTACTATTTTATTTAATCAAAAAATTTATAATATTAGAAAGAACTATTGATTCATTGGTATTTGACCTTTGTGCCTCACTCATATTTATCATTTGATTGATTTTTTGTCACCATTATGTTATTAATATTATAGGTATAGCAAAAACCCGTGTGCCCAATGCATACCGGGTGATGTTACACCTTTTATAATATTATTAAATAAAGGTAAAAAAATATGAAAATGAGTTGTTTTACAAAAAATAAATTGATATCCAAAAGCAATATGAGGGATAAAAAGGTAAAACTGAAGGATCATATATGAAATAAAAAATTAAAGTAAAATTCCTGCCATCAAGAGCAAGTAGACATGATGGGGTGAATGCCCACCAGTGGCACTAAACTTGGACTATAATTTCTTTTTTGTAAAAATAAAAAAAAACCACTTGAGCTTTACCAAAACTTCAGGATGACAATTTTGCCATATCAAACAACTTCTAGTGCAATTATTGAAGAAAAATTCACTTTCATTACAATAGAGAGAGTTGATCACATCAGACTGCATGTGACCAAAAGTGTCCAGCACAAGTTCGGCCGAACTTGGGCTGGACACTTTTATGATGGATAGTAGCTAGGGTGGAATTTTTCTTCAGTTCATCTGGTATTTCTTATAAACATATCCACTGGTATTTGATCTTTGTGCCTCACTCATATTTATCATTTGATTAATTTTTTGTCACCATTATGTTATTAATATTATAAGTATAGCAAAAACATGTGTGCCCAACGCATACCGGGTGATGTTACGTCTTTTATAATATTATTAAATAAAGGTAAAAAAATATGAAAATGATTTGTTTTATGTAAAATAAATTGATATACAAAAGCAATATGAGGGATAAAAAGGTAAAATTAAAAGGATCAAATATGAAATAAAAAATTAAATTAAAATTACTGCCATCAAGAGCAAGTAGACATGTTAAGGAAAATTTCACCAGTGAGGCTAAACTTGGACTATAATTGCTTTTTTGAAAAACAAAAAAGTCCCAACCTGAGGTTTAACAAAACTTCAGCAGAACCATTTAGCCATATCAAACACTTCTAGTGAAATTATTGAGAGAGAAATGATCACACCAGACTGCATGTGACCAAAAGTGTCCAGCACAAGTTTGGCCAAACTTGTGCTGGACACATTTATGACAGAGAGTAGCTAGGGTAGAATTTTTCTTCTGTTAATCTAATATTTCTTATAAACATGTCCATTGGTATTTGATCTTTGTGCCTCACTCATATATATCATTTAATTAATTTATTGTCACCATTATATTATCAATATTATAAGTATAGAAAAAACTCATGTGCCAAATGCATACCAGGTGATGTTACACCTTTTATAATATTATGAAATAAAGGTAAAAAAATATGAAAATGATTAGCTTTACAATAATTTAAATAGATATTTATTAAAAAAAAAAGAAGTAAAAAGGTAAAATTAATCTGAAAGAGATCAATTATGAAAAAAAATACTAGTATAATTCTTGCTCTCAAGAGCCAGTAGAAGTGTTGAAACAAATGGGAGCCATCAGGGCTAAATTGTAATAAGTGACCTATTTTTATAGATAAAAAATTATACACCTGAGGTCAGGAAGAACAACAGGTGAATGATTCAGCTAAACAAAACTACTTGTAGTGAACTTTGATAAAAAAATGTTTTTTTGTTGCCATAGAGAGAATTGATCCCATCTGACTGCACGTGACAAAAAGTGTCCAGAACAAGCTCGGCCGAACTTGTGCTGGACACTTTTATGATGGAGAGTAGCTGGGGTAGAATTTTTAATCAGTTCATCTGGTATTTCTTACAAATATGTCTACTGGTATTTTATCTTTGTGCCTCACACATATATATTGTTTGATTAATATTTTGTCTTAATTATATTATTAATTTTATAAGTATAGCAAAAAATTGTGTGCCAAATGCATACTGAGTGATGTTACATCTTTTAAAATATTATTAAATAAATGTATAAAAATATAAAAATAATTTATTTTCAAAATTATTAATTGATATCCAAAAGCAATATGAGGAATAAAAAATTAAGTTAAAGGGATCAAATATGAAAAAATAAATCCAAGTATTATTCCAAACATCAAAGGCCAGTAGAGATGTTGAAGAAAATGAGAGCCATCAGGGATAAATTGTATTAAATTGACTGTTTTTTAAAGATACAAAATTGTGTACCTGTGGTTTGGATGAACTCTAGGTGGACAATTCAGCTATATCAAACTACATCTAGTAAAGTTTCTTATCAAATAATTTTTTTCGTTGCCATAGAGAGAATTGATCCCATCTGAATGCACCTGACCAAAAGTGTCCAGCACAAGTTTGGCCGAACTTGTGCCGGACAATTTTATGATGGAGAGTAGCTAGGGTGTAGGTCTTCTTCAGTGCAACTGTTATTTTTTTAAAACATGTCAACTGGTATTTGATCTTTCTGTGTTATTCAAATTTTATTATCTGATTAATTTGTTGTCATTAGAATTTTATTAATTTTATTAGTATAGAAAAAACTTGTGCGCCAAATACATGCCATGTTATATTACACCTTTTATAATATTATTAAAAAATGTTAAAAAAATATGAAAATGATTTCTTTTCCAAAATTATAAATTAATATCCAAATGTAACATGAGTGATAAAAAAGTAAAGTAAAAGAGATCAAATATGAAAAAGAAAAATTCAAGAAAAATTCCTGCCTTCAAGAGCCAGTAGAGGTGTTGAAACAAATGGGTGCCATCAGGGCTAAATTTGATAAAATTTAATTTTTTTTAAAGATAAAATATTTTTCACCTGAGGTTTGGAAAAACTCAAGGTGGATAATTCAGCCATACCAAACTACTTTCAATGTAATTATTTAGCATATTTATAATTTAATTTCCACAGAGAGAATTGATCCCATATGAATGCACCTGAACAAAAGTGTCCAGCACAAGTTCGGCCAAACTTGTGCTGGACACTTTTATGATGGAGAGTAGCTAAGGTGGAAGTGTTTCTCAGTACATCAGTTTTTTGTTTTTCACATTTCTTTTGGGTTTTTAACTTTTCATTATCATTCATATTTATCTTATAATTAATTTTTTGTCACCATATATATTATTAATGTTTCTAGTATAGCAAAAACCTGCATGCCAAATGCAAAATTGGTGATGTTATAACTTTAATAATATTATTATATAAAGTTAAAAAAATATGAATATGTTTAGTTTTTAAAAAAATAAATTGATATTTAAAATTAAAAAGAGTAATAGAAAAGTAAAATGAAAATAAATGGGATCAAATACGGAATAAAAAATACAAGTAAAACTTTTACTATCAAGAGCCAGAAGTGGTGTTGGGACAGTTGGGGACCCCTAGGTCATGACTTGGTCTAAACTTTATTTTATGTATAGCTAACAAATTTTGACCTGAGGTTTGGACAGACTTCTAGGGGACAATTTTACAATATTAAACATTCTTTACTTTAATAATTGAGTGAAATATCATTTTTATTGCCATAGAGATAATTTATCTCATATGACTTCATGCAACCAAAAGTGTCCAGCACAAGTTCGGCCGAACTTGTGCTGGACACTTTTATAATTGAGAGTAGGCATACAGAAAATCTTCTTAAACTCAAAAGGGATTTCTTATAAAAATTTCCACTGGTATTTGATCTTTCTGTGTCATTTAAATTTACCATTTGATTAATTTTTTGTCATCATTATATTATTAACGTTATTGCTATAGTAATAACTTGTGTGAAAAATGCATACCAGGTGGTGTTCCACCTTTAATCATATATTATTAAATAAAGGTATAAGAGTATGAAAATTATTTATTTTAAAAATTAAAAATTGATATCCAGAGCAATATGAGCAATAAAAAAGTAAAATAAAAGGGATAAAATAGGAAAAACAAATCTAAGGAAAATTACCACTATCAATAACAAGTAGAGGTGTTAGATCAAATGTGCACCACCAGGGCTAAAATTGGACTATATTTTCTTTCTTTTTAAACCAAAGAAAGTGTCCTGATGAGTTTTGAAAAATGATTAGGAGGACATTTTGGCAATATCAAACTACTTATGTGCAATGATTGAGCAAAATGTCATTTTCATTTCCATAGAGTAAATTTATCACATCTGACTGCATGCAACCAAAAGTGTCCAGCACAAGTTCAGCCGAACTTATTCTGGACACTTTAATGATGGTGAGTATCTAGGGTGCAGGTCTTCTTCAGTTCATCAGGTATTACTTATAAACAAATTCACTTGTATATGATCTTTCTGTGTCATTCATATTTATCATTTGATTCATTGTTTTTCACCATTATACTATTAATGTTATTAGTATTGAAATAACTTGTAAGCCAAATGCATACTGGGAGATGCTACATCTTTCATAATCTTATTAAATAAAAGTAAAAAAAATATGAAAAGTATTAGTTTTACAATAAATAAATTGATATTTGAAAGCAAAAAGAGGAATAAAAAAGTAATATAAAAGTGATTAAATATGAAATTAAACATTCAAATAAAGTTTCTGCCATCAAAGATTATTTGAGTTTTCAGACCAAATTTGCACCGCCAGTTCTAGATTTAGAATATATTTTCATTTTTTTTTAAATTAATAAAAGTGTCCACTTGAGGTTTTCCAAAAAATCAGGAGGATAGTATAGCAGTATAAAACTACTTCTTGTGCAACGATTGAGCAAAAATTCATTTTAACTTCCATTGAGTAAATTTATCCCATCTGACTGCATGAAACCAAATGTGTCCAGCACAAGCTCAGCTGAACTTGTGTTGGACACTTTAATGATGGAGAGTAGCTAGGGTGCAATTCTTCTTCAGTTAATCTTGTATTCCTTTTAGAAATGTCTATGGGTATTTGATCTTTCTGTGTCATCCATATTTATTATTTGATTGTTTCTTAGTCACTATTATATTATTAATGTTTTTAGTATAGTAAAAACATGTGTACTGAATGTACAATGGGTTATTTTACAACTTTAATAATATTATATAATAAATGTAAAAAAATGTGAAGATTATCAGTTTCACCAAAAAAAAATTAAATATTTAAAAGCTAAAGGATAAATAAAAGGGTAAAATTAAAATTAAAGAGATCAAGCATGAACTAAAGATATTAAGTATAATTTCTGCTATCATGAGCCAGTAGAGGCTTCAGAAAGAATGGGCACCATCATAGATTAACATGGATTAAATTTACTTTTTACCAAAGTAAAAAATTGTCTACCTTAGCTTTTGACAAATTTCAGGGGGAAAATTTGTCCATATAAAACTAATTTCAGTGCAATGATGGAGTCATCATTCAGTCTCATTTCCATAAAAAAATTGATTGAATCTGAAGGCATGTAACCAAAAGTGTCCAGAAAAAGTTAGGCTAAACCTGTGCTGAACACTTTTATCATGGAGAGTAGCCAAGGTGCAAGTCATTTTAAATCACCTGGAATTTCTTATAAATATGTCCACTATTATTCAATCTTTGTGTCTCACTCGTATTTATCAATTGATTAATTTTTTGTCACCATTATATTATTAATATTATCAGTATAGCAAAAACTTGTGTGCCAAATGAATACTGGGTGATGTTACACCTTTTATAATACTATTAAATAAAGGTAAAAAAATATGAAAATGATTTATTTTACAAAAAATAAACTTCTATCCAAAAGAAATATGAGGGGAATAAAGTAAAATAAAAGAAATCAACGATGAAAATTATAATCCAAGTTAAATTACTTTCATAAACAGAAAAAAGAGATGTTGAATCAAATTAGCACAATATGGGCTAAACTTGCACTAAATTTTCTTTTTTGTAAAAAAAAAAATCCACTTGAGCTTTACCAAAAACAATTTCGCCATATCAAACTACTTCTAGTGTAATTTTTTATCAAAAATTTATCTTCATTTCCATAGAGAGAATTGCTCCCATCTGACTGCACCTGACCAAAAGTTTCCAGCACAAGTTTGGCCGAACTTGTGCTGGACACTTTTATGATGGAGAGTAGCTAGGGTAGAATTTTTCCTCAGTTCATCTAGTATTTCTTACAAACATGTCTACTGGTATTTTATCTTTGTGCCTCACTCATAAATATCATTTGATTGATTTTTGGTCACCATTATATTATTAATTTTATAAGTATAGAAAAAACTCATGTGCCAAATGCATACCAGGTGATGTTACACCATTTATAATATTATTAAATAAATTTATAAAAATATAAAAATAATTTATTTTCAAAATTATTAATTGATATCCAAATACAATAAGAGGAATAAAAAATTAAGTTAAAGGGATTAAATATGAAAAAAGAAATCCAAGTAATCTTCCTACTATCAAAGGCCAGTAGAGATGTTTAAGAAAATGAGAGCCATCATGGATAAATGGTACTAAATTTACTTTCTTTAAAGATAAAAAATTGTGCACCTGTGGTTTGAATGAACTCTAGGTAGAAAATTTGGCTATATAAAACTACTTCTACTGAAGTTTTTTATCAAAAAAATTTTTCATTGCCATAGAGAGAATTGATCTCATATGACTGCACCTGACCAAAAGTGTCCAGTACAAGTTTGGCCAAACTTGTGCTGGACACTTTTTTGATGGTGAGTATCTTGGGTGCAGGTCTTCTTCAGTGCAACTGGTATTTTTTTAAAACATATCCACTTGTATTTGATCTTTATGTTTTATTAATATTTTATCATTTGATCAATTTTTTGTCACCATTATATTATTATTTTTATTAGTATAGCAAAAAAACATGTGCCAAATGCTTACAGAGTGATGTTAAACCTTTAATAATTTTATTAAATACAGGTAAAAAATTATTAAAATGATTTTTTTACATAAAATTAATTGATATCTAAAAGAAAAAAAAGGGATAAAAAGAAATAGGTTGAATAGAAGGGATTTTATATGAAATTTAAAATTCAAGCTAAATGCCTACTTTCAGGGCTCAGAAGAGGTGTTGGATAAAATGGGCACCATCAAGAATAAAATTGTACTTAATTTGATTTTTTGAAAAACTAAATGAAGTTTTCAACTGATTTTTTTCCAATATTTATTTGGACACTTTGTCTATATCAAATTACTTTAAGTAACATGATTATCCAAATTACATTCTCATTTCCATATGCAGAATTGATCCCATATGGCTGGACCAGGACAAAGGTTTCAACCACAAGTTTGAGAATTCTTCTAGTGGACACTTTTATGATGGAGAGTAGTAGGGTGCAAGTCTTCTTTAGTTAATCTAGTATTCCTCATAAAAATTTCCAACTTATTTTTTGCCAAAAATCAGGTGGAAAGTTTGTCCATATCAAATTACTTCTAATTCCATGATTGACTAAAAATTGATTCTCATTGTCATACAGAGAGTTGATCCCATAGGACCAGATCTGGAAAAAGTGTCACCACAATTTTTGATAAACTTAAGTTTGAAAATTTTATGATGGAAAGTAATTGAAAATCGTCTTCATTTCATCAAGTAATCATAAAAATTTCCACCTGTATTTTGGCCAAACTTCAGGTGGAAACTTTGGCCATATTAAATTAATTCTAGTTCCATGTTGATAAAAAACTCATACTTATTGGCATATATAGATATCAATACCATCAGAATGTGCCTTTCCAAAAGTGTCTACCTGAATTATGGATAAACCTCAGTTGGACACTTTTATGATGCAGAGTAGCTAGGGCAAAAGTATTCTTATGTTAATTTGGTATTCATAATAAATATATCCTCCTGAAGTTTAGCCTAACTTCAGGTGGACAATTTCGGAAAGCACCGGTTAGTCACTATCCATCAAAAAAGTGTTCACCAAAATTTTGGCTAAACTTGTGGTGGACCTGTTTGATCAGCCACAGTCAGATGAGATCAACTCTTTAGATGGAAATGAGGATGATATTTAGGTCAATCATGGAAATAGAAGTAGTTTGATGTGGCCAAATTATCCCCCTGAAGGTCAGACAAACCTCACAAGGACACTTTTTAACATGGAGTAACTGAGAAAAATCCATTTATCAGAAGGAAAATCTTTTATTGGATAGATGCCAAGGTTTTATATTTGTGTATCATGGTCAGTATTAATTTTGAAAGTGTCTGTCCAAACAATTTCATTGCCCATCATGACACATTTTGTTTTAAATTTTTCAAACTGTGTGATACAGTATTAAGGTGTCACATAGTATAATTAAGTTCTATTAAGTGCCCTCCTATGATGCCTAAATTTAAAATTTAATATCTTACATAATAATTATTTTTTATATAAATTCATCAATATTTTATTTTATTATCAAATTTAATAGAGCAAGTATCCTGAATTATTATATATGCATAAGCTTAGGTTAGATAAATTTGTGCTCAATTTGTGCTCAAAAGAGGACCAAAATCAAGTTCTGGAGGATCAACTTGTGCATAATTTGGAATCAGTTGATATTCTGTCTATAATCAATCTGAGAATAAATATACTACCAATACAATTTTTTATATTGTTATAAAGTGAGAATAACCCTGGAATAATAAAAGACACTCTGGAGTTCAAAGAAAGGGTATTGCTAGCAGTTCACCCCCAGATTTTCCGTGGTGATATTTAATAAGATACTTATATAATTTTATTATGCAATAAAATATTAATTTATATACATCAAATCCAATTATTATTCCCTCTTTCAGGTCTAATAAATCAACATATCATTTACTGGGCTCCTGGTATAGCCTAGCTGACAAGTATAGTTACAGAATATAATCAAATAAAATAAGTAAAAATAAAAATATAATGAGAAGAACAGTAGTTTTTTGCTTCTCAGTTACTCACTTTCAAAATAAATTCATTTTGAATTTTAAATATAGAATATATGTCTGCCAGGCTATATCAGGAGCCCAGTAATTTATATAATAAATTACTGGAATCATTTAAAGGAATAATATTATGTATTATGTAGTTACAATAAATTATTTTATTAAATAAAAAAATTATATAAATATTTTATTAATAAGTAAAATTATTACTATATTTAATATTATTATTAAGTAATTTTTTCATTAAATAAAAAATATTATATTCTATAAAGTCATAGCACATTTTTATGTATTTAATATTTCTAAAAAATTAATAAATTAGTAATTTTATTATAAGCTAAATAATATTTAACTTATAATGTAATTACAAATTAATTAATATAATCTATATACTAAATACAAATTATCATATAATATTATCCATGAATATTGGATGTTTCTTTGACCCTTAATTGTGTCACTAAAATTACTAAATAGCTTAAAATACTTATCTAATATAATAAAATTTAATCCTCACTCTAAATAAGTTGTATTAATAAATTAATTATTTGTTTCAATTAAACTGATTATTAAATTACTTAAAATAGTTGAGAGAATTAATCAATTTCTCTTTATAATGAATTAAAATTGATTATATACATTTGGGTGTGAAAATAATTTTGTTTGTTTTAATTAAACCCTTTATATCTATTTGTAATACCTGTTTAAGATTTTCTTTCACACAGTTCTCAGGTTTCATACTCATTTAGTTATTCATTATATTAATTATATGTTTTGAGACTTCATGGTTGTAACAGTAGTTACTTATTCACAGGTTTAATTTATTGTTTCAATCTTTCCTCTAATTTTGTATGTTTTAATTAAGTTCCTTTAATTATTTGTTTCAAATTATTATTATCTTTGTATATACATTCTGGCCCCTCCAAGGTATTATTGCCTAAAAATGGGCCTTGAAATTCCACTTTGGTAGTCATAACATTTATTATATACATTTTACAAACTTACAATACATTATTTTTATTTTTATAAGCATTAAAATTCTAATATCAATAATCAATAATAAATCTAAGGTTGCTTTAAGTTTATTAATAATAAAATCTGTTTGCTGAACACAGAAGAAATTTCTTACTTAACTCAAAATTTTATCAATGAATTAAACCTCACCATTGTGTTATCTCTCATAATTTGTCATTTTATTTTGTCTCAATTGATTTACTTAATTTTTAGTTTTTTTCTTATTTTCATTTCTTCTTTCTTCTATTACCCTCTCTCAAGTTTTATTTCCTTCTCCTCTTTATTTTTTCTCCTCTTTCTCTTCTTCTTCTAGACTATCCACCAACAATATACTTCATTTTTATATTAAATTTGTGTTGAATAAACATTATAAATAAAAAATTGAATACAAAATATGCAGTAAAATTTATTTTGCACCTTAAATTTATATTGAATATTTTTTTTATATGCACAATAAATATGCAGTATGCATTTATTTTTACAAATTTTTATGAATATTTATTGAACACAGATTATGTATTGATAAAAAAGCACCATATAAATCAGCATTGAAAAAAATAAAGTATATATCTTACTACTTTATGACATGATTTCAAGGCAGGAAACGGGAAATAAAGGCCACATGAATTTTTTAAATATTCACATCAAAATTTTTTATTATTACTTACCCCTACAAGATTACTCCACAGGTTACTCCAGGAAAACAGAATAACAACTTGCCTACAAGTCCTCTTTTTCCCCCTGTGAGAGGACTTGTAGGGAAGTTATTGGCGCGGTCGTCTAGAAGGTGGAAGAAGAAAGAAGAAAAAAGGAGAAAGGGACACAAGAAGACAAAGAATGGAAAGAGGAAAAGAGGGAAGGACCCAAATAAGGGGAAAAAGGATCTAATATATAAGGTGAGTAGTCTTAATATTATTGTAATGTAAGTATTTTGATTTAAATGCACAGCAGTCAAGTATTATAGTTTAATGTTCTTACTGCAACCTTAAGATTTGTATATAGTATTTATTTATTTTATTTCAACTAAAATGTATTACTAGTTAAAAGAAAAAGAATCAATACGTGGATAAAAATATATAAGTGTAAGTAAATTGTAAATATGTAAGTGATGCAGCTGAAGGGGGTTCCCAAGGCCCTTATATAGCTAAGGGGCCCTCTGAAGCGCCACAAATGTAAATACAATGATTTATGAGTAAATGTAAGGGGTGAGAAATCAAAAATGTACTAATTTGTTAAAATGCAGTAGTCAATATTTCACCAGTATTAATTCCCCCTGGATATTACACATAAATAAGTACAAAACATATAAAAAATAACTAATGTAATTTAAAATAAGTATTATGCAGTACTATTTTAAAGTGGAATGTAATATATTACTATTTTAATTCATACAATTAATATAAGTAATTATTTTAGATTAAAATATGAGAATGTAATTAGTTTAAATGTTTTAATAAATTTAATTACATAATTTTGAGCCACAGAAGCGCCCAAAAATCAGGGATAATAATGTATAAATTATTATAAGGGTCTAATAATTAATTGATATTATTATAAGTCAACATTTTGCCTTATAAGTATAATATAATATTATAATTAATTAATTATTATTTTATAATTATTTTAAAACATAAAAATGTGCCCAATTTTTATAGAATATAATATAATTTATGTTTATTTTAATGGTATATAATTAATAACATAATATAATAAATATAACCCTTATTTTAATTTTATTTAATAAGGTAATTGGTACTTAATTTTATTATGCAATAAAATATTAATTTATATACATAAAAAGCATAATTTTTTGCCCTCTTTCAGGTCCAATGACTTAACATAAGTTTTACTGGGCTCCTGGTACAGCCTGGCTGACACTCCCTCACTCTAAAAAAACAATAAAAAAAATGCTAAGATTTTTTCTTTTTATACTTTTTTAATAGAGTGGAAAGGTTAGAAATCTCTTTTCCAGGTATCCATTTATCATGCTCAGATGATTTATTTTTATATATCAATAAATAGTCAATACCTTTTTCAGAGGTGATAACTCTGTCATTAAGAATTTTATTAATTTCTGAAATTTCTGTGACTTCCTGAGGATTTTTCTTGGGTCTTCCCCTTCTCTTAGGAAATAAGTCACTGTTGGAAGTATAAGGTTTAAGGAGGGAAATGGGAAAAACAGGATGTTTTCTGTCATAAGGAGAATACAATATAACTTCTACTGCATTATCTCCCACCATTCTTTTAACAACATATGGTCCTACAAATGGATCGTTTAATTTGTTATTGCCTTGTAAATTGAAGTGAACTGTAGATATTAGTACTTCATCACCCTTTTTAAAAGTGTGCTCTTTATGGGATTTATCCCATCTCTTTTTCTCATATTCAAATGCTTTATCAATACAACTTTGGGCATGTTTTCTGCATAGTTGCTGCATTTGGAGAAAAGACTTCACACCAGGATGTAATTCCAACTTTGGTAATTTGTTATTGAGTATTTGAGCAGGAGTACTTGGAACATAACCTAGCCATAGCTCAAAAGGCTTTTTCTCAGTGACAGAATGAACAGTTCTATTATAAGAAAATTCAAGACCTGGAAGTAAGGTTACCCAGTCATGTGTAAATCTGTCATTGTCTTTATATTCTAAACCAAAGGCACAATACCTTCTAATCATATCTTCCAAGGTTTGAATCATCCTTTCAGCCAGTCCATCAGTTTGAGGATGGTGGGCAGTGGATAATTTCCACTCACAACCACATATATCCATCAAAGACATCCAAAATTCAGAAGTAAACTTTGGGTCTCTTTCAGATATTATGGCTTTTGGAAATCCAACAATATTAAACATATGTGACCACCACAAAAAGGCTAAATCTTTGGTGGAAACGTCTTTGTGGGTAGAAATGAATTTACACATTTTAGTGAATCTGTCCACTATAACCCAGCAAGAATTATAACTGTCTTTCCCTGCTACAGGAAGACCAGTGACAAAATCCATATTAATGATTTGCCAAGGAGCATCAGGTGCCTCAATATGTTGCATTAATCCTGCTCTTTTACTAGTCAATCTTTTAGATTTTTGGCAAGAATCACAAGATTCAACATATAATTTTGTATCTTCAGACATATTAGCCCACCATGGAGTGTTTTTAATCCTGACCATAGTCTTTTCTAGATCAAAATGACCAGCTAATATTTCATCATGAAATAATTTTAAGATAATTTCTTTCATTGAAGGAGAAATAACAATTACATTTGTAAGTTTTCTCCTGTAATAAATATAACCATCATCAATTGAAAACTTTCCTTTAGTCAAAGCAGTTTGGTACTTTGGAGGGAGAGTTTTTATTAATGCTTGAATTGAAGCATTCTTTGTATCATTCAAGATGTAACCAATTTATTCAAATCAGAATCTTTTTCATATGAATCCAGAATTGATTGCAACAATTCTTCCTCCATGTCCACAATATATATACCATAAATGTGAATGTTATCATCCTCAGGGATATAGGCAGGATTGGAGTCATTATTAGGTAGTGGTAGTCTTGACAGCATATCAACATTGGAGTGAACATTTCCAGCTCTATGGATAATTGTCATTCTTCCCCTGTACTCTTGAACAGCCAGTTGCCATCTAAACATATGTCTATTTGGTGTCTTCAGGTTTAAGAGGGACTTCACAGCACTACAGTCAGTTACCAGTTCAAACTTCTGGTCATCTAGGTAGTAATGAAGTTTTTCAAGAGCCCAAACAACTGCTAAGCACTCTAATTGAGTGGCACCATATTTCAATTCACTATTTCTTAAGGTTCTTGAAATATAACAAATTAAAACCTCTGAGGATTTATCATTAATAATTTGTTTTTGGTGAAGGGCAGCACCCAGACCAACAAAGCTAGCATCTGTGTATAGGACAAAAGTTTTGTTGAAATCTGGAAGAGCCAGTATAGGGGCTGTCATTAAGCAAATTTTAAATGTATCAAAAGCTTTTTGACAGTCATTATTCCAGAGAAAGGCAACATCTTTTCTGGTCAGTTTTGTAAGAGGCAAGGCTATGACCTGATAATTTTTAATATATTGTCTATAATAGCCACACATACCCAAAAAACTTTGGATTTCTCTTACAGAAGTTGGTGCTTTCACATTTTGAATGGCAGCAACTTTGTTTTGGTCTACACAAATTTGTAAGCCTGACACAACATGGCCAAGGACTTTCAAGGATTGAAAACCAAATTTACACTTTTTTAAGGACAAGTTCATATTGATTTCATCCATTTTTTGGAAAACTCTATTTAAGTGAATCATATGTTCATCAAAAGTTTTAGAAAAAATTATAATATCATCAATATAAACCATGAGCCATCCTTCAATTATTTCTTGATGGAAAGTGTTATCCATGACTTTTTGAAAAACTGAAGGAGCATTTTTAGGGCCAAATGGCATCCTAACATACTTATATATTCCCATATGAGTATCAATTAGTAAAAAAATTTTGTGAACTTTTCTCAACAGGAATTTGATGATAACCTTTATTGCCATCCAGACAACTAATAAATTTTGCACCCTGTAAGGTAGCATGAATTGAATTAAGTCTGGAAAAAGGATAAATATCATCCACAGTATAAGTGTTTAATGCTCTGTAATCTCCACATAATCTAGCCTTATCTTTTTCATAAGAAATCAAGACTGGGGATATGACACAATATTTTGGGGTGACATCCACTTTCTAAATTATATTCATTTTTAATAAGGTAGAAATATTATCTTCAATATCCTTTCTTTTTGTTGGAGAAGCAGGATATGGTTTTTCTTAAGACTAGGAGGAATATAACTCAAGTTACAGGATAAAGTAATCCTCATTTCATCCTTAACAACTCCTAGGACATGAGAACCATGAGAAAACGCCATAGGAAAAGAGGTAATTGAGGCAATTATAGAATCCTTCTGCTCACTAGTTAATTGATCACCAAAAGAAGCAGTATTTATTTCAGTTAATAAACTATCCATTTCATTTGTTGGTCTACCTGTACATTGAATTAATGAGTTACAAGACTTTAAGAAATATGCAGAAGATCTTCTAGGGGAAGAAATTTTGAATTTCCTTTTGCCATTCAATCCCAATGTGAAGCAATTATTGGCAGGGTCCAATTTTACACCAAACATGGTCAGTATGTCATTACCAATAATAAACCAATTGCTCAAATTATCATTTCTCATGACAACAAATTCACAAACAGCTCTGACAAAACCACCATTATATTTGAAGAATACATTGGCTTTGTATTTGCCAATGGGACACAAAATAGAGCCATAACCTCTCCATTTTTCACATGTCATAGGTAATAATTTATCCATATAATCTTTATCCACTGAAGCCAGTGCCTTTTCAGACACCACACTTCCTCCAGCACCAGAGTCAAGAACAACATCAACATTTTTACCATTAATGATAACTGGTGCCTACAAAGGGATATGGATATAGAGCTGTCAGTAATATCTTTAATGATTTCAGCATTTTCTACTGAAGATAAATCTAAATTACACTCCTCAGAAATATTGTCTAAATATTGCACATCTTGTTCCAACATTAAGACATCCTTAAGGGAGTCATTTTCATAGGAGATATTACTGTCACAGTCACTGGAAGAATCATTGAGATTAACATCAGCATCCTCAGTGTCTGCAGTTTGTTCAACAAGATTAATTTTCTTTTCACACACATGGCCCTTCTGCCAAGGTTTGTTACATTTAAAACAAGTATTAGTTGCATATTTTTTGGGTGTTACTGGGGCAGAGGGTTTACCAGGTTTTTCTGGAGGTCTGGTAGAGGGCTTACTCTGATCATGATAAGATTTCATAGGATAATTCTTTGGTTCATATCTATGGTTAAGTATTACTTCATTACAGATATTAATAAAATAAGAATGTTCCTTTACATGCTCAGTTCTAGCCACAATTAAATCTCTTAGAGAATTTGGTAATTTATAAAGAATTTTATCTCTCCAAATATCATAATTCATTTTTGGATCAATAGCTCTCAGGATTTTTGTTACTTTCATAAGAAAAACAATCGGTTTATCAACAGAGGAAGAGATATATTTAGAGTTCTCATACAATCTCTGTTGAGCCAATCTAAATTTTGAATCGCCAAACTGATTCTCAATCAAGGTTTTCCATTCATTCCATGTATAATGGATATCACCCAATAAAACAGATTCATACCACATTAAGGCTACATTGGAGAATAAAGAAATTAACTTAGAAACAATTTCTTCATCTGGTTATTTATATGACTTCTTCAAATTATCAATTCTTTGGATAAAGTGTTGCCAATCAGATGAAGAATCACCATCAAAGGTACGGTATTGGTCCAGTTTAGGCCAGTTTTTATTACTGCTAGGGTGGTCCGCCTTATGGTTTGAATTATTCAAGGTAATTAATTATTGAAGTCTTAAAAGGTGTTCAGATATTTCATTACTGACAGAGGCAGATTGCTCATTGTGAGTATCAAAATACTTTTTGTTTGAAGCACCAGACTTCACAGACAAGTACAAACTGGTTTAATTGGGGCATTACAAGTGAGAGAAGAAACACCCTGTTCAGGCTGTTTATTTTTATAATTAACAGAAAGTTTAGTATTATTTCTTAACTCATCACAATTGTTGTCAGCCAGGCTGCTAGACTTACCCAGTGAAATAATTAATTATTTACTGGATGAAGCCGCACCTTATCATTTTTAATTATTATTTAATTATAATTTAGTTACATTAAAATTAGTTATAATAAATTAACTAATTACAGAATGTTAAAATTAAAAAATTAATTAATTAATTAAATAATTAAAATTAAAATTATAATTTTGTCCCTTATATTTTTCTCTAACACCGTGCTCATTCGACAGGTTGGGAAAAAATAAAAATTTCATATTAAAAAATAAATACAAAGATAAAATAAATTTAAATATTCAAATAATATTAAATATATAAAAAAAATCAAATTTCTTATTTAGGATTGACTTTTACAGTAAATATTAAAAATATTGATGTATTTCTGACATACTCTGTAAATACATCTTTTTGACGCCTTCTTTTTAGAATAACTTTATTATTTGAAATACTCTTTCTGGAATGTTCATTTCTCTCTCTCTTCCTACTGTTTTTAGAATTTGATTGCCGTGCTTGTCTCTCCTTTGCCTATGAAAGGCCTCTCTTTTTGTTGTCTTTTGATCATTCTATTTTACCAACTCATTTATTACTACAACTACAACAGTTAAAACTTATTTATTATATTATATATCCTTAGTATTTACACCATACGTAATTCTAATTCTATAATCTATATAAATTATTAAAATCTACCTCTTAATTTGAGTAAATAAATCATACTTGATTGAGAAAATACGTACCTAATTATTGAGAGTCAAATAATACCTTAAAATCTTCATATAACACCGTACCAAAGCTTCTAAACCAAAAGTGAACCTTGACAATTGTCATCATGAATAGCTTGTAATGTAGAAACCTTTTTCTCAAGATCAGATAATTTATTCCTTAATTCAGGGATATAAGATAGTTGATCATTAATTTTAGCAATAGATAGAACATTTCTGTCCTTTTCTACTTAGCATTTATTACTCAAATTCTGGAAATCAATTTTCAATTTTCTTAATTCACTGTGCAGAAGCTTATTGTCATTTTTCAAGGAAGTATTTTCATCCATAAGTGGCTTCATATCATTGATAAGTTTATTAAGATGATTATTTTTATCAGAGAGTGATCTGTGATTATTTCTAATAGACTTTTGCTGAGAAAGGACAGCATTTAAATTATCTTTCAATTTGAAATAAGCTGTGTCCTGGACAGAAGAACTCACTTTGCAGTGTAAATGTAAATTATTTAATCTATCATTCTCAGGTTTTAATAAATCTCTTAAAATTTTATCTTTGATAACATTAAAATCAGGAGATCCTTTCAATATTTCTTCAGAAGTTTTCTCAAGAAAAACATAAATTTCAGGAGCAACAGAATCATTTTTAATTTCAAGAGAAAGATTAACTAAAGAAGTAGAGGTCAAATGTAATGGTTCATCAAAAGAAAGTTTGCTTAGAACATCATTAGGGCTACTAATTACAGGAAGTTGTCTTTTAATAGGTTTAACTGTTCTTTCACCATAGTCAGTAAGATTACCTGTAGAAGAATTCTTATTAGTATAAATATCAAAATGTTTATCAACCAAATCACTTACCATGGCAGAGGAGGAAACTTCCCCTGTGCCTTCTTTCTTCTGCCTCCCTGATAAGGATGGGGCTGAGGAGATGGATGGTAGGTTTGTGTCCTGGATGGTCCAGGGCTTTGAGCTGGTTGTTGAGCACTCTGCTGGTAATGGCTCATCAAGTAATCCCATTTCCACTGTTCCACTTGTAGAGTGTTTTGATTTTGGGTGGAGGAGCTGGGGGACTGAGAAGGTTGAGCCTGAAACTGAGGCTGACTGGGAGGCAACTGAGGAGGGGCCTGGGCCTGATTTTGAGCCCTGAGTTCCTGAACTTGATCCCACAAGGTGTCTACTTTTGCCTTGTATTTCATGTTTTCTGTCTTCAGTTCTTTGATGTGACTGGACAGATTGCTGATTTGCTGGGACAGATGAAGTTTTTTATTTTTAAGCCTTTTAGAAGACCTTCTTGAGGTACTGGAGGTTTTACTTCCTTCTGTTGTGCTGGGGGAAGGGGTTTGATTTGTTTACTTCTCCTATCATTTCCACATCCTTAATTATGTGAATTTTTCTTGTTAGCATAAGATTTTTTATGTGCAACTTTAGAAGAACTCACAGTTTCAGCATCATAATCAATTTCAATTTCATCCACATTCAAATTTTCCATGGTTTCACTCAATTTGGAAGACATGTCTTATCTGTGGTATAAAAAAAAATCAAGTGGTTAATATAAAATCACTGATTCAAAAGGTAATTAATTATTGTTCTTTATTATACTGTTTAACTTTAAAATCACAACAATGATAATAAAAATAAAATTGATTTAATTTAATAATCTATTATTTCAATTGATTTGGATAATATAATTTATTTAAAATTTCAAAATCTTTAAACAATAAGGTTTATTTATTATTATTTTGAATTTATCAACAATAAAAAATTTATTATTATTAGAAAAAAAAATTTTCAAAGTAATAATAAAATTATTTATTATTTTAAATCCTAAAAACAATAAAGAAAAAGTATTATTTTAAAATAATCAAACTTTAATTTATTATTTCAAATTTATTAAAACAATAAAAATTTAAATTTAAAGATTATTATTTATTTTATAAAATAATAATTAATAATAGAATTAAATTTGGGACTAAATACACTGAGTATTATTATTGTCAACCAAAAATAATTAATAATATTTATTGGGACTAAGTATAAAATACTATTTTGGTCAACCAATAATACCAAATATTTAAGATAATTAATTAAATAATTTAAATAAAATAAATGACTTCTAGGACTAAGAGATATACTCTATTATGATCAACTTGGAATAAAAAAAATATGATCACTTCCACTCAGTGTTTCAGCAATTAAGCCAAAAACACTGTTATTGCAATAAAAAATCTAGTATAATAGTTGAAAGTTGCAGAGATTGACTTACAGTAGTGATCGTTAAATCACTTACAATATATAGGACTTTAAAAAATTTAAAAACCTTATATTTAGTTCCCCGGTTCAATTCACGGTCGTGGAAAAAGTTCACCTTTTTGCACGAGTGGTCCGTGCGTTTTGACGTTTGTCCAAAATGGTCGTCAAGCTTTGATTAGTCGTTTGGAAAGGCCCTCAAGTATTGGTGGGGTCATCTAGAAGGTGGAAGAAGAAAGAAGAAAAAAGGAGAAAGGGACACAAGTAGACAAAGAATGGAAAGAGGAAAAGAGGGAAGGACCCAAATAAGGGGAAAAAGGATCTAATATATAAGGTGAGTAGTCTTAATATTATTGTAATGTAAGTATTTTGATTTAAATGCACAGCAGTCAAGTATTATAGTTTAATGTTCTTACCGCAACCTTAAGATTTGTATATATTATTTATTTATTTTTTTTCAACTAAAATGTATTACTAGTTAAAAGAAAAAGAATTAATACGTGTATAAAAAATATATAAGTGTAAGTAAATTGTAAATATGTAAGTGATGCAGCTGAAGGGGGTTTCCAAGGCCCTTATATAGCCAAGGGGCCCTCTGAAGCGCCACAAATGTAAATACAATTAGTTATGAGTAAATGTAAGGGGTGAGAAATCAAAAATGTACTAATTTGTTAAAATGCAGTAGTCAATATTTCACCAGTATTAATTCCCCCTGGATATTACACATAAATAAGTACAAGACATATAAAAAATAACTAATGTAATTTAAAATAAGTATTATGCAGTACTATTTTAAAGTGGAATGTAATATATTACTATTTTAATTCATACAATTATTATAAGTAATTATTTTAGATTAAAATATGAGAATGTAATTAGTTTAAATGTTTTAATAAATTTAATTACATAATTTTGAGCCACATAAGCGCCCAAAAATCAGGGATAATAATGTATAAATTATTATAAGGGTCTAATAATTAATTAATATTATTATAAGTCAATATTTTGCCTTATAAGTATAATATAATATTATAATTAATTAATTATTATTTTATAATTATTTAAATACATAAAAATGCGCCCAATTTTTATTGAATATAATATAATTTATGTTTATTTTAATGGTATATAATTAATAACATAATATAATAAATATAACCCTTATTTTAATTTTATTTAATAAGGTAATTTGTACTTAATTTTATTATGCAATAAAATATTAATTTATATACATAAAAAACATAAATTTTCGCCCTCTTTCAGGTCCAATGACTTAACATAAGTTTTACTGGGCTCCTGGTACAGCCTGGCTGACAGAAGTTGTAATTTTGTCCCTCACAATACCCCCAGAGTAACTTCAGTAGTAACTCCAGTAGTCCCACAAGGAGTGTGAAAATCACTAAAATCATTTTCAAAATTTAATTTGAGACAAATTAAAAAGGACCTTACTAGTAATTGAACTTATTTTTGTGTTTCAGGCAAGTGTAGGACCATTGTCTTGAATCCAATTACTTCCAATCCCTGCTGTAACCCTAACTTATCACTCATGTTCTTTTGCATTCTCAATCTTCCAACTTTTTACTCCCATGGTATTGAGCTGAGACTCTCTCCTATTAATTTACATATGCTCTTATACTTAACTCTCCACTCATGCACTGTGACTCTCCTTTCCAAACACAAGCTCCAAAAAAATACCCAGTTTTTGCTTATCTAGATATTTTCATTTTTTTAATTTGTTAATTTCTTGAATATTAAAGCAATTAATTTGAAATTTAGCCTGACCTAGATATTTTTTATTTTTTAATTTTTTAATTTTTTAATTCTTTAATTTTTTTAAAAAAATGGCAATTTTAACTACTTTAGATATTTTTACTATCATTTAATTATATGAATGTTACATAATCATTAAATGGCTGTTTAAAATTTTCAATTTTTTTTCTTTTTTTTCTATAAATTTCTTTGTTATCTATTTTTTCCTTTAATCAATTTTGATCAGTTGTATTAACATAATCAATTGGGAGTTTCAAATTTTTAAGATTATTTTTTTCATTTTTTGCCTTTTCTTATTAGTTTAGTTTTAAGATAATTGATGGAAACCTCAAGCCACGTTTTACATTTACTTCTTTTTTTTACTAGGTGATGATTTAAAAAATGGGAAGAAAGAGAGAATGAAAAACTGATGTGCAAGAAGTAATACAGAAGAAGCAAGAGGAGGGGGAGAGTAGGATATATATATAAATATGTATACAAGAATTAAAAAAAACAACAAGAGTTAATGAGAGCCAGAACCAGTTCATGTAATGAGAAGAGGCTCTGTCTTTTCAGAAAATGATCAAGTGTTTTCTCACATGCACCCTTGTGTGATATGAATCACAAGTTGCTTCACTTGTGATCTACTTGACCCAATTCCTTACAGCCTCACTCTCAAGTTACATGCTGAAAAGACCCTGCATCTTTTCAGCATGTGACATGGTGCTGGCTCCCAGGCACACTTGTTTCAGATGGAAAAACAAGTTGCTTGACTTGTGATCTATTTGGCTCATTTCCTGACACCCCAATTCTCAGGGTGACGTTGTAGACAATCCCATAGTACTACCTATAGGCTTTATCCAAGGGAGTTAGAGAAACACTAGAGAGAAAAATACCCTGCCCCTTTGAGAAATACCAGGTGAGATTAATTTGCTACAGAAAATTAGAAAATGTTACATTAACCCTTCTAACACATTTCTTGACTACTTAAAAAGTCAAGAGAGTAGCCTAGATAGACTACAGACCAAACAATACCTGAAATGCAGAAAGGTCCACACCAGAAAACCAAAAAATTGTGCACTTGTTGCACAGAAAAGAGAAATAATACTTGATGCAGGTTACAAAGCTACACCAGAGAAAAAAGTTTCCAAGTAAAGTTAAATTAAGAATTAACCCTGCAACAAACACAGCCAATTTTGGCCAAAAAACAGTGAAAAATGAGTTAGAAACAGTGATCTAATTGCCAGATGGTTGTATGATGATTAAAGTTTCCCCAAACTGTCTTATTCAGTATTTACACAAAGACCCCCATATAAAAATCTATGCTTCAGCAACTACTTTGGCCCCTCTGCCAGCCAAATTGCATAAAACACCCTCTAGAAGCGCTCCCCAGCATTCTAAAACCAAGGCAGGTGGGCCAATAAACATTGGGAAGCCTGCCTGGAGGTAGCTGGCTCCCCTGAAGCCAGAAAACCACTAAAAAAACCTAAAAACCCAGAAAACAACTGAAAACACCTTAAACCTTAGAATATGCTAAAAAATCAAGTGGACATGAAATGTAGATGATATACAGGGCTATCTAATGGTACTAAGAACCTAATCCTAAGACTTAAGGTAAGCCCAAAAAACACAAAAAAAACAAAATTAAACAGTTATAGTAAAAAATCAAAAAAGACCAAAATTGTCAGCCTAGATATCCCTAGGACTGAGTATTTCTTATGCTTAAAATAAGATAACCTTAAGTAAATTAAGCTTATATCTTAAAAATAAGGTTAAAATAATAATATATATTATTATATATATAATTATTATTCTATTATATAACTTATAATAGCTTAAATAGCTTATCCATAGCCTAATAATACTTATTAAGGTGTTAATAGAGTCATAATATACTTATCTTAAGTGATATGAAGTAATTATTGACATACATAAGCTTATATGTATACATAAATCTCATATTCAGTGAAATATGCAGTATATTATGTATATTTAGGTATATAAGTGGGTTTTAGCCTCTTAATATCTTATAAACTTTGTTTTTCTGCTTATTTTAGGTCATATGGACGAAATCAGTGGACTCACAACGCCTACAGAAGCATAGACACCTATACCAGGCGCATACACTCAGTTTGGACAACTTAATTTACTGCCTTGGATGATTATTCACAGATTTATGGGTTGGAAGGACATTTCTGGGTTAATGTGGATGCTTGGGGATGTTATTGGGGGCTTGGAAATTTTATTTGTTTCCTTTATATGCTTTTGGTTTCATTAAATCTCTTTTTGATTGTTTATTTTACCTGTTTCTTTATGGTATCCGCTTTTATCTGGATTTTCTATTTATGGTATAGATCTGTGTTATCATTAATAGTGATGGAAGGTCCTTACTGGAGTTCTGGGTGTTGAATCTGCTTGAAGTGGACGCCATGGGGAGTTGATGGGCCCTCACAGTGCTGTAATTTCCAAGGATAGCAGTGACATCATCTGGATTGAAGGTCTGTGCACTCCAGTGGATTTGGGTATAAGTAAGGAGGGATTTTGATGGTTATTTATCATCATTCAACTACTACAATTCAAACAAACACTACTATACAATTATTAGCATTCAGAAATATATTATAAAAGCCATTATAAATTGATATTATCTTTATATAAGCTATAACTATATTTTATTCACCTATTTTCCACCACTAGCACGCATTTAAATCCAAGTATTGTGAGTTTTATTTGAGTATAACTATTTTATTAGTCTTCCCCTGAGGTTTAATCACTAAATCATTTATCAATAAGTAGTAGGACAATAAATAAACACTATTATATCATACTTATATACTAGACTATATTGACAATTGGGGGTCTTTCCTTATATTTTACTTATTATTTAGTATAAGCCTTGGGACGTGATTTTTACCTTAGTACAGCTCAAAATAACCAAATATTTGGGTCTTCTGCATATTAGTGGGTCATAATAGCTTAGTGATTGCGAAAAAGAACCCTTAAAATAATTGTACTAATTTTTTATCATAAAAATTAGGTATTTACAGTAGTAACTGTACCCAATATAAACCCAATTTCACTTGGTATTTGGACACCAATATAACACCCAATTAAATTGGTATTTGGTTAAATCTTGGTAAGCTACTTATTCACCCTTATAAAGGTCAAGTTGAACTTATTATTATATTTTTAACAGATTTTTTCGAATTTTTCTTATAATTTATTTAAATAAATAAAGATATCAATTCAGGGTAAGCTCAATTGCTTTTTTATTAGTAATAACATTGCTAATATCTTTTGTCTACTAATTCCATAGAGTTTTTCCTTTCTGTAGACGTAAAATATTGTCATTCTTAACAATATGAGTGCTCCTCAGGACAGTGTAAGTTAAAAGCCTGCTTGTAATACCAGGTCTAAAGCTAACAAAAACTTTCCAGGACATCACCATGGAGGGTCAACAATACCCCCAAGCAGAAAGCATGAGTATAGAGGAAAAGGACGCCCTCTTAAAAATATAACTATAAAAAAGATGTCTCTTCCTCTTCAGGATCAACTGTCTCACCTGGACAAACAGGTTCTGAAGTTGGAAGAATCCAAATCACTCATGTTCAAAGAGGTAGAGCAATTGCAAAACAATTTCAAGGTAGGGTTTCAGCAGATGAATCAGGAATTGGCAGAGTTAAAGGGAGGCCAGCCCAGTCATCCAAATCAGCAACCCCCTACCCCAGGCGGGTCAACTCATTCCCAGGAGAAAATCCTGGTAGACAAATGAAAATGGGACTAGTTCCATCAACAATGGACCAGCCACAGTTGCAACAGGGATCCACCACCTCATCTAACTTCCTCAGCTCACCCTTACAAAGGAAAAAAGCGCCAAAAATCAGGACTGGAATCTATCCCATGGTAAGTAGATTACCCTCTCAGATTGAACATAATACTGATAATTACAATATAGGTAATTATATTGATGTTAAATCTGTGCAAAAAATAGAGGAGGATTTAAGAAATTTAGGTTTTAGAGTAGATACACCTGACTTGTCTTTTGTCCACAATAACAGTACTATTTATAATGATAATACAGTAAACCCTCAGTTGCCACCACCTACTAGTGAGATGAGAAGTTCACAGGAGAGTGAGAGAATTGAAAAGTAAGACATGGAATATTTTAACAATAATCCAACTGTCCATAGAATTGTTTCAGAATTTCGGAATAGAATGACTGATTGTGAGTAACAGACAGTTAAGCTCACTAGTGATACAATTTCATCCTTGACATTAAATATTTCTCAATTAGCAACACGTAACAAAGAATTAGAGAAAGAACATTTGTCTCTAACTCTTAAATATGATTCATTGAGTAATAAATATAATGAACTTTCAAACAAATTCTGTGAGTTAGAAAAATTATATGAAACACATTTATTGAAAACTGAATCAAGAACAAAGTTATCTTTTGCCCAGACAAATCAAAGTGTCTCTGAGTTGCTACAAAGATTAACTAAAGTTGAGATTGAAACTGCCAATCTACTAATGAACCAGGATAATCATAAGTATAATCAATATAATAATAATCCTTTCATTGGCAAAAGTGAATCTCATTCCTTCCCTATACCACCACAATTAAAACCATCTGGTGGTAGTGTCAAATCTGAAAATGTAAATCACAAATCCGTACAGGAGGAAATACAAGACCATTTATCAAAAGTGAATGAGTTGTTGAACTTAACTAAGATTAGTGAGATAAAATCCAATCAGAAAAACTGGCCTAAGATAGATCAGTAACCAACTTATGATGTGGAAGCCAGCTCTGATTGGCAACATTTTATTCAAAGAATTGACAACTTGAAATTCTCATATAAGTTACCAGATGAAGAAATAACATCAAAATTAATTTCATTATTTAAGGATGTTGCTTTATTATGGTTTGGAGCTGTATTGAGTGAGGGTAAAGATTACTCTTGGGATGAATGGAAACAACTTATTGAAAAACAATTTGGAGGTTCTAAATTCAGGCTTACTCAGCAGAGACTTTATGTGAAAACTAGGTATAATCCGTTGAATGGTGACAAACCTATGGTATTTTTAATGAATTTAAATAAAATATTAAAATCCATTGAGCCTCATATGGATTTCAACTTATGGAAAGAGAAGATAATATATAAATTACCTATATCTTTCAGAGATATTGTTGTAGCTAGAACATTAAATGTTACTGAATATTCTGACTTTATTAATATTTGCAATGAAATATTATTAAACTATAAGTATGAATCAAGGTATTCCACTTATAAACAAAATGTTGAACCTGTAAAAATTCAGAATTCAAAAACACTTCAGGAGAAGCAGAAAAAACCTACTGCACCTGTTGTACCTAAAAAGTATGAAACAAGTACTTGTTATAAGTGTAACAAACCATGGGTAAAAGGTCACATATGTGAGAAAAACATAAATATTGTTGAAAATCAACGTGAATCTGAAACTGAAACTGAAAAAAGTAAAGAATCAAGTGATTATGACAGCAATATCTCATATAGTGATGAAAATGAAGTCTGTATGTTGGAAGATGATTTGTCCATCTTTGAAAATCCAATATTAAATATGGACTCAAATGAATCTTTAATGAATTTTGAGGATGCTGAAATCATTAAGGATATACAAGCTGATAACTTTAGAATGACACCTATACGGTTCCAGCTATTATTTCTGGTGAAAATGTTAATATAGTACTGGACACAGGAGCTGCTGGTTCTGTTGTTTCCACTAATACATTACAGAAAATTGATAATGAATATAAGTGTAAGCTTGAACCACTTCAAAGTAAAAATTGGAGAGTTTTTGGATAAGTGCTACACCCCATTGGTAGATACAAAGCTGCTGTTTTCTTTAAACATCAACATGGTTATGTAAGAGTAACTTGTGACTTGGTAATAATGGATAATACTAACTGTAGTAACTGTTTTATCATTGGAAATGATATTATGACTAAATTTAGTGTGAAATTAGACCCTGCTAATAACAATTTTACAATTGGCATGAATGGTAAAAGGAAATTTAAAATAAATTCTTTTAACACAGTCTTACACATTGAGTCAGTAACAAATTCTCCTTGTAAAGGAAGAGAATCCAATGAGATGGAACTTCTGGAAACAGAAATTTCAAAAGCATCATTTGGCAATCAGATAAGTAAAGATGAGAAAAATAATATTTTGGAATTAATTAAAGCATTTCCAATGGCTTTTGCACATGGTACAAATGAACTTGGCCTTGTAAAAGATAATGAAATGAAAATTAGTTTAACCTGTGATATGGATAATATTCCTGCTACTCTTAAAAAGAAACCATATCCTGCTTCACCAATGAAGAGGAAAGACATAGAGGATAATATTAAGATGTTATTGAAAATGAACATTCTTGAGAAGGTTGAAACTACACCAAAATATTGTGTAATATCACCAGTGCTAATTTCTTATGAGCAAGATAAAGCAAGAATGTGCGGTGATTATAGAGCATTAAATACATTTACAGTACATGATATTTATCCCTTGCCAAGGATTGCCTCTATACATGCTAACCTTAAAGGTGCTAAATATATAAGCTTCATAGATGGAAATAAAGGGTACCATCAAATTCCTGTTGAAAAGAATGCACAGAACTTTTTTTTGATAACAACACACATGGGAATTTATAAATATGTCAGAATGCCATTTGGGCCAAAAAATGCTCCATCAGTATTTCAGAATTTAATGGATATAACATTCCATAATGAAATGATTGAAGGATGGTTAAGGGTATACATTGATGACATCATAGTGTTCTCTAAAACTTATGATGAACACTTAGTCCATTTAAAGAAGGTATTTCAGAAAATGGATGAAATAAAAATGACCCTTGCATTGAAAAAATGTAAATTTGGGTTTGAATGTTTAAAAGTACTTGGTCATATTGTATCTGGCTTACAAATATGTGTAGACCAAAATAAAGTGGCTGCAAGAAAGAATATTGGTATTCCTCAAAATGTAAAGGATGTACAAACTTTTCTTGGAATGTGTGGTTATTATAGACAATATATCACAAACTACCAATCAATTGCTGCACCATTGACCACACTGATAAAGAAATCAGAAGCTTTCATTTGGAATAATGAAAGACAACAGGCTTTTGATAAGTTGAAAGAATGCTTAATGACAGCTCCTATCTTGGGTTTACCAGATATCCAATTACCTTTTGTATTATATACAGATGCAAGTTTTATTGGTCTGGGTGCTGCTTTGCATCAAAAACAACTTATTGAAGGGAAAATGTCAGAAGTAGTAATCTGCTATATTTCACGTACTCTGAGAAGTAGTGAATTGAAATATGGTGCTACTCAACTTGAATGTTTGGAAGTAGTATGGGCTCTTGAGAAGCTACATTATTACCTTGAAGACCAAAAATTTGAGTTAATAACTGACTGTAGTGCAGTTAAGTCACTCTTAAACATGAAAACTCCTAATAGACACATGTTTAGATGGCAATTAGCTGTACAAGAATACAGAGGACGGATGACTATTACACATAGAGCAGGAACCTTGCACTCTAATGTAGATCTTTTATGTAGAGTATCTCTTCCTAATAATGATGATAATCCTGCTTATGTTCCTGAGTCAGAGATTATTAACATTTATGGCATTTATATTGTAGATCTTGTGGTAGAATTTATGCAATCAATTTTTGATAATTATAATTCAGATCCTGACTTGAGTAAACTCACTACAATATTAAATGATCCATCTAATGCTTCAATGAATGTTTTAATAAAAACATTACCAAATGAGTATAAAGAGGCATTAGAAAAAGGAAAATTTTTCATTGAGGATGGTTTTATATATTACAGGAAAAAATTAAGTAATGTAATTGTGATTCCCCCTTCAATGAAGGATTTAATGTTAAGTATATGTCATGATGATATCTTAGCAGGTCATTTTGACTACCATAAAACATTAACCAGAGTAAAAAACACAGCTTGGTGGATTAACATGTCTGAAGATGTTCAGAAATATGTTGAAACATGTGATTCTTGTCAAAAATCTTAAAGATTAATGGGAAAAAGAGCTGGTTTATTACAAAAAATTGTGAAACCAAAAGCTCCATGGGAAATATTTAACATGGACTTTGTAACAGGTTTGCCAATAGCAGGGCATAAGAGTTATAACTCCTACTGGATAATTGTAGATATATTTACAAAGATGTGTAAATTTATTCCTACCCACAAAGAGGTTTCTGCAAAGGACTTAGCTTTTTTATGGTGGACACAAATGTAAATATAGCAGATTTCCCCAAAGCAATAGTTTCTGACGGAGATCCTAAATTTACTTCTGAGTTCTGGATGTCACTTATGGATGTTTCAGGGTGTCAATTAAAACTTTCTACAGCACACCATCCACAAACTGATGGGCTAGCAGAAAGAATAATACAAACCTTAGAAGATATGATAAGAAGATACTGTGCTTTTGGTCTTAATTTTAAAGACAATGACAAATTCACGCATGATTGGGTAACCCTTATCCCAGGTTTAGAATTTGCATACAATAGTACAGTACATTCTGTCACTGGCAAGAAGCCATTTGAGTTATGGTTGGGTTATGTACCTAATACCCCTGCTAAAACTCTTAATAAGCTACCTAGATTGGATATCCATCCAGGTACTAAATCTTTTCTTCAGATGCAAGAATTATGCAGAAAACATGCTCAAGAATGTATAAATAAGGCGTTTGAGTATGAAAAGAAAATATGGGATAAAGCCCATAAAGAACAAATTTTCAAAGAGGGTGATGAAGTCCTTATTTCAACACTACATTTCAATTTAAATGGTAATGTTAAATTGAAGGATCCATTTATTGGACCATTTGTAGTTAAAAAGATGGTTGGTAATAATGCTGTTGAGGTTATTCTATATGCACCATATGATAGAAAACATCCAGTATTTCCTATTTCTCTTACAAAACCATACCTTCTAATGATACTGCTCTAATTCCAAGAAGATCAGGAAGGCATAAACAGCAACCTGAAGAAATAGTTGAAAAGGCAGAAATTTAAAAGATACTTAAAAAGAGACACCTTACTAAAGAAAAGGGAGTTGAGTATCTATTAAGATTTAAAAATAAATCAAGTAAATATGACCAGTGGATTCCAGAAAATGAAATCTCTGATCTTAAAAATCTCTTGAAAAAATTTAAATCTAAATAATACTGTTTATTCAGTATAAGTATTATAAAATATTTTTTTTCTATTTTCACTCCTTACTTTTAATTAAAATGTCTAAACATTTTTTTTATTATTTTTTTTGGGGTGAGGGAGTGTCAGCCTAGATATCCCTAGGACTGAGTATTTCTTATGCTTAAAATAAGATAACCTTAAGTAAATTAAGCTTATATCTTAAAAATAAGGTTAAAATAATAATATATATTATTATATATATATAATTATTATTCTATTATATAACTTATAGTAGTTTAAATAGCTTATCCATAGCCTAATAATACTTATTAAGGTGTTAATGGAGTCATAATATACTTATCTTAAGTGATATGAAGTAATTATTGACATACATAAGCTTATATGTATACATAAATCTCATATTCAGTGAAATATGCAGTATATTATGTATATTTAGGTATATAAGTGGGTTTTAGCCTCTTAATAGCTTATAAACTTTGTTTTTCTGCTTATTTTAGGTCATATGGACGAAATCAGTGGACTCACAACGCCTACAGAAGCATAGACACCTATATCAGGCGCATACACTCAGTTTGGACAACTTAATTTACTTCCTTGGATGATTATTCACGGATTTATGGGTTGGAAGGACATTTCTGGGTTAATTTGGATGCTTGGGGATGTTATTGGGGGCTTGGAAATTTTATTTGTTTCCTTTATATGCTTTTGGTTTCATTAAATCTCTTTTTGATTGTTTATTTTACCTGTTTCTTTATGGTATCCACTTTTATCTGGATTTTCTATTTATGGTATAGATCTGTGTTATCATTAATAGTGATGGAGGGTCCTTACTTAAGGTCTGGGTGTTGAATCTGCTTGAAGTGGACGCCATGGTGAGTGTCACGCACCACGTGACACTTGAGGCGAAATCAACTCATTAAATCAATAATATTGAGTCCTAAATCTATACTCAAAGCGCAGAAAGCAATTCTCCATAGCAACTGCGATTTTCCTTTGTGTACTTACTATTTAACTGCGCTAGCCTAAACTCTAAATCTAAATTAGTCAATCTCCCAATAGGGTACATTAGTCCTTTTCAATAAGCAACGCACAGCGCTAGGTTCAACAAAATAGTACAGTAGTAGTTTTCATTAAAGTTTTGTTAATTAATTAAAAAGGGGTAAATTGAGCATGGACGGATATTTAGCCAAAAGGGTCTAAGTGTATGTTAGTAATGGTCAATGGAATGGGAATGGTGCGATGGAAGGGAGGTCAATGCGAGGAGGAACAAAGGATATAAAAGGGGTTGGGTATTTGGTTCGATATTCCTTAGAATTAAATTATAAAAATTGTATTTACATTAATAGTGGTAAATCTTTAAAGTTAAAATCATTGTTATTGTATCTTTCTTTTATTTTCTCAATATTCATTTCTAAATCCTAAATCTTTGATTATTGAGTTTCCAACCCTTCGTGAGATTTTAAGAATTACTATTACCTTTGAAACTAGTCTATAATTCTTCTCGAACGAACCTCGAACCTGTAGCTATTACTTCGAGTGACCTTCGAATAATTTCCTCGAATCATTCCTCTGTGCCTCAAAGAAGTTTCTAAATCCCTCATCTCACTTTCAGGAACATCCTCGACCTTGTGCGTAGGTCGTCCGGTGACAGTATAATTTAATTCTCCGTAGTTCTCATTCTTTGCACTACTACGTCCTTTTAGGTGTTTCTAAATTTTTAAATGGCACCTGTTCAACGCACTCCTCCTACGGGCGCTACTACTAGAGCTCGCGCTAGAGGCAGGCCAACAGCCACAAGGTCTGTTTCTCGCACTCACTCTTTGGAACCACTCGACCTTAGGGAACGGAAACATTCAGTTCAATCTGTAGAAGACATTCCACAAGATTTTGAGGATTCTTGTGACGAAGAAGAAGGAGAGGATACAATGCACGAGGCACCATCCGCCCCTGCCAATCACCCTTCTGGCCAATCCTCAGAACCTGGACCATCTAACTCTCTGGAAGATTTCATGAGACTTTTCATGAAATCCCTTTCAAATCCAACGTCTTCAGAGGGATCTAAGTTCAAAACTCCTTCTATGAAATCTCCTGACAAATTCAACGGAGATCACCCTGACAGATTGCGACCCTTCTTGCAAACCTGCAAGCTACTGTTCCATAATGACCCTCAAACCTTTAACAGCGACCAATCAAAGGTTGTTTACGCTTCTTCATTCCTAGCCGGAAAAGCAGCAAGATGGTTCGAACCTTATCTACTCATGCTTTCTTTGACAGAAACCCACTTACTTATCAATAATTGGGAAAAGTTCGAAGACCAACTTTTTACGTTGTTTGGGGATCCTAATGAAACAGACAACGCGAAAATTGAACTTGATTTTCTTCGCATGAGTGATAATGGTAAAGCCTCTGAATATATCTCGAACTTCAGAGCACTTCAAACTCAAGTAGGTTGGAATGATGCTGCCCTTAAGTATCCTTTCAAGAAAGGACTTCCTTCGAGGATTCTAGATCAATTAAATCTTCACGGTCAGAAGATGACTACTTTAACGGACTTAATGGATCGAAACCTTGAACTTGACGGCGTTTATCAAGGACGACTTCAACATCGTCGATATGCCAACAAATCTCAAGGCCTAAATTTTAAATCGGGACCTTCTTCACACCCACGACCAAATCAATCCTCCTCGACTCAATCCAAACCCAATAAGGGAAAGGATAAACCTCGACCAAAAGGCCTGACCCCAGGCGATATCAGCAAAGTACTGGATCCTAAAGAAGAACTTAAAGAAGCTGAGAGGAAGAGACGAGCAGATAATGGGTTATGTATGTATTGTGGGGGTAAGCACAAGTTGGAAGACTGTGTAAAGTTAAAGGAAAGAGAAGGTACTAGTTTGAAGTCAAAAAACTAGTAGATAGTTTACTTGTGTGCAAAGAAAACTATCTTATCTCTCCCAGTGCACAGAACCTCCATGTCTTAAGGACTGGAGTTGCCTTAAACCGCTTGAGATTCATTCTTTTTAAGGAGGATATCCCCTTCAGTTGTCTTATAGACTCTGGAGCTTCAATTTCTTTTGTTAGTTTATCTTTTGCCTAGAAGCTTCAACTAACATTTACAGATATCGATCGAACTCCAATCTATTTGGTCGAATCAGAGGAACCCAAATATTGGTTAAGTAAGAAAGTTTTATGGGTTTTCAACTTTCCGAACTTTCCCCCCTTTGAGTGGGAATCATCAGTCTTGGACGCCCCAAGGATGGACAATACCATTCTTGGCCATGACTTTTTAACGCATTGGAATCCCGAAATTGATTGGACTAGGGGATTGATCACCCCACGCTCTAAGTATATTTTTGATTCTTCAATGCAGGTCAATAGGGAGTTAAACAACCCGCCTGACAACGTCCTGCTAGAGGACAAGTCTATGCCAGATGACTTGCAAGCATCTGATCCTTCTCTAAATGAGAAATTGGCTAACCCTTCTAGCTCGATGACTTCACTCAAAGAGGATTTAAATTGCCTCGAAGTAATCGAATTCCGCTCTCTCAATACAGGTATCCCCTCGACAGATTCTCTCGAAGATGAAGAGGACGACCAAATCAATGTTGAAGCCATTAAATCAACTCTACCTGAAATCTACCATGATTTCCTCGATGTTTTCTCAATCCGTAAGGCCAATAAGTTACCACCTCATCGACCCTACGATCATCAAATAGAGTTAATAGGCCCAGTACCTCCGGCAGGTCCTGTCTATTCTTTATCGAAGGACAAATCTCAAGTTCTTCAAGACTACATTGCAGAGAATGTAGCCAAAGGTTTTATCAGAGCCAGTAAATCTCCAACCGGCTCCCCTGTCCTTTTTGTAAAAAAGAAGGATGGTAGTCTTAGGTTGTGTGTTGACTATAGAAAGCTCAAAACAGTCACTAAGAAGAATGCATATCCTGTTCCTCCTATGTCATTACTTCTTACCCTTTTCAATGGTGCTAATTTCTTTTCTAAAATTGATCTTAGAGGCCCTTACAATCTGATTCGCATTGCGGAAGGTCATGAACCACTGACTGCAATGCGCACTAGATTTGGTAGATTTGAATATTTAGTTATGCCTTTTGGATTATGTAACGCACCTTCAACTTTTCAAACTTTTGTTAATGATATCTTTCAAGATGTTGTTGACCAATTTTTAGTCGTCTATTTAGATGATATTTTAATATTCTCGAAAACACTGGATGAACATATTCATCATGTTCGACAGGTCCTAAATCGTCTTCAAGATCATGGTCTCTACGCCAAGCATAATAAATGCAAATTCCACCTCAAATCAATTGATTTCTTGGGTTTTACGTTGTCCACTGACGGTTTAGTCATGGATGACAAAAAAGTCCAGAAAATCCTGGAATGGCCTGAGCCCAAAAACATTAAATCACTCCAAGGATTTTTGGGTTTTGCAAACTTCTATAGAAGATTTATTAAAGATTACTCTAAAACTATTTCCAATCTTACTTCTCTTCTTAGAAAAGATATTCCTTTTGTTTTTACTTCTACAGGACGAAAGGAATTCGAAGCACTAAAAACGGCGTTCACCACAGCCCCAATTCTTCGACATTTTGATCCTTCTGCCTCGACAATAGTTGAGACAGATGTGAGCAATTATGCTATTGCAGGGGTCATCTCCCAATTAAAATCCTGAAACAAATTTGTTTCATCCTGTTGCTTTTGAGTCACGCAAACTCATAGCCGCAGAATTAAATTATGAAATTCATGACAAAGAGCTTTTAGCTATTATCCATTGTCTTAAAAAATGGCGTTCTTTTCTTCTCAGCCTAGATAGTCCTTTTCAAATTTTAACAGATCATAATGCTTTGAAATACTTCATGTCTTCTAAAGTGTTAACCAGGCGTCAAGCCAGGTGGGCTGAATTTTTGTCTGAATTTTCTTTCTCTATTTCCTATCGCCTAGGAAAAAACTGCATTGTCCCAGATATCTTGTCACGTCGGGACAACGTTTACCCACAGCGGGGGGACGCATTTGCTGACAAGAACCCAGCAAATGTGCAATCAATCTTCAACAAATCAATGTTAACAACTCATCAACTTAATTCGATGACAATTCAATCTTTTTGAAATCCACTATCCAACATCCTCGAAGCTCAGTCAAAGGACGATTATTGTTTAGGGTTAAAAGACAAAATACTCTCGAAGCAAGGGGCCAAAATATTTAGTATTGAATCAGGTCTATTAGTCTTTGAAGGTAGAGTAGTCATACCCGACAACAATGAGATAAAATTATGGATTTTCAACAGTCATCATGATTCTCCATTAGCTGGTCATTTTGGGGTTGATAAAACCTACCAGTTAATAGCGAGGGATTTCTTCTGGCCAGGTATGACCAGGGAAATCAAGGCCTATATAAAAGCTTGTTACAAATGTAATAGGAATAAGGCTCCCGTCACCGGAAGCATGGGTTGCTTCAACCACTTCCTATTCCCTCTAAACCTTGGGAATCTTTATTGATGGATTTCATTTCTCAACTTCCTATTTCTAATGATTTTGATGCTATATTAGTAATAGTAGATAGATTTTCAAAAATGTCTATTTTTATTAAAACCACTACTACTGCTACAGCAGAAGATTTGTCAAAATTGTTTCTAGAATATGTATTTTCTAAACACGGCTTACCAAATGATATTATTTCAGATAGAGGCTCATTGTTTGTATCCACATTCTGGACCCAACTGTGTCGACAACTCAATATCACGAGGAATCTCTCCACGGCCTATCACCCTGAAACCGATGATCAAACAGAAAGAGTTAACCAAATCCTCGAACAATATCTTCGAATGTATGTCAGTTACCAACAAGATGATTGGACCACATGGTTACCATTGGCCGAATTTGCTTATAATAACTCGACTCATTCTTTGACACGACAATCTCCCTTCGAAACCATTTATGGACGACATCCTCGATTCAACTCAATCCATGTAGGAACTAATCATCCTGCGGAACATTATCTTTGAACTATATCACGACTCCAAGAGGAACTTAAAACAAATTTGGAATCAGCGATTCGAAGATACAAGGAACAGGCCGACAAACATCGACAATCTGCTCCTTCCTTTAAACCAGGCGACAAAGTATGGCTCGACGCACAAAACATTCGAACAACAAGACCATCAAAGAAACTGGCTGAAAAGCGCTTGGGACCATTCGAAATCGACTCTGAAGTCTCTAAAACTGCATTTCAACTCAAGTTACCTCCTAAATGGCAGGCGATTCACCCTGTTTTCCATGTATCTCTCCTGGAACTGGCTCAAGAAATATACCCGGGCAAGAACCAACCCCCTCCAGAACCGGTCGAAGTAGAAGATCATCTAGAGTGGGAAGTAAGTCGTATCCTTGATTCAAGAATACGCAAGGGGAAACTTCAATACCTTGTGGAATGGGAAGGCTTCCTCAATGACTCAGACAAAACATCCTGGGAACCAGCCATCAATGTTTCTAACGCTCCTGAACTCCTAAAATCTTTTCATTTGAAATATCCTTTAAAACCAAAACCTTAAAATTTCTTTATTTAAAATTTTCTTTTCTTTTTCTTTCTTTCTTTAAAATCTAAAATACCTCTTAAATTTGTTAGCCTTGTTTTCTTTTTTCTCTCTTCTTTTTTCTTTCTTCTCCTTCTATAAAATTTCCTCCAAAACCAACTAAAAATAAAATCAAAATTAAAAATAAAATCAAAATTAAAATTAAAATAAAATAAAATAAAATAAAATAAAATAAAATAAAATAAAATAAAATAAAATAAAATAAAATAAAATAAAATAAAATAAAATAAATAGAATAAATATAAATAATAAAATAAAATAAAATAAAATAAAATAAATAGAATAAACATAAATAATAAAATAAAATAAAAAAACTCTTAATCTCTCTAAATATTTTCTTTCTTTTCTTTTTCAATTCTTTAAATACATTCTTTTCTTAAATTTAAAATTCTCTTCAAAAATTTCTCTTCCACAAATTTATTCTCTCTTTTAAAACTTTCTTTCCTTCGAATCATCAAATCTTGTATGACACGACCATTTTCTCAAACTTAACTTCAACCTCTAAATCTCCCTATAATAATTCTTCGAAACAAATAATTCTTCTTTTCAAATTCTCTTAAAATTCCAAATTCTGTTTTTTTTCTTTTCTTTCTTCTTCCTCTCTTTTCAACTAAAATTTCTTAAAAAAAAAAAAAAAAAAAATTTAAATCCTCAATTTAACAAACTCATCTCAATCACAAAACCGTTTTCTTTTTTTTCTCTTTCTTTTCTTACATAAAAATTTCCTTTTAAAAACATTAAAACTTCCTTCAATTAAACAACCTTTTTTCTTTCTTTAAATTTATTTTTTCAAATTCTAAAATTTTTTATTTTAAACTTCTTTTTTTCTTTTTCTCTCTCTCTCAAATCTTATAAAATTAATAATATTCACCTACAATAAAAAAATAAAATAAAATAAAATAAAATAAAACTAAAATACATTTTTTTTCTACTTCTTTACATCTCCTTTTCATTTCAAATCTTTTCTTTTAATTTCTCTCGAACCAATCTTTTCATTTTCTCCAAAACTACCCTTATCTCCTTCCTGCATTTCTCAAATACCTCCTCCTCTCCTACCGGAACCACCTCTCCCATCTCCAAGAGCTCCTCTGCCACGTCGAAGGAAGCAGCGTCGATAATTGTGTTGACCTCCCCACATAGTTCTTCCGCGAACCTTACTCGTCGACCTTGATGAGGTTTCTTCGACCACACCTGGTCCAGGGTGTCTTCGGGCTCTTCAACTACTTCCGTGGCCGGAGGGTTTGCCTCAGTTGGTATAATCGGCGCAGGCTCCCCAATCAGCTCTTCAAGGTTATTCGATGTCTAAAACAAAAACTCATCAGTAACTTCATCCTTAAAATAAACAATTAAAACTTACCTCGAAGATGGGGTCAGGCTCTAAAAATAACCTTGGCGCCACTTCGACCTCTACCTCTCTCTCTTCCTCGTCGTCCTCGATGACCACCCGTCGTTTCTTGGGTTCCCGCCCTGGAACAGGGACTTCATCTTCATCATCCTCCACCAACTCGTCAACCTCTTCCTCGACACCTCGCTTCGAACTCGTGGCCTCGGTTACCCAGGTTGAGATCTAATTGTTTAATTCCTTATCATTTTCCCCCACTGATTGTTCATCTTCGATCGAGACATCCCAAATGTCTTTGACCACCTCTTTGGTTTTAGGAATTACCCAAAACTTAGTCTTGGTAAATCGCTTTTCTATTTCCGTGTTCTTCGTCAACGCATCGCACGCCACTCGCCGCCAACGGCAAGACTCGCATTTCTGGCAAGGGCCTCGAGTCGCCGTACTTTCGACACAGAAATACTCCATGCTTTCACAAGCCGTGCAAGTCTGTGAGAACTGTTGTGTGATCATTCCCCCATCCGCTTTAGGGTGTGGAGGCGTAGGTGTGGGAGTGGGGCAGTTCATTATAAAAAGGAGTAATTAAGAAGTGAGGGAAAAAATTATTAGAAAAAGGGAAACTAGTGTGGGAAGATGGCTCAAGCTCAACGGAGTTCGCAATTTTTATACCCGGGCATCTGTCACGCGCCACGTGACACTCAAGGCGAAATCAACTAATTAAATCAATAATATCGAGTCCTAAATCTATACTCAAAGCGCAGAAAGCAATTCTCCATAGCAACTGCGATTTTCCTTTGTGTACTTACTATTTAACTGCGCTAGCCTAAACTCTAAATCTAAATTAGTCAATCTCCCGATAGGGTACATTAGTCCTTTTCAATAAGCGACGCACAGCGCTAGGTTCAACAAAATAGTACAGTAGTAGTTTTCATTAAAGTTTTGTTAATTAATTAAAAAGGGGTAAATTGAGCATGGACGGATATTTAGCCAAAAGGGTCTAAGTGTATGTTAGTAATGGTCAATGGAATGGGAATGGTGCGATGGAAGGGAGGTCAATGCGAGGAGGAACAAAGGATATAAAAGGGGTTGGGTATTTGGTTCAATATTCCTTAGAATTAAATTATAAAAATCGTATTTACATTAATAGTGGTAAATCTTAAAGTTAAAATCATTGTTATTGTATCTTTCTTTTATTTTCTCAATATTCATTTCTAAATCCTAAATCTTTGATTATTGAGTTTCCAACCCTTCGTGAGATTTTAAGAATTACTATTACCTTTGAAACTAGTCTATAATTCTTCTCGAACGAACCTCGAACCTGTAGCTATTACTTCGAGTGACCTTTGAATCATTTCCTCGAATCATTCCTCTGTGCTTCGAAGAAGTTTCTAAATCCCTCATCTCACTTTCAGGAACATCCTCGACCTTGTGCGTAGGTCGTCCTGTGACAGTGAGGTGATGGGCCCTCACAGTGCTGTAATTTCCGGGGATAGCAGTGACATCATCTGGATTGAAGGTCTGTGCACTCCAGTGGATTTGGGTATAAGTAAGGAGGGATTTTGACAGTTATTTATCATCATTCAACTACTACAATTCAAACAAACACTACTATAAAATTATTTGCATTCAGAAATATATTATAAAAGCCATTATAAATTGATATTATCTTTATATAAGCTATAACTATATTTTATTCACCTATTTTCCACCACTAGCATGCATTTAAATCCAAGTATTGTGAGTTTTATTTGAGTATAACTATTTTATTAGTCTTCCCCTGAGTTTTAATCACTAAATCATTTATCAATAAGTAGTAGGACCATAAATAAACACTATTATATCATACTAATATACTAGACTATACTGACAAAAATAGCCCTTAAAACTTAAAATATATAAAAATCATCATAACATAAAATACAGAGAAAAACCAGGGCTATCCAATGATGAAAGCCTCATCCCTGTAGCTCCAATATTCAGCCTGTGAATCCAGAAAACACCATAAGCAGAAATCAATGAAATTTAAGACATCACCAAACCATACCAAACTACACAACAAAGGCCCCAGCCAATGTTGGATGACCACAAAGCGCAGAAAAGAGGCAGCATCTTTTTAGCATGAGACCTGAAATTGGACGCATGAAGTTGTGGCTCAAAGGTATCAAAAGTCATTAAACCATTTGATTCATTTCACTCAAGGGTGTATGGGAGAAATACACTAGGTCATGTGCTGATAAGACACAGCGTCGTTTCTGTAACACACCCTGAAAGAAAAAGGGTGCAAGAGGAGGTGATTATGGCAAATGAGGAATATTGGGAGCATCCTACAGGAGCATGGGGTATTTTTCTAGAGTCATGATATTGAAATAAAGCTCAGGAGATATAGGGTCTGGAAAATGGCTGAATAGAACCCACAAGGAGCTATGTGGGGAAAATGGGAACACAAAAGAAACACATGAAGCTAACTTCAAACATTCTGAGTTACAAGGGGGGCTGAGTGGGGCAACCATGGGAGCCAAAAAAGGGCTACAGAGAAGAAACAGAAAGTCTTTTAAAAGGTTTTCACATGTTATTTCCTTTCCAATTTTTAAAGGGCTACATTAAATGATGGAATTATTCAAAAAAAATCCAACCCACATACTTTATTCAACTGAATTCACTTGTACTTTTTGGCATATGTCAGGTTTAGAATATTTAAACATTAATCATGTTAATCAAATCAATTACAAAATCATCCCACTTTATTTTAAATCTGGCTTCTGCATAGTGTCAAAAGTTCTGTGTCCTTCAAAATGAAGATCATCCTTAATGAGGGCATGGCACTGTGGATTAGCAAGTGCTATAGAAGAAAAAAGATTGGCCTATCTGCAGAGCTAAACAAGGCATTAGAACACAAAATTTCAAGATTATTGTGAGTAAGATAGAGGAAAAAAATTCATTACACAAAATACATCATATACTTGAGATACAGTGTTCAGAGCACTGTATAAATGCTCCTCACATTATTATCGAATATATGACGTTTTTAAAATGGAGACAGAACCCAATCAGACAACAGGCCCTTGAAAGTATGACCTGAACCCTTTATCAAAATTGAAAATTACTCAATAAGTCAGCCATCATGATATATAAGCAATTATTCTATTTGAGTGATAATGATCTTTATAAAACTGCACCCAACATGTACTCAAAATACAATTTTAAAATTTTAGTTACTTAATTCATACTTGACTAGCATTAATGCAAGTAAAGTATAAAATTATCTCAACTGTTTAAAATAGAGCCAACTTCAAAAGTAACCAAAATGAAATGTCAATATTGAAAATCATTCAATAATATCAAGGATTAATGACAATACTGAGAAAATACCATGGCACAGCTATATCAATTACCAACCAACCAAAAGTCATTTTTAATATTAAAGAATCATATTAAATTATGGGAACCAACCATAATTCTGCACTTCGGATTCACACTTCCCAAAAATGAATGCACACAGTATTTTTCTACTTCTTGACCTTATCTTTTATTCCCCATACTACTAGTCAAATTTAAAAATACTTGAAGGCAATTATAATTTTTGTTTGTCAGTCACATTCACACCACATGCAAACAGCCAAAGTATCCACCACTATGTCAGTGCAATGTAGCAGAAAGGTATTTGAAAATCTACTCCACTACATTGGCTTATTTTTTCTCACTGTTACTAAGTAAGTTTTTTTCATTTTGTAACTTATGTTCCAAGGCTTAAAAATTTTTTGTGATGCTCCTTTCACACTACTTAATAAGCAGGGGCATAACTTCAACATAACTAATAGAAAAATATTAAGGAAGAAACAACACATAACAATTGAATAATATTTTATGTAACTAACTACTATTATATCTTTAATTCAAAAAATATAATATCTCAATTCATATTTAATTAAACAGTGGTATATTTTTGATATCACAACTAAGACATACTTATGTCAATATTTTCTGACAAAGAAATTTTAACTATAATCTTATGTCCTAAGCAATACATCTTCCTTTCATACACTAATCCATTCCTTCCAGTAAGTGCAATGGATAACACCAAATACAATCCAAAAAAATCTTTGTTAATTTGTGAATTATGAATCTGCACTAAGTGTAAAATACTTGGCCCAACTGGCAAGGAAGTCAAGGTATGCTATGTTAGTCGCACAAATTGGATAAGCCACCAGAAAGGGAATCCAATCTTATACATACTTTTCAAGAACTCACCTTGTCATTGTCCAAAACTGCAGTCAATATCTCAAATCATTCAACATCTTCTGGTTTGGAGAGTGTCTCTGAGTCTTCTGAAAATTCTAAAATAAACTATGATTCATCATTCCCACTAAGTAATCATTTCTAATTACATTTTAAATTTTCAGTGTGACTAAAACAAATTATTTTCTTCTTAGGTTTCATCCTAGGATTTATTGCGTGGCTACATCTTTTATGTGGTATCAGTAATAACACCATGAGCCATATTATTCTATGCCTCACATACATTATCAATAGATGTTGCTGATTTCCACCCAAAATAGACTTTGAGTCTCAACTTCTAGAAGACATCCACACTATTACAGCTAGGCTAGAGCTTAATATTAAGCTACAAGAATTTATCTGCTGTGCAAGATGTTATTCCTTGTATCATCCTAATACTTCTCCCAATAATTAAGGCTTCCAACTCACCCAAAAATCTGCTGTTTATAATGAGAAACTCATTCAATGTGCCACTCATGCTACCAGATCTTAAGCATTTATTAATAATGAGCCAAAAATTTCTATGAAAAACAAAAAATTACTTACTCTGAGGCCAAAAATTTCCTTTCTAATTCAAGATTCTCACAATTGGCTAACATGGCTACTTAGTTTATCAAATTTCAAAAAAGAAATTGATAAATGGGCCAACTCTATTTCTGAATCAAAGGATGGGAAGGTTCAAAATTATCTGCAATCAAAATCTTATGAAAATCTATGATTAATATACTCAATAAAAAAAGAACTCTTCTCTTAGTTTTTTCACTATTTGTGGATTGGTACAATCCTTACCAAAATAAAATTTCAAAAAAAAAGTATCAGTTGGTGTCATGTCATTTCAGTGCCTCAATCTTCCACCTTCAATGTGCTATAAGAGTCTGAATATGGTTCTTTCTGGGATAATTCCAGCACCTTATCAACCAGAAATGGTAACAATTAGCAACATTCTTTGACCTTTGGTTGACAAACTGATTGAAATTGATCAAGTACTCAAAACAAAAACATACAAGTCTCCTCATTGATGGAAAGTTACTGCTTGATTAGCTGCTCTGGTTGGGGATATAGTTGCTACTCAAAAAATTGGAGGGTTTGCTTCCCATTCTTCCTCAAAAATTTGCTCCCGTTGCCACATAAATAAGTCATAAAAAAGTGAAATAAATTTAAATGAAAATCAGGAAAGAGAAAATACCCTTAATGTTTTGCATCAATTGAAAGAAGCACACACCTTGGCAGGAAATTTGAAATTGGTTCAAGAAAATGGAGTGAGGTGGCCAGAAATTGATCATCTTTGCTACTGGGATCCTGTAAAGCATATTCTTCTTGGAGTACTTCACAACTGGTATGAAAGAGTACTCTGTCATCACTTTCAAGATCATTGGGATTTCAAATCTAGAATCACAAGGTCAAAACCCAATGTAGTTTTTTGGTCATCTAGTGGAGAAGGGTCCAGTGGAAGTGAAAAAACTATTTCATGCGGAATACATAGTGGAGCTTACAGTAAATGACCACAGGAGAAACTTCTGAAAGAATTTGGTCAAGCTGTTGTGCCAACTGGTCTAGTCTCTTTGCCCAAAGGAGTTGGAGCAGCAAAGAATGGAAAGTTGAAAGGAAGTGAATGGATGTCTTTGTTTTATTTGTATTTAACTTTATCTTGGGTTGATACTATATTAGATAGAATTGGAATAAACAGTCAGATACTTGAAGAGCAGCTTCACATTCAAGATTTTGTTGCCATTTCTCAATGCAAAAAAATGATTGCTTCAAAGGAGGTATCCTCAGATATGCCTAAAAAATTTGCAGAAAATTATGGCAGATACATGAAAACATCAGAAGTATTGTGGAAGGGATTAAATATTTGGCCAAATATTCATTAGGCATGGCACTTACCTGAACAGCTTAGCCAGTGAGGTCCTCTTATTAGAATGTCGTAGTTTTATGGGGAATGGCTGGTGGGTGTTCTTCAGAGAATAAACACAAATAAAAAAAAGGTAATTATCATTTTATTCATTATTAAGTTCTTAAATTTGCTTACTATTTCTTCACATTTTGAAAAGGTAAAATGGAAAAGACAATAATGACCCCATATTGTCAGCTACAAAGGCTTAGAGAAAAGGAATTACTAAATGATTTAACAGATCTAAAATTTTGAAAGGAAAGAATTTCAAAAAAAATAAGATTTGATAATGGTCTTTACAATAAACTAATAACCTTTTTTAGATTAGAAGATCCTTATCTTTTTCATTATAGTGATTGGCCACATCCTGAAGGATCTCAGACTCTGAGTCAGTGGGTGAAAGAACTTCCCTATTTAAGGTTCAGAAATGGTAGCTATATTTCAAATAATAAGCCAAATAACTTGTGTGAATTACAAGTTAATGGTAGATGTGAATTCACAAAGTTGGTCAGTGTGTTGAAGGTGTTTAACAATGAAGAAAGTATTGTGGTTTGCATAAAAAGGTTGAATCAAGTGATAGAAGACAAAAGAGGCAAGCATATATTTCTGTAACTGGGAGTCTTTTAAAGGTCTTACAAAGATAATTGTTTAGAAAAATTTGTAAGCAAAAAATTGATTTCAAGTCTGGTTGCCTATTGCACTCTTGTTCCATACATTTTAGGAGTTAAAAATTGATCAATCCTGTTGCACCCATTATTAAACTTTATTTCAGTTAGCTCAGATATTATGAAGGAAGATAAAATGGGAATGGATGTAGATGATTAATTTTAGTTACATAAAAATTAGTAAAGCTATGAAATAAATTGTTATAATATTTGAAAAAAAATTAAAATGTAAAGTATATTGGTGGGTTTTTAGAAGGTGTGATTCAGTTAATAGAGATGAAAAATAATATGGAATATATTTTGTAAAGAAAATACAAAGTATATAATAAAATATGAGTATTTGTCATTGGAAAATTAGAAATAAAGAATGTTAAAATGCTTGTATATTTTAAAAAACATAAATCATCTGTAAAAATGTAAAACAGGAGGAAATAAAGTGGTGTATCACTGAAAAAATATCATGAAAGATAAAAATGCAAGAAAAATTAATGTGAAAGGGTATTAGCAGCCATTAAAATGAAAAAATAATTTTAAAAACATTGATTTTGAGAAAAAATTGAAAGACACAAATAACTATATAAGTAGAAAATGTTGATATGCTCCACCAAAGGAGGTTCTTATACTAGAAAATAGAAAAAATAAAGACAGAACTATTTAGACTTTCTACATAAGTAAGTGAAACCAAATGAAAGCTGTGGGGAAGATGGAAAAATGATGTAAAGATAGGAGGAACTTTGACGTTTTAGAATCAATCTATTGGAAGACAGAGGAATAAAAAATTAAGTTAACTAAAGTTTTATTTTTGAAGTAACATTTGAAGCTAAGACAAAAGTAAGTGAAATTAATTAAAATTTTTATTTAAATTTGAAAATTCCCTGGCATTTATTATCCAAGTGCATTGAGATACACACTTAAGCAATATAAAACATTCTATGGTGGAATTACATATTTCAAAAAGATAAAAAATGATTTACCTGAGAAAAAGTTGTAATTTTTAGTAGATCTAGGAGAAATTTTGTTAATTAAAGTGTGAATTAAAATGTGGTGAGTATTTTCTTACTTTTCATTAAGAACTTACTTTTTTCCACTTCATTTTACATCTATTTCTTGTTCTCAATCCTGATTAAAATTCCACTACATAGTGTGAGATATAAAGTCACAGTTTGTTATTCAGGCTAATGAACTGAGAAATTTTTTTATTTTTCATTTTTTTATTTGTGTTTTACTTTGATATTCTGTTATTCTATCCATTTTTTGAGCCATTTCTTTATTTCAATCTCATTGGTTTGCCTCCTTTTTTTTCTCCAAAATTGTCTTTGTCTATTAATTTACTCAAGCCATTTTGATAGTGCTTGCTACATTGGCTTTACTCCTTTCATGTTTAGTGAATAACTATTATTATTTACACATTTTATTACTTGATTTGACTATTTTTCCCCCCCATGAGATATCTACTCAAATTGATGTTTGCCATATTTTCTGAGTTGCATACACCACACAATATGGGAGGCAGACTTGCTAGCAATTTGGCAACCTTGAACCCAAACTCATATCTAGTTGAGCACACATTGAGGTGGTGTTGAAACAATCATGAGGAAATATTGATTTTAATCTGAACACAACTTGAAATTAATTCAAAAATTTATTGAAGCACAGTTGATCATTAGCAAAACAAATCTTGATGCTTGACTTACTAGAATTTTTGTAGGAATATTGAAGTAAGTGAGCCCCACTACCAAAACAAAGGGGGCACATCTCTAAGATTGTGAAAAATCATGTTTTTTTTCTTTAAAAATATAAAAATTGTTGTATAAGTTGAACTAAATCCCTTTTGCATGCTTTTACAATATTTTTCACTAATCAATTTATAAAGGAATCTCCCAATACTATAAAAATTTATTCAAGAAAAATATTTATTAAGATGATACTTTTCATCAAAATTTTATAAGTAAAAACTTCCTGGAGTATATATTTTCCCTCATTGTACAAGTATATATTCTTAAGTATTTCTCAAGCTTTAAAGTATTATTAGAGGCTACATAAAGTTTAAAATTGATGGTAAAAATAATTTAGTTAATTGTACAACTCAAAAAATTAATATTTATACTATAATTTTAGATTTAAAAATATTTTTATGTCACTATTTTTTCAAAAAAATTATTTACCATTACCTTCATTATAGAAAAAAAATTAATTGTTAAATTTCAACAAGAATAAAGTATATGGCTAAAAAGTTTTGCACAATAGTTATAAGTTTTTTTTTGTTTTGTGCCATTTCATTTTCAATTCTCTATAATTTATTATATGTTTATATTATTTATTCTCTTTAAAAAGTATCCTTTCTAATACTTCCCTCCCCTCTTTTGTGCTTCACGTATGGTTCCCCTCACACATTCTCTCACTCTCTTAAATTTAGTGCTAATCTCCCCAGTCCTCTCCCCTCACAACCCCTCTTCCTACCACCTCACCTCACCTAAATCAATTTGTTACACATATCACCCCTTTTGATCCCTTATCCACCCTTATATATCACATATCACTATGAATAGCTTTAACTGATACTCTTTTCACCCCTCTTCCTCTATATGGAAAAAAGGGGTGAATTGACAAGCCAAAGAGGTTGAGTGAGCAGAGAAAGGATAAAGATGATTTTGTGCTTAAAAGGTTGGGATGGGAAACAAGAAGTCTGGATTTGGAAGTGAGAGGTTTAGGATACCTTAAAAAGGGCTTGGTAGTTTAAAGGGTGGAAAGGAAACGTTGGGGTGGGAGGTGAAAGAGGTGGGGTGGGGTAGGGAGGAGTGAGAAAGGGGTGAGTATAGATGAGGAGGAAAGAAAGAGTAGAGGGGAGGGGAGAGGAGTATGGTACCTACTCATGAATTTTCAACACTACAGTAACTGCCTTGGGATGTTTATCAAAAGAAGAGATATGGAAATGAAATAAGAAGGAATACAAAGGCATAGAAAGGCATGTATAGAGCTCAAAAGGATGTGAAACAAGGTGGACTCTATCTTTTGGGTGAAGGACAGAGTTTACCCTGTCTGATTTCATCACTCATTTTCCAAAATCACAGACAACATGTAAAAGTGGTTTATTTCTATTCATACCCCTCAATACATACAAGCTATTTCTTTATTCTGTTTTTTTCAATAAGTACCAAAAATTGAGACTAAAGATCAAAAATGAAGACAGGTTTTTTACCCTATGAACTGATGTTTGGTCAAAGGACAGTATTATTACTTATTGATTTGGAAGCTGGATCTTTTCTAGGATGTTTTTGGGATAAAGTGTGCTGGACTGAGGATTTAATTCTAGAAAGGTTGGCACAGCTTGAAAGAAGGAGGAGTTTGTGGAGAATGCATATGAAAGGATGATGCAAATCCAGAACAAATATGTTAAGCATTGGGATAAGTGCTTAGCACACAGATTAAGGAAACCATTGAAGCCAGAGGATTTGGTATTATTATACAACAGAAGTCTTAAAATTAAATGGGGGAAAATTCTTGCAGATTGATGGAATGGGCCTTATAGTGTCAGAAAATAAATAACAGGAGGAATTATATGGTACTGAATGGAAGCAACATGTAGCGGCTGATCAGATAAAAATATTCTACCCAAGAGGAGAGCCAGTAATACAAGAATTACTTCTTGGAAGAGGCTAAACTATAAAAAAATATTTATACTCCAGGAAAAGTATAAACTATCATCAGTATGATTTTTATCTAGAATTTATATGAGGCTATGACGCAGCTGTGATATATAGGGCACTAGCAATGGCAAAGCAACTATGACTGAATAGGAAGTTGGAATTAGTGCTCAATGTTCATTTCAGGGAGTTAACTTTCTTTGAGGAGATATTAAGAAGCAGGTAAAATGAATAGTGGAAAAGCTTTCTGGGTAAATCAGAAAGCTACGGGTGACTTAGCAGAAGGCAGGTAAATTTAGCTGAAGAAGATTGACATATGGAGAACCCAATTCAGGTATCTGGGTCCATGATGATCTCAATAATAATGATTAATTTTGTGGATTAAAAATAATTTAAATATAGTTGAGGGAGCACAGGCAGCTCTCTCTGTACTTGCTTTTGAAGGAAAGAGAAGTGCATCACAAAGCATGTAGCTCTTTGTGTATGATTTATTTTATGAATTTTATGATTTATGACAATTATGAAGAGCAATCATAGTCAAAAGGGGAGTTATATACAAGTGTTTAGAAAGTGATAATCAGATTTAAGTAGAGGAACTAATGTTCATTAAGAGTCTATTTCAAGACTTTCTGGAAATCCTTTCCAGCCTTCTGGCATAATAAAGTTTTTGGGATCTGCAGGGAAGCCAGGGGTAGAAGTAGAGATGATTTTGCTCTTCAACTGACCAAAAATTTCAATGTGATGGTAGCAGGTGTTTAATTTGATTTCATATTACATGGGAGCACAATTGTATGAAGATGAAATAGTGTATTAAATAAGGCAATGGCACAAAATGATTTGCATTGAATGCACAAATGGAAGAGGTTGGGGAACCCATGATAAGCAAATAGATTTGTTAAAGACTTTGAAGAGAATGGAATTAGAAAATATTGTTTGAGAACAAGGAAGATGAACTTACTGGCAAGCAAATTTGTAGGATGTGCAGAAGGTGAAATTACTCTTACAGTGTTGGGAATTTTTGTAGAGGTATATTTCATTGCCCAATAATTTTCAGAAGGCATAGGTGATTCAGCCTTAGGTTGGATAGAAATTTCTTGACAAGTATAAGTGGGAAGTGATGCACTATCCAGAGGCAAAGTCTTGGATAATGGAAGAGTAGAACTACTGGGACTGGCTAACACAGTAGGAGTGCTAGGTGTATCTCCAGAAGGGAGCTGGATATAACCATTAGTAGATGTAGGATAATTGTAAAAAGACTAAAGTTCATATGAAAAAAAACACTTTTTGCAAGCAGGTCTAAAGGCAGCATAACCACATGGCTTAGAGAAAGGACAATTAAAATTGAAACAACAGAAAAAGGCACAAGATTGATCTCTATGTAAAGTATGGTATTGGGTCATGTATAATTAAATTTGTGAGTGCACTGGGTTTGGATAAGAAAGGAGCACAGATTTCAAGGTCTATTTATGGTAAACTAAGCTCTGTGAATGTGTGAAGCAAAAGTAGGCACTGAATATTATCCAAGTGGGGATTTAAATGTGCAGAAGGATAAAATGTATCAAATTTAAATGGAAAAGAAGATTAGCCTTAAGGAGAAAAGGTCTTGGGGAGATCTGAACTTACTTCATAAATATGAGGCATGAAGAAGATGAGGCACTAAAAAATTAAGTTATGTAGTAAGTATTTTTTATTGTAACAGGATTATTTTCAGGGGAATTGAAAGAAGAATTTGCAGGAGGAATGGAAAAAGAAGATTTGACTTCCTTAAAGAACTGATAATATTCTCTCACTCTACCAAAGAAATAATTGGCAATATTCAGCAGTGGGATTTTTTTTTTGGAATAGTTTTACATTACAATGATAAGAACACACTATTTTCAGGATAATTTTACAACACGACATAAATAAAGATTAAGAAAAGAAAAAAATTTCTGAGAAGACAAAAGAGTTTAGAATTATGGAAGTAAATATAAGGAAAATTATGGAACTTACTTTAGCACCTATCACAGAAGGCATACTCCCAATTGTTATAAACATTGTTATAAGTCAAATTCAGGATTTTGACTAGGATGACTCAATTCCGGATTTCCAAATCATTTAGGGAGGAAGTATTTTTGAGATTTACTAATTCAGAATTGAAGGCTGTATTGACATGGTCAATTGTCCAATATTAAAGTGTGGCAACAACTTGCTTTAGGACTTTCAAACCTTGAGGGAAAGGGAGATGAATACACGGAGCTTCCTCCTCAAATGCGTCAACTGAGGTAGGGGGAGTATTGACTAAATAGAAAAAGGTTTCAGGGGAAGGGGTGGCCTCTTTTTTAGGCCATGGAACTTCATTTTTGATGGCAGGAGAGAATAAAGCACTGGGAGGTACAGCCCAGAATGGATCTGCTTCTACACACAGGATGATGATTTTGATGTGGGGAGTTAAAGTTGTTGGAGCTTAAGGAGTATTAGTGGCTTTGTAAGAAAAGTGGAAGGAAACTTGTTAGAAAATAAAAAAATAAAAAAATTATTAAAAGGAAGACTTACAGTATGAATAGACTCTTCAGAGAAGAGTGAATGATGCATTTTATTTGAGGCAGTGCACAGTGTGGCTAAGAGATGTGTTTTTTTTTCTATCTTATGAGAATGAAGTAGGAGTCATTGGAGCAGGGAGCTCAATGGCCATCTATCTCATTAAGTTTGACATCAATGTGTTATTTTCAGCAGTGGAAGCAGGAGTAGTGGGAGCAGTAATGGCAGGGGGACCATTTTGACTTCATTTCTTTTGAAACTCTTACAGAAACTTCACAACTAACAGAAGAACAAGATAAAAGAATTAGTGTCAAATGTTTAAGAAGCAAGATGAGAATAGGAAAGACTTACAGTAAAGAAACCGTTACCTTTTCCAGCCTTTGAAAAGTGACATGGGGTGATTCCATTTTTGATGCGGTCCTGACAACACTTGTCTCAGGTGAGAATAGTTATGATGTTAGGGGTAATGGTGACAATGGTTTTTTGAGCATCAACAAATTGACAGATGGCATTTACAATGTTGTTATTGGTGTTAATGATGAAATAAGGAAGATAATAGAATTTATGTCAACCTAGGTATCCCAAAGAATGAGTAATTCTTATGTTTAAAATAAGATAAACTTAATTACATTAAGTTTATAAGTTAAAATTAAGGTTATAATACATATATATATAATGATTACACTATTGTATAACTTATAATAGTTTAAATAGCTTATCCATAGCCTAATAATACTTATTAAGGTGTTAATGGAGTCATAATATACTTATCTTAAGTGATATTAAATAATTATAGACATAAATAAGCTTATATGTATACATAAACCTCATATTCAGTGAAATATGTAGTTATATTATGTATATTTAGGTCTATAAGTGGGTTTTAACCTCTTAATAGTCCATAACCTTTATTTTCTGCTTATTTTAGGTCATATGGATGTGTTCAGTGGACTCACAATGCCTACACAAGCATATACACCTTTTTCAGGTGCATATATCCAGTTTGGACAAGTTAATCTGCTTCCTTTGATGGATTTTTACAGATTAATGGGTTGGGATTTCATTACTGAGTTAATATGGATTCTTGGGGATGCTATTGGGAGCTTGGACAGCTAATTTGGCTCCTTTACATTCTTTGGGTTTCATTATACACTCTTGGGATGAGTTATTTTACCTGTTTCTTTATGGTATCCACTTTTATCTGGTTATTCTATTTATGGTATGGGTCTGTGGTATCATTAATTGTGATGGAGGGTCCTTAATGGAGGTCTGGGTGTTGAAAATTCTTGATTTGGATGCCATGGAAAGGTTATGGGCCCTCACAGTGGTGTAATTGCTGGGGATAGCAGTGACATCATCTGGATTGAAGGTCTGTCACCACGCAATATGGGGGGCAGACTTGCTAGCGAATCCACAACCTTGAACCCTAATTCATATCTTTTTGAGCCCATATTGAATTAGTGATTAAACCACCAAGAAAAAATATTGACATTCTGGTGAACTCAATATGAATACAACTTGAACATTTAATGAAGCATAGGTAATAATACTTTTAACAAATCTTGAAATATGAAGAATGAGATTTTTTTATAGAAATTTTAATACAGTGCAGACCAAACTCAAATTAATCTGAAAAATATTATTTTAAATTATTTAAGCAGTTTCTTTGAAATTTAAAAAAAAGAAAACCAATGAATAGATCCGGAAATATAACATCTGACATTATTATATAAGTATCTTTGGCTAGAAATACATAGAGAAACTACAATTTGAAATATGTCAACTTGTTCATGAAAGGTTATTGTGTGCATTTATATTATTTATTGTATTATTTTCAAGAATTGAAAAAATTATATACTTATTTTATGACTAGATAATTTTGAATATTATAAATGATTAAAATATCTAAAGAAGGTGCAAAAATCTTAAAAATGATGTTACAAAGACTTTACTTAGACATATAGTTTTCAAATTCAATTGACATACTATATTTCACTATTAAATAAAAAAAATTTCATACTAATATTTATTGAAATTAATTTCCTCTCTTCTTCAAAATTTTCAAAATATTAAAATGTAGATTTTTATTTGATTTAAGTAAATGAAGAGAAAAACAGTATAGGAGTTGTGGATTTTTAGGATTCAAGGAATTTCTGTGCCCACTCTTTGTAACTTATTTTATATATCTTATATTTTTTGTATATTTATTTTGTATAACTATCTTCTTTTATTGTCTTTTTTTACTCCCTCTCAAGAATACCCCACTCTTTTCCCTTTGAAATATTTCTTTATCCTCACCTCATATTTTTCCTTAAACTTTTCACTCCCTTTGTCATCATTTTCAACCCCTATCCACATTTGCCTCTCCCTCTCCATGCCTCTCCATCCCTCTCCACTCCTCTCCTTCCAGTTAGCTTACCTCCCCATTTCTCCCTAACACTTTTTTTTATATACAGAAATAGGGACTGAGTTGAAAGGGAGGAAATTAGGGTTCAAGGATTGTGGAGGCAAGGCAAAGGGGAGGAATGGGGCTTCAAGGGTTGTGGAGGCTGGAGAGAGGGGTAAGGAAGGGTATATGGGGTAGCAAAAAGGTTTGGAAAGAGTTGGAAGGGAAGATTAAGGGCTCAGAGGCATTTTGAATGAATAAAAGGGTCAGGGAGAGGTTAAGAGGGGTGAAATGGGGATCAAAAGAGGATAGCAAAAGGGGTTGGGAGGGAAGACAAGCATGTGTTTATAGAATTGAAGGGGATGGGGATTGATGCAAACAGAGTGTGAAAATAGGAGGATGAACTCTGTTCTTTGAGTGAAGAACAGAGTTCACTTCCATAAAATATTAGCTGAAACATAGTTTTCAATTCTGTAAAAACAGTTGTAGGTAATAGAAAAAGTCACTGATTTTTTTTATATGTAATCTGAAAGTTTTTAATAAAATTATTGTATTAAAAAATTGTGATATTGTCAATCAATTTTTATTTATCAACTTAATATAATAAAGTATTTTTAAATGAGTTGCTTCAAAAAATTCTGTGCATTGAGTAGACTCATGGAATGATTTTTTCTGGCTTCCATTCAGTTATCCTCACACTTTCACTATGTTTTCAATACAGATCCATTATTATTTGTGTAAAACTTCAAGTGAAAGTTCAGTATTACTTCAGTCTGAGTTCTATCTGATTTCCATCTGACTTCAAGTTGAGGACTTGCTAGCAAGTCCCCCCCCCCAAATATTGTGTGGTGTGTGCACTCCAGTAGAGTTTGGTATAAGTAAGGGAGGATTTGACAGGTTATTAGACATCACTTACTTACTACACTTCAAATAAACACTATGAAACAATTATTATCATATATAAATATATTATAAATCATTTATAAATTGATATTATCTTTATATAAGCTATAACTATATTTAAATTATCTATTTTCTGCCATTAGAATGCATAAAAATCCAAGTATTGTGTGTTTATATTGAGAATAACTATTTTATTAGTCTTCCCCTGATGTTTAATCACTAAATAATTTAACAATAAGTAGTAGGACCATTAATATTTACTATTAAATCGTACTTAGATACTAGCACACACTGACAAGATAAGAGAAACTAGTAATGAAAGATGATGAAAATTGAAGAAGAGAAGATGGAGGAATGAGGAGAAAGTGCAAGATATGAACCTGGGGACAGTCCCAAGTAGAGGAAGACTGTGGTACACATCTCCCAGTAAGACAGCAAGTGTCTCAGCTCACAGAAAGTTCAAAAATGGGGCTGCTATGAAGCATTGTTATGGAAGCGCAACAAAAGGGTCCTTAAAAGTGCAGAAAAAGGAGACTCTCCATGCACAGTTTTTTTAGTGTAGTATGGATATACAGGCCACAGAAAGTAAATGATGGAGGAAAGTGCATACTGGACTATAAGAGAAAAGGTTTGGTATGTACTTGAGGAAGCCATGGCTAGCACTAGAGACATATTATGGACTTAGGAAGTAGTGTCAAGCAAGAGTATGAGTTTCATACTTAGATAGATGCAATGTCTCTCAAATGTAAGTCACATACACCCATTTCTGATAAAAAATTATTGGAGAAAGAAAGTAGTGCTAGAAGAACAAGCAATTAGTAAGCAGGTCAGTAAGGATTGCTCAATGAAAGAAAAGTAAGAATTGGGATAGGGAAGGATACTTACTTAGCACGGAGGGTTTCACAGTTAGTGGAGACTCACATGGCAATTGCAGTTTGTTTTAATAGGTATGGAAGGCAGTACAATACTTATTATATAGTTAGGAATCTCAAGAGGTATAGGTTATGTAAAGACAGGTTAAGCATCAGATGCTAATAATAGTTTGCATTATTGTTTCAAGCACCATTATTCCAAGACTTATTCTATCAATTGTACATAGATTTTTGAGATACTGAGTTACTGTTTAATTTTCTTGTATTAGCTCTAAACTTGTGTAGGAAAAGTAGCAGGGAAAGGAAGCATAGGGGAAGGGCACTGAACATAAAAGGTATATAAAAGAGAACTTACTCTTAAAAAAAGAAAAAAATGGAGATAGTTAGAAAATAATCAGATGTTTAATTAAAATTACTATTACATTAGATATTAGAGAGTAAACATTGGATATTTAGAGTTAAAGAAATGTAGATATATTTTCTTTTTTACATAAGGGGTTTGAATACCAGAAGTAGTGCTGTAGAGTTATTTTATTGCTACATTAAGGATAGTATTAGATAGAGCACTTCAAGTGGGAGTGACTGGGAATACTAGAACTTACTGAGAATAGATCTAGCCAGCAGATATATTACTTATATAAAAATGTATCACCTTTTTTTAAAGATATCTAAATCATCCTGCTCTTGTATTCTATTTTAAATATTTATAGCCACACTTACAATTTTTCTTTTACTATCTTTTAATTTAGAGTGGCTGGTGCTTATTTTTAAAATAAATTTTTAGGAAGGAGAACCAAATCATCTTTGATTGTGTCTATAGCTTAGTATTATAGAACTTTCTTTCTACAATGATACAAAACAATACAATTTAATTTGTTTAATTTGAGGTAATTAATTAAATAAAATGAGTGTATTAAAATACAATAAAAATCAATTCAAAAAATTACATAATATAATATAAAATCAATTTATACTGAGTTTTTTTCAATATGTTATTCAATATAAATTTCAATATTTATGCACAATTTAATTTTTTTGCATATCCATTATTTCATTGCATATATATATTCCATATGAATTTTTAATATGAATATTCAATAGGATATTAAATATGAATATGAAAGATGATTTTTCATATGCATGTTGGATATGAATTTCCATTTTCATATTCAACATAAATTTTTTATGCATATTTTTTTTGGATGAGTATTCAAAATCATTTTCATTATATATATGAATTATCAAGTTAAATTTACATACTGAATACCACTCAGCAAGTTAATATTCCATTTCACTTTTCCTGACTCAAAATAGTGTTACATGATTGAAAAATATCAAAAAGTGAACCAAAAGAAATTTAATTTATAATAGTTCTTTGAAATGCATAGTTTTGAAAATTCTGGTAATTTTTTTCAAACAATATTAAATATTTAAATATGATTTTTAATATATTTCATTCTATTTCAAATAAGTAATATATAAGAGTAAAAATATCACCTGATAAACTGAAAGTTTTAAATGAGCTTTCAGCTACATCTTGAACTATAATTTAAAATAATGAGTCAAAATCATGCACTTATGGTGTACAGCATTTAGAGTGATTATTGAGACTCTTTTCATTCAAAAATTAAGATAAGGTCTTTTCATCTTTATTATGATACCACCAAAGATTCAGTTAGGTTTGTACAATAGTCCAAGTTGGTTTTCAAGCACAGTTCAGTAAGAGTTCCATCAAAGTTCAGTCTGAGTACCATCTGACTTCAAGTTGAGGACTTGCTAGAAAGTTCCCCCAAATATTGCATGGTAGAATGATATTCAGAATACTACCAGTCAATGAGTTCAGATGTGACCAAAGCCAAAGAATACATTGACATGGAATTGTATTGAAAACTCATTCAAACAAATAATTATTTGAATGATTAACATTAATACAGCATCAAGGCCCAATGGCCCATTACTTAAAGTTGATGATTATCTTTAATGAATGTTTGTTTATAAATTTTAGAAATTAAAACGAAAATTTAGCTAATCCTTTTGTTTTTATACTTAGCCTCTCTCCCTGAAGCTTCACTTTTAATTGATCCCACTTACCTTGCTTTACTTACCCTCTTTATCAGATTTTGGTTGGTCTGAAAAGAGCAACAAAAATGAGTCAACTTTTTACATGATTCCAACCCAGGAGGAGCTTTATTTGTTTGATGGCTATATTGTGAAAAGTTCCAAATTGCTTCCACCAGACTTTTCCCTAATACAAAGTCAATAATATATTTGGTATTGGGAAAGTATAATCCATGACCTTTGAGCTAAGCAGGTTTGATATAAGTGAAAATTTCAAATGTTAGAAAATTAAAATTCTTTTTGTCCATATGAATTTTTGTTGTGAAAGCCTCCATATGTAATAATAATTTTAGATGAAAAGATATAATCATCTTCCAGATCCAACCATTCTAGATATGTACAATTTTTTATTCCTGCTTTTATGGATAATCCATGATTATATTCAAAATCACAAACACATAATTTTTTTAATTGATTGGCCAAAAATGAATTGAAAGATTCTAATCTTTTCCATCTTTTTAAATCTTCATCCATTTCAATGGAACATATACTTTTTAATAAAGAATAAATACCTAGTATGGGTGTAAGAAAAATGATTTCAAGAAATTATATCATAATAATATCCTACCAAGAGAAACTTCCTTTTCATATCCAGGTCTCCATCCTAGTCCAGAAATAATTCCTCCTAATAGATTTTAATTCTTTAATTTTTGTCAAACTAAAGCCATCCAATATTAATTTGACACTAGATCTGACAGTTTTTTAAAGACATCATCTTGAATTCCATCAAATGAGTGAACCTCTAAAATGAATTGATGTTTATATAAATTACTGAAAACTGCAACAATAATATCCTTTCCGCCAGTAGTTAAGTACTTGAGTTTTTCTGGTAAAAAGTTTGGATAATTTTTCTTCTTATGAATTGTAGTTTTGTAAAAATTCAGTTTTTCTAAGTGTCCAAAGTAATCTTCACACCATTTTTTCACTCAAATTAATCTATGTTTTTGATATGAAAATTTCTTCTCTTTAGAAATGGATGATTTTCTATTATATATGATTTTTGAATCCTTTAAAGATGTGATAGAAGGAATTGAAGAAAAAGATGAGATGGAAATATGTTGTGAAGACTTGATTGATTGAATTGAAGAAAGAGATGAGGAGGATATTGATGAAAGTGAAGAAAAAGATGAGAAGGACATATTTATTATATATTTATAAAAAAAATGTCAAATAAATTAATCAGAATTGTAGCAGGCATTTATCCAGAATTTTTCCAAGGGAAGAAAAAAAAACTTAACAAAAAAGCTCAGAAACAATGTAGAATCATCCTAGGAATGTTTCTGACACAATTTGGAAAAAAAAAGTTGGTACAAATGCTCTGAAATGTACTGGTCATTCTGCAAGCATGTTTCTTAGGTTAAAAAAAAATAAATATAAAACCTTTCCAAAACCTCTTGGAAACAGTGTAGAATTATTCTTGAACTGCTTCTGATGCTATTTGGGAGAACAAAAGTTAGTAAAAATGTTTGGAAATGTACTGGAAATGCTACCAGCATGTTTTTGAGGCAAAAAAAGAATAAAAAATAAATAAATCAAACCCTTACCAAAAATTCTTGGAGACAGTTTAGAATTTTTCCATGACTGTTTCCAAAGCGATTTGGCAAAAAAAAAAAACCCCACCCAAAAAAAAGGAAAAAAAAGAGAAAAAAGTCAGTAAAATGAAAGGCAGGATCAGGTAGCACTCACCTTAGGTAAGTTTTAAAAGGGGCTTGAAGAGAAAAATGAGGAATATGTGAAGCTGTGAAGAAAAAGAAAAAAACATACCTTGATGAAAGGACAGAAAAAGATGTAAAGAGGAAGAGATTAGGGGGAATCTGGAAGGAGTATTGCATGGTGATTAGGACATGCATTATGAAATTTGTTCAGAAATGTGTTTTGAAATGTATTCTGAAATGTGTCATGAAATGTGATATGAAAGAGTTTCAAGAGAATGAGTTGAGGGCCTCTGTCCACTGGGAAAGTTGAATACATAAAAATTGTGTATCCACCATGAAAGAAAAAATAAGTTACAATATAATAATGTAATACAACACCTTTTTCAAGAAAGATTATAAGGGTTTTTCAAATTTTGATTAAAAAGAAAACCTCCTAAAATAATGACCTTTGTAAAATCAGCATATAAAAAAAATTAAATTATTCAAGTAAATCCAGCAACTGTTTAATTTCATCTGTTGATTTGCCTGCACTCAGACATGCTAACATCAAGTTTTGTCTGCTGGTTTTTTCTTCACATTTATTTTTTGATTTAATTATTCATGTTGGAACTGTAATTTTTCTCTTTCCAACTGAAGCTGTTGATTTCAAAGTGTCTGATTTTCTTCCCTTTCAAGCTTTGAGTCCTCCATATCCATCTTTAAACAATCTTTCTCAATTTCTATTGAATTTTCATCCTTTTTGAGCAGGTGAAAGAATTTTTTTTTTCTTCCAGGTCAAATCCTTGGCTTGCAGACTTTTTTTGAGACTCCATTTTAAAAATTTCTATCTGAGCCTTTTCTTTTGACACAATAAGTTTTACTTAAAAATTAATGAAAAGTCAAAAACAATAATCATATTGAAATTGAACAAATCAAATAAGTCTTACCCTCTTCATGTTTGTCCACAATCTCTCCATAAGTGGATAAGACAAATTTAAAACTTGATTGATGATTTGTGAAAGATGTCAAAGCTCTTCTTTTAAGTCTGATTAGTGTTTTGATGGGCTCATCTTCTACACTTCTCTCCACATACAAATCTTTGTGAAAAGTATCTTGATTCACTCCAGCTGGGGTCTGGTTCATGATTGGTATAGATGTTATTAGGTAGAAAAATATATAAAATTATAGTAAAAAGTGGAGGAAGGTTTTTGATAAAAGCTATAAACTCACAAAAACTGCATCATCTTTCTCATGGTCAGAGTTTTTGGGAGCATCCTCTAAATCATGTGTATTGAGTATTGGATTGATTGAAATGTTTAAATTGTAGTTAAATTTAGATCCCAGTAGTTGAGAATCCTCAGTGTGTAGAGGATTTACATCTGCTGGTTGTCCAAAGAGATCATCCATTTGTTGATAGAGTGGGTACATCAAATTAAGCTGTTCAGCAACTGAGGTGATTCCATTTTAATGATCTTCTTATGATACTCCAAATCTAGTAGAAGAAGAATCCATTTTTACTTTCTTGTATTTTGGATGAAAATTTTTGAATTTCTCCCTCATTTTCTTGGTGGTTAAGTCTTTTTTACCTTTTTTTTTAGTTCAGTTGCCATTTTATGATACCTGCTGATTTTTGAAGGCAGGTGATTTTCCCACATGTGTAGACTTGTCACAGCTAAAGTAGGTATCAAAATTTGGTTTTTTTGGAAACCAATTGATTAAAACCTGACGTTCACTCTTGGTTATCTGAGTATACTTTTGAGAAATGTTTTTGGGAAAGGCATAATAGAATTAAAACTATGGAGAGGACAAAATTATTGGTAGTGCATGGTAAACCTTGATGGATAAGAAAGCAAAATACTAACCAAGTTATAGTGAGATGAGACAAAATGAAATAGAAAAAAGAGTAAAAAAATGAGCTTGATAAGGTGATGATAAAAGATAAGAAACAGATAAAATTACAGTGATGATGAATATAGAAATTTGAGAGGGAGTCCAGGATAATGTGGGGTTGGGGGCAAAGGGGTCTGATGTACAATGGATTGTGGGAAGGTGTCAGCCAGGCTGCACCAGAAGCCCAGTAAATGTTATGTTAATTCATTGGACCTGAAAGAGAGCGTAAAAATATGCATGTTATGTATATAAATTAATATTTTATTGCATATTAAAATTATATAAGTATCTTATTAAATATAAGTAAAATAAGTATTATATTAATTTTATTATTATATAAATTATTTATACATTTAAATTAAGCATGATATATTTTATATTCTATAAATTATGGCGCATTTTTACGTATTTAATAAATATAAATTAATAACTAATTAATTACAAACATATACTATAATTATAAGTGTAAAATTAACTTATAATGTAATTTAATTAATTAATTAAATTTATATATTAAATAAAGCCTTATATATCTTATTAAACAATAATATTGGGCGCCTTTTTGACCCTTAATTTTGTCAGTAAAATTATTAAATAAATTAAAACACTTATTTAATAAGATGGTATTCAAATTCTCACATTAAATTAGAAATATCATGAAATTATTTATTTGTTTCATTCAAACTAGTTATTGAATTAATTAAATAGTTAAAACAATTAATTAATTTTTCTTTATACTGGATTAAATTGATTAGATGAATTTTTGGGTGAAAATAATTTTATTTGTTTTAATTAAACCCTCTACATCTCACTGTAATACCCGTTTTAGATTATTTTACTCACAGTTCTTATGTTTCAGACTTACTTAGTTAGTGATTATTTTAATTAATTGTTTTGGGAACTTATGGTGTAAAAATTGGTTACTTACTCATGGGTTTAGTTTATTGTCTCATGTTTTCTCTCAATATCTATGTTTAAGTTATATTCTTTAATATTCTTGTTTTACCTTATTGCTACTTTTTTAATTACTCATTTGTGGCGCTTCAGAGGATTCCTTGCCTATAAAAAGGCTTTGATAATCCCCTGTAGCCGCATCACTTACATTATATACATTTTACAAACTTACAATACATTATTTTCATTTTTATTAGAATTACAATTCTAATATCAATACTCAATAATTAAACTAAGGTTACTTTAAGTTTATTAATAATAAAATCTGTTTTCTGTGCAGAGAAGAAATTTCTTAATTAACTCAAAATTTTATCATTTAAATTAAACCTCACCTTTGTGTTATTTCTCATAAATTGCCATTGTATTTTCTCTCAATTTATTTACTTAATTTTTTTTATTATCTTCATTTCTTCTTTCTTCTATTACCCTTTCTCTAGTTTTATATCCTTCTCTTCTTCATATTTTCCTTTCTTTTTCTTCTTCTTCTAGACAACCCACCAACAATTGGAGGCCTTTCTGAACAACAATGACACCTTTTGACTAATGTCATAATGCACGGACCACCTAAAGCAAAAAAGGCAATTTTTGCCGTGACCCTGTTTCAAAATTGGGTTCAACCTTTTTGTTTTATATACAATTAAATTTGATATATTTTAAAGTGATTTCTCAATCACTATAGTAAGTAAACCTTTGTACCTCTCAATTACACTATTAAATTTTTATTGCAATTACAGTGATTTTGGCTTAATTGCTGAATCACTGAGTGTAAGTGATCTTTTTTTTATATAATTTTTTTCCTAGTTGACCATAATAGAGTTATACTCATAGTCCTAGAGGATCATTAAAATTTTTAATAAATTAATAACTTAATTTTTTAGAATTTTTTTTGATTTATTGGTTGACCATAATAGTACTCAGTGCTTAGACCAAATATTACCAATATATTTTTTGGTTGACTTATTATACCTTTTTGGTTGGTCCCATAAAAATTATATATATTTATTAGTAAAATAATTTGTAATTACATATTTTTTGTATTCCATTTTGTGTTAATTAATTGATTTTTGAATAAAATTTAAATTTTTTTTTTTGAAAATACTAATTTGAATCATTAAAATCATTTTGATTTTTTTTTCACAGTTTTAATGTCCAGTGGTTTGAAAAACAGCATGGATAATCTGCAAGTGGATGAAATTGAAGTGGATGTTGATAATGAATCTGTATTTTCTTCAAAATTAACTTACAAGAATTCTTCAGCTGAAAAACAACCTTCATACCCTTCAGAACGTATAAATGTCAGGAGAAGTGGCAAACCCCCCTCACCAAACTTCTCTAAAAGAAGTAAAACCTCAGATAAATCAGGAAAATCCTCGAAAGGGTATAATAATAAAAAAGATCCCTCTGACACAACAAATAAACAACCTGTCCACCCACATAAATGAACTGAAGGCAGAAAGCTGTCACCGGACGACCTACGCACAAAGGTTGAGGGTGTTCCTGGAAGTGAGATGGAGGGAGGAGTTTAGAAACTTCTTCGATGCACAGAGGAAATGTTTGAGGAAGTGATTCAAAGATGACTCGAAGGAAGAGCTACTGCTTTGAGATATGTTCGAGAAGAAGTCTAATATAATTTAAAGGTAATATTAAAATTCTTAAAATCTCACGAAGGGTTGGAAACTCAATAATTGAAGATTTAGGATTTAGAAATGATTACTGAGAAAATAAGGAAAGATACAATAATAATAATTTAACTTAAAGCTTTACCACTATTAACTATATATACGTTTTATAATTTAATTCTAAAGAATGTCAAACCAAAAACCCAACCCCTTTTATATCCTTTACTCCTCCTTGCATTGATCTCATACCCATCCACTATTCCGCACACCACAGACCATTAAAAATACATCCATTACACCTGGACCCTCCTCACTAACATCCGTTAACCCTTTAATCCTCCACTATCCATTCCGTCCATGCTCACTACACCTTTTAATAATTCACAGACATTTAATAAACCTTTTAGTGTACTATTACATTGACTATTGTGCTGTGCGTCCCTTATTGAGGAAAAGACTGAGACACACTATTGGGAGATTGACTAATTTAGATTTAGAGTTTTAGGCTAGCGCGGTTGAATAGTGAGTACACAAAGGAAAGTCGCAGTTGCTATGGAGAATTGCTTTCAGCGCTTCGAGTATGGATTTAGACCTCTGTATTATTTATTTAATGAGCTGCTTTTGCCTCAAGTGTCACGTGGCGCGTGACAAAAGCATGAAATACAAGGCAAGAGTAGACACACTCTGGAAAAAGATGCAGGAGCTATTAAATCACAAGCAGCTTCAACCTCCTCCTTTCCCAGACTCTCAGGCTCAGGCTCAGACTCAACCTCAGCCCCATCTGGCACACAGCTCTTTCACTCAAAATCAAAGCACTCTGCAAGTGAAACAGTGGAAATGGGATTACCTGATGAACCATTGCCAACAGAATGTTCAGCAGCCAGAAGCTCAACACCCTGGCTCATCCAGGACACCAACCTGCTATCCAACTTCTCAGGCCCATCCTTATCAGGGAGGTAGAAGAAAGAAGTCACAGGGGGAATTTCCTCCCTTGCCATGGCAATATTGTGGATCATGGTGAAAGAAAAGTTAAACCCATAAAGAGACAACTTCCTTTGATGAGTAGTCCTAATAATTTAATTATTAAATTATCTTTTGATGAACCTTTAAATTTGACTTCTACTTCTTTAATTGATCCTTTTCTTGCAATTTAAATGATTCTGTTTACCCTGAAGTCTAAACCTTGCTTGAAAAAACCTCTGAGGATATGTTGAAAGATACCCTTGATTTTAATGTTGTAAAAGAAAAAAATTTGAGAGATTTATTAGTACATGAAAGTGATAGATTGAATAATTTTCACTTACATTGTAAAGTGAGTTCTTCTGTACAACATACAGCTTATTTTAAAATCAAAGAAACTTTGAATATTGTTATTAGCCAACAAAAACAAATAAGAAGTGATCACAGAGCTATTTCAGATAAAAATATTCATCTGAAAAAAACTATAAATGAATTAAAACCCCTTATTTATGAGAATTATTCATTAAAAAGTGAAAATAAGTTTCTACACAATGAGTAGAAAAAGCTGAGAATCAATTTCCAGGCTCTGAGTAACAAATACTCAGTTTATGAAGACAGAAATATCTTATCCCTTTCAAAAATCAATGACCAAATGCCTCAAGTTTCACAAATAAAAAATTATTTGTCTGACCTAGAGGAAAAATTTTCAGCCTTACCTGTGAATCATTATGGTGTGGATCAAAATGCTGCCCATAAGCTGAATAAAAATAAAGGAAAAGAGCCTGAACAAAGCAGCTCTTTTCTTCCCCATATTTCAGCAATTAAACAAACTGACAATGAGTCTGTGTCATCTTTTTCTACTAGCAAAAAATCTTTTAATGGTCATGAACTAGCTGTTTTTTAAATAATGAAATTTCTGAACACCTGGCTAAAATTCAAGAATTATTAATGTTAAATAAATCAAATCAAAAGATGGACCATCCCAGTAGCCAGAAAAATTGGCCCAAAATAGATCAGTATCCCACTTTTTATATTTACTCTTCATCTGACTGGAAACACTTTTTTCAGAGAATCGATAATCTGAAAAACTCTCATAAATTTCCAGATGAAGAAATTGTCTCTAAATTAATTTCTTTATTTTCCAATGTAGCTTTAATGTGGTATGAATCTGTCTTACTGGACAATCAACATTATACTTGGAAAGAATGGAAAAAATTGATTGAAAATCAATCTGGTGGTTCCAAATTTAGGCTTGCCCAGCAGAGATTATATGAGAATGGTAAAAATGTGTCCTCCTCCCCTGAAAACCTATTGTGTTCCTTATGAAAATTACAAAAATTCTTAGAGCCATGGATCCTAAAATGGATTATGATGTTTGAAGAGATAAAATTCTATATAAATTACCAAATTCTCTGAGAGATTTGATTGTGGTAAGGACTGAGAATGTGAGAGAGAACTCTTCCTTTATTAATATCTGTAATTAAGTCCTACTAAATCATAGATATGAACCAAGGAATTATCCTGTAAAATCTTATCATGACCAACAAAAGCCTTCCACAAAACTTCCAGACAAAACTGGCAGACCTTCTGCCCCAGTTGCATCAAAGAAATATGCAACAAAAACTTGTTTTACATGTAAAAAACCATGGAAGAAAGGACATATTTGTGACAAGAAAATTCATCTTGTTGAACAAACTGAGGAATCTGAAAATACTCAAGCTGATCATGATGATTCCTCCAGTGACTTTAATAACAATATCTCTTATGACCATGAGTCTTCTCAGGAAGTTCTAGTCTTAGAAAAGGATATCCAATATTTAGATTATTGGTCTGATAATTGTGATATTGACTTGTCTTCTGTAGAAAATTTTGAAGTAATTAAAGATATTACTGACAGTTCCTTTTTAATATCACCTTTGATAGCACCAGTTATCATAAATGATAAAAATATTGAGGTTATTCTTGACTCTGGTGCTGGAGGAAGTGTAGTGTCTGAGAAAGCACTGGCTTTGTGGATAAGGATTATCAATGCAAATTATTACCTATAACATCTGAAAAATGAAGAGTTTATAGTTCTGTTTTATTTCCCATTGGCAAATACAAAACCACTGTATTCTTTAAATATAATGGTGGTTTTTCAGAGCTATTTGTGAATTTTGTTTTGATGAAAAATGACAATTTAAGCAATTGGTTCATCATGGAAAATGACATTTTAATTATGTTTGGCATTAAGTTGGATCCTGAAAACAATTGTTTTACCTTGGGCATGAATGGGAAAAGAAAATTAAAAATTTCTTCTTTTAAGAGGTGTTCTGCACCCTTATTAAAATCTTGACACTCTTTAATCCAATGTAAAGGCAGACAAACAGAGGAAATGGATATATTATTGTTTGAGATTGAAACAGCCTCATTTTGTGATCAATTAACTGTTGATCAAAAAGAATCAATAGTAGCCTTAATTACATCTTTCCCTATGGCTTTTGCTCATAGTTCTCATGTCTTAGGAGTTTTTAAGGATGAAATAAAATTACTTTATCCTGTAACTTGAGTGATATTCCTCCTAGTATTAAGAAAAAACCATATCCTGCTTCTCCAACAAAGAGAAAGTATTTTGAAGATAGTATTTCCACCTTATTAAAAATGAATATCATTGAGAATGTGGATGTTACCCCAAAATATTGTGTCATCTCCCAGTTTTAATTTCTTATGAAAAAGATAAGGCTAGATTATGTGGAGATTATAGAGCATTAAACACTTATACTGTTAATGATATTTATCCTATACCCAGAATTAATTCAATACATGCTACCTTGCAAGGTGTAAAATATATTAGTTGTCTAGATGGTAATAAAGGTTATCATCAAATACCTGTTGAGAAAAATTCACAGAATTTATTGCTTCTTGCTACTCATATGGGAGTATATAAGTATGTTAGGATTCCATTTGGCCCTAAAAATGCACCTTCAGGTTTTTAGAAAGTAATGGATAACACTTTCCATCAGGAAATAATTGAAGTATGGCTTATGGTGTATATTGATAACATTATAGTTTTTTCTAAAACTTTTGATGAACATATGATTCACTTAAATAAAGTTTTTCAAAAAATGGATGAAATTAATATGACCTTGTCCTTGAAAAAGTGTAAGTTTGGTTTTCAATCCTTGAAAGTCCTTGGCCATGTTGTGTCAGGCTCATAGATTTGTGTAGACCAGAATAAAGTTGCTGCAATTCAAAATGTAAAAGCACCAACTTCTGTAAGAGAAATCCAAATTTTTTTGGGTATTTGTGGCTTATATAAAAATATATTAAAAATTATCAGGTCATAGCCTTACCTCTTACCAAACTAACCAGAAAAGATGTTGCCTTTATCTGGAATAATGACTGTCAAAAATCTTTTGATAAATTGAAAAATTGTTTAATGACTGCCCCTATCTTGGATCTTCCAGACTTAAAAAACCTTTTGTCCTTTACACAGATGCTAGCTTTGTTGGAATGGGTGCTACCCTTCACCAAAAACAAATTATTAATGATAAATCCTCAGAAGTTATAATTTGTTATATTTCAAGAACCATGAGAAATAGTGAATTGAAATATGGTGCCACTCAATTAGAGTGTTTAGCAGTTGTTTGGGCTATTGAGAAGCTTCACTATCACCTAGATGACAAAATATTTAAATTGGTAACTGACTGTAGCGCTTTTAAATCCCTCTTGAACCTAAAGACACCAAATAGACATATGTTTAGGTGGAAACTTGCTGTTCAGGAGTACAGAGGAAGAATGACAATTATCCATAGAGCTGGAAATTTTTTCTTCAATGTTGATATGCTTTCTAGGTTGCCTCTGCCAAATAATGACTCCAATCCTGCCTATGTGCCTGAAATTGATACTGTTCATATACATGGTATATATATAGTTGATATGGAAGAAGAACTGTTACAATTAATTCTGGATTTATATGATAAAGATTCAGATTTAAATAAATTGGTTACAATCTTGAATGATCCAAAGAATGTTTCTATTCAAGCATTGATAAAAACATCTTCCTCCAAAGTACCAGAGTGCGTTAAGTAAAGGAAAGTTTTCAATTGAAGATGGTTATATTTACTACAGGAGAAAACTGACCAACGTCATTGTTATTCCTGCTTCCATGAAAGAGACCATTGTAAAACTATGTCATGATGACATAATAGCAGGACATTTTGATTGTGAAAAACCCATTATCAGAATTAAAAACACTGCTTGGTGGGCAAATATGTCTGATGACACTAAATTGTATGTTGAATCTTGTGATTCTTGTCAAAAATCTAAAAGATTGACATGTAAAAGAGCTGGATTGTTGCAAAATATTGAAGCACCTAATGCTCCTTGGAAAACCATCAACATGGATTTTGTCACCGGTCTTCCTGTAGCAGGTAAAGACAGTTATAACTCTTGTTGGGTAATAGTGGATAGATTCACCAAAATGTGCAAATTTATTCCCACCCACAAAGATGTGTCCACAAAAGAATTAGCTTTCTTATGGTGGTCTTACATGTTTAATATTGTTGGATTTCCAAAAGCCATTATCTCTTATAGAGACCTAAAATTTACATCTGAGTTTTGGACCTCTTTGATGGATATTTGTGGCTGTGAGTTGCAATTATCTACAGCTCACAATTCTCAGACTGATCGTTTAGCTGAAAGAATGATTCAAACTCTAGAAGATATGATTAGAAGGTATTGTGCCTTTGGATTAGAATATAAAGACTATGAAAGATTTACTCATGACTGGGTAACTCTATTGCCTGGTCTTGAATTGGCATATAATAGCACTGTTCATTCTGTCACTGAGAAGAAGCCTTTTGAGCTTTGGCTAGGTTATGTCCCAAACACTCCTGCTCAAATTCTCAATAATAAAATAACCTAAGTTGGAACTACATCTTGGTGTAATATCTTTTATGAAAATGCAACAGCTATGCAGAAAACATGCTCAAAGCTGTATTGATAAGGCATTTGAATATGAAAAGAAAAGATTGGATAAATACCATAAAGAATACACATTTAACAAGGGTGATGAAGTGTTGATATCTACTGTCCATTTCAATCTACAAGGAAACACAAATTAAAATATCCTTTTGTGGGACCATTTGTTGTTAAAAGAATGGTTGGAGATGATGTGGTAGAAGTTGTATTGTATTCTCCATATGATAGGAAACATCTTGTTTTTCCAATTTATTTGCTTAAAACTTATACTTCCAACTGTGACTTATTTCCCAAAAGAAGGGAAGACCTAAGAAAAACCCTCAGGAAGTCACAGAAACTGCAGAAATTGATAAAATTCTCAATGATAGAATTATCACTTCTGAAAGAGGTATTGATTATTTATTGAGATATTAGAACAAATCATCTGAAAATGATGCACGGATACCTGGAAAATAAATTTCAAAGTTTCCTACTCTGTTAAAAAAGTTTATAAAGAAAAAATCTTAGCATTTTTTTATTGTTTTTTTTAGAGTGAGGGAGTGTCAGCCAGGCAGTACCAGGAGCCCAGTAAATGTTATGTTAATTTATTGTACATGAAAGAAGGCCTAAAAATATGCATGTTTTGTATATAAATTAATATTTTATTGCATATTAAAATTATATAAGTATCTTATTAAATATAAGTAAAATAAGTATTATATTAATTTAATTATTATATAATTTATTTATACATTTAAATTAAGCATGATATATTTTATATTATATAAATTATGGCACATTTTTACGTATTTAATAAATATAAATTAATAACTAATTAATTATAAACATATACTATAATTATAAATGTAAAATTAACTTATAATGTAATTTAATTAATTAATTAAATTTTTATATTAAATAAATCCTTACATATCTTATTAAACAATAATATCAGGCGCATTTTAGACCCTTAATTGTGTCAGTAAAATTATTAAATAAATTAAAATACTAATTCAATAAGATGGTATTAATTTTCTCACATTAAATTAGAAATATCATGAAATTCATTATTTGTTTCATTCAAACTAGTTATTGAATTAATTAAATATTTTTAAAAAAAATCAATAAACTGTTAAATTTCTTTAACACTTCCCCATTCCCCTAAATTCCCCTCTCCAAAGCCCTCTCCCACCTCCCAAAAACCCTTGGAAAACCCCCCCTCCACCCCCCACAAAATCCTCCAAATCCCCCAAATCCCCCAAATCCCCCCTTCAAATCCACCTCCAAATCCCCTCCAAATCCCCCTCCAAATCCCCCTCCAAACTCCCCTGCAAATCCCCCTCCAAACCCCCTGCAACCCCCCCAAACACCCCCTTCAATCCACCTCCTTTCACCCCCTCCAAACCCCCTCTAACCCCCCTCCAAATCCCCCTTGAAACCCCCCCAATACGTCCCTCTAAACCCCCCTAACCTCCCCTCCAACTTACTTAACGATTCGTTAACAATTCGTTAACGAATCGTTAAGTGAAGTTTAAGGGGGGGTAGGAGGGATATGAGGGAGGATTTGGGGGTGTTTTGAGGGGGATAGGAGGGGGGTTTGGAGGGGGGGTTAGAGGCGGGTTTGGTGGGGATTTGGTGGGAGGATTTGGGGGATTTGGGGGATTTGGTGGGGGGTGGAGTGGAATGAGGGGAAGATATGAGGAGACCAAGAAGGGGGAGAAAGGGAGAGATGAGACCAAAGAGGGAGAAAAGGGAGGTTAGAGTGAGCCAAAGAGGGGGGAATAAGGCAGCCAAAGGGGGGAAAAGGGGGATGTATCCATTCCAAGGAGAGGGTAAAGGTGGGAAAAAGACCAAGCCAAGGGGGGATAAAGAGAGAAAAGAGGGAGAGAAAGAGAGAGAAAAAAAAGGTTAATTTTACCTATAAATTTAAAAACAACCACTTACAAAAAAAAACCAAAAAAAAAAACTAAAAAACCAAAAAAAAAAAAAAAATTAGCAAAAAATTAAGTAAAAAGAATAAAATGACTTACCTGGAGAGATGAGTTGAGAAAAAAGAAATATAAGTGAAATTGATTGAGTGATGTAGGAAGAGAGGAGAAAACGGATATGAGTGAAGAAAAAAAAGAGAGTGACTGAAAAAATATGCGTTTGCTGAAAATATGTGATTTCATGTTGAGTTGATGAAAGAAAACACAGAGAGAAAAAAAATAAGACTTTAACAGCAAATTCAAAAACCAAAAAAATATGCAAAAAATTTTACCATTCTCAGTGAATAACACATGCATATTGATAATTTGAAGAGAAAGAAAAAAAATTAAAATTGTGTTGAAAAATGTTGGAGTGTTATTGGAAGAATTTTTGCCCTTATACTAGTTGATTGAGAAATAGAAGTGTTGGATATAGTCGGAGGTGAATCAACTTGTTCATCTTCATACAGCTCTAACCATTGATCTTTGAGGTCAGCAAGTAGGTTATGAAGTATAGTGCAACACAGAATCCAGTTGATCACCGCCTCCATTTCAGATTTATTTCTAAGAGGACTTCTTAATTCCCTTAAACTAGAAAAACGGCCTTTCAAGATTCCAATAGAATGTTCAATACGGACTCTTGACTTTGCCAAATGATTGTTGAATTTGGCATTTTGACTGTCTTCTGAAGCTTCTCCCCGAAAAGTAGGAAGTACATACTTTCCATTCACATAAGCAGAATCTGCAAGAAGATACTGATCTTCATCAAAGAATTTTTCAGGTTCATTTGAAATATGCATTCTTTGGAAGACGTAGGAGTCATGACATGAGCCAGGATAGCCAGCAAAGAATGATATAAATTTTTTGTTTACGTCACATATAAGCTGAACGTTAATTGAATATCTATAAAGAAGATATATTTGTTTGTGTTAGTTTCAAAGAGGATGAAAGGAGTTTAAAATAATCTACCTCTTTTTACGGTCAAAGTAATTGTTTCCACCTTGAGCAGGTTTCTGGCTCAAAGGAATAGTAGTACCATCAACAAAACCAATACATCCTGGAAAGCCCTCTGCTAGCATAACCTGAGATGATTCAAGTCGCTCTTCTTTTGTTGGCCAGGTGAGAAGTTAAGATTCCAAGGAGTTGATGGCAGTGATACATTGTTTGGTATAAGTGTTAACTGAACCATACCCTAAATCAAAGACATTTTCTAAACGTTTCAAAGCGGCTCCATTACCATTTGAACCCAAACGACATAGTGTGATGGCCAATTGAATTGAAGGATGTCGTTGTTCTTTTTGAGAATTATTGTGAAATATGGGATGATCCTGAATAAGCTCAAGCAATTTAAGGAAACATTCCTGAGAAGTCCTGAAAAGCTGTCTAAAACTGGGTGTAGATAGGTTAAGAAGTGTTTGGATGGTGTACTTGGGGGTATGAAGTACTTGAGGCTTTCTGGGAAGAAGGTAACGTTTCCTGGCCATTTTTGATAAAACGACAAAATCTTCTTCTAGATCAGAATCGGAATCAGAGTCCAAGAGCAGTTCAAGAGCCATGAAAGTCATTGCTTTATGTAATTTATCACGATTTGAAAGTGAAGAAGGCATAACTCTTATATGATATGATATGAAGATGTAAGTGATGTACGATGTTTTGAGTTGTGAAGTGTTATGCTGCGGAGTGCTGCGTATGAATGGGATGATGCTGAAAAATCAGTGAAATGGGACTTGATGGTGAAATCAGCACTTTTGGTTGAGAAAGTGCAGATTTGAGTGAAATAAGTGACTTATTTCATTTTGAAATCCACCAGTATTGGGGCTAGTGTGTTTTGGAAATCCGCACTTATTTAAGTGCGGATTTGCCAGAACTGACACCCCCTATTAATTTTGCTTTATACTGGATTAAATTGGTTACATGAATTTTTGTGTGAAAATAATTTTATTTGTTTTAATTGAACCCTCTACATCTCACTGTAATACCCAATTTAGATTATTTTACTCACAGTTCTTATGTTTCAGACTTACTTAGTTACTCATTTTTTTAATTAATTGTTTTGGGAACTTATGGTGGAAAAATTGGTTACTTACTCATGGGTTTAGTTTATTGTTTCATATTTTTCTCTCAATATCTATGTTTTAGTTATATTCTTTTATATTCTTGTTTTACCTTATTACTATTTTTTTAATTACTCATTTGTGGCGCTTCAGAGGATCCCTTGCCTATAAAAAGGCTTTGGATAATCCCCTGTAGCCGCATTACTTACATTATATACATTTTACAAACTTACAATACATTATTTTCATTTTTATTAGCATTACAATTCTAATATCAATACTCAATAATTAAACTAAGGTTGCTTTAAGTTTATTAATAATAAAATCTGTTTGCTGTGCAGAGAAGACATTTCTTACTTAACTCAAAATTTTATCATTTAAATTAAACCTCACCTTTGTGTTATTTCTTATAAATTGTCATTGTATTTTCACTCAATTTATTTACTTAATTTTTTCATTATCTTCATTTCTTCTTTCTTCTATAACCCTTTCTCTAGTTTTATTTCCTTCTCTTCTCCATTTTTTCCCTTCTTTTTCTTCTTCTTCTAGAAGACCCTCCGACAGAAGGTGTGTTTTAGTGGGCTGAATTGTGGTTGGGGCTATGGTGCAAGAATAGGAAGTATTTGACCCACTGTTTAAGATGTCTAACCCCATGTCTGCCATTTATGATGGTGTCTTGGAATGGTGTTTTGAGACTGAAGTCTTCCAGGTGTATATGGTCATTTTTGAGATCCACCCTTGTTAGCAGGTATTAATGACAGCATGCCCAGCACATTTTCAAGAATTTTTACTAACATGTTTTTTTTTTTTTTTTTACAAAATTGGACAGATATGGAATGGTTCAATCTGGAGGATGATTATATCTTTTAATCTAATGTTATGGTTACATATGGAGGCTTTCACAACAAGATTCATATGGACAAAACTGATTCTTACTTTCTTACATTTGGGATTTTCACTTATATTGATCCTATTACTGGACTACTGATTCCTTCACCTTCTCAACTCAAAGGTCATGGATTATACTTTCCCAATCACAAATATATTATTGATATTGGATTAGGGAATGGTCTGGTGGAAACAATTTGGAACTCTTCACAAGACAACCATCAAACAACTCAAGCTCCTTCTGAGTTAGAATTATGTGAAAAGTTTACTCATTCTGGTTGCTCATTTCAGATCAACCAAGATTTGATAAAGAAGGTAAGTAAAGTGAGGCAAGAATATTGGATGAAAATTAAAGCGGCTGGCAGTAAGACTATGTATGGTAAATAAAGGATTTCCAAAGGTTCATTTTTATTTCTTAAATTTATAATTAATCCTTCATTAAAGATAATGATTAACTTTAAGTAATGGGCCATCAGGCCTTGCTGTTGTATAAAGGTAGTCATTCAAACAATTAATTGATTGAATCAGTTCACAATACAATTCCATGTTAATGTATTCTTTGGCTTCAGTCACATCTGAGCTCATTGGCTGGTAGTACTCTGAAAATGCCATTACTTTTACATGGTTTATTATCTTTTTTGAACAATTTATTGATTCATTTATGAAATAAAAAAAATGAAAAATTGACAATCCTGAACCACACTCCCAGAGTAAATTGCAAAGGGCAGGGTATTGCCAAAAAAAATTTTTTTTTTCATCATCTTTGTAGGATTTGGTGGGAAAAAAAAATTATTTTTTTATTAAATGTATATACACAATTAAAAGACAAAAAAAAAAATCTCTCTTTGAAGATTAAAAATGCATGAAACATGCATTTACTTTCATGTTAATCAGAAAGTGGGTAAACTGGAAAATATCCAACTAAGTAGGTCTCAATCCTCAAGATGGTAAAAACAAACAAAAAAAAATCCAAAATAAAAATATGAACAAAAATATGAGTGTGGAATATATAAAAGGTAGTTCCTTCATTTCAAAAAATCATAGTAGTTTTCTAGAAAAATTCAAAGATTTTATCTTGTCCTTTCTTGCAACATTCAAAAATCTTACCTAGTCCTTTATAGATTCTCAATATGATATCCCTACCATCATCATCATCTACTTTTTAAAGAGCATAGTACAAAAGACTATAAGCTTACAAGGGAATACTGTATTTCTTGAACTCATTGTGAAAGGTCCAATTACTATTGTGTCAAAAACACTGGAGTAAAGAGATTCACTTCAACTTGTGAATGTTGTCAATGGTGACATTTACCATATGATGTCCTTAAGCTCAAGCCAGGTACTCAAGGCCAATTTATGTCTGCAAAGTACTGGTCCAATGAGGCAGAAAGAAAAAGACTGTAAGATAACTTCCAGTATTATCTATCATTGATATCTTTTGGATTGATATGTATGAATTCTTCTAGGCAATTAGATAAAACTACTCATACTGAACAAGTGGTTATTGATGATGATGATGAATATTTAACAGGAGAACATAGTCAAAGAAAAAGGATAAAGATAAATGTTCCAATTGAGTTGAAGGTATTCTTTTGAAATATAAAACATTTATCTAAAGAATCAAACTTAATTAGGTAAAAAACGGTCACTAATTTATAGTAAAGATTCAGAGCATGAAGATAGTATTTGGAATCAAAGATTGGAATATGAGGATACTAATCAAGTAGAAGATATTATGGAGGTCATTGATAAGAAGGTTGGAGGATTAAAAGAAAAAGTAGGCAAACATGTATTGGAAATTAGTTGGTTAGTAAGTGACAAACATATAGAAAGGTTTCATGATTTACAAAGTAATATACATGATCTTTTAAAAGACTTTCATAATGATATTAATGAAGAAATAAAGAAAAAACTTTAGTACTAGTAGATAATCAATCTGTGTTTTTTCAATGTGAGAAAGAGTGATAGGAAGAATTTTAGCACACATTCCACCAGGTTGGTATGAAGAACTGGAGGATTATTCAATAGTTGGGGGTGGCTCAGGAATTTTGTCTTCATAAAGATTGTTCCCTTCATTCTTTAAGTGTGAAAGGAGATTGTTTAGTATCAAGCATAACCTTCATTTCTTTCTGGTTACACAGAGGACTTCTTGATTCCCTTAGTGAAGCCAATCTACCTTTTAAAATTCCAATTGCATGTTCAATCCTTACTTGAGACTTGTCAAGATGAGTGTTGACTTGTGATTTTCCACTATGTTCATCACCAGCCCCAAGAAATTCTGGGATCACATATGTACCACTGGTGTAAGCAGAGTGAGTAAGAAGATATTGATGTTCATCAAAGTAATTGTCAAGCTTTTGAGAAATCATCATTTGTTGAAAAACCAAAGAGTCATGGCAAGC